>OZ024746.1:69707210-69752210 GCA_964016885.1 Eledone cirrhosa | reverse complement strand
TCTCTCAGTTCATCCATGCTTTGTCATATACACTGCACATCTATCGAAGCATAATCTCTTCGTTTCTCTGAAGCCTTTGCATTTGCTCTGCATTCACTGTTCATGGAGCTTTGCATCCAGGCGTCATACAATCGGCATTTTGTTGTCAACAGAGGTTGTGCTTCTAACTTCCATCCTGTCCTTATTCTAGCTTCTATGCTCTTGGAGTACCCTTCCTCACTTCTAATTTGATCGATCACCTAGGTAGTATGAATTATCAACCACTTCTATGAAGAGTTCTTGGAATTGGGAATTTTTTATTTTGCTAATTTGCTAATGCCAACTATCCCTATACATTTACTACATACAAACTCTACCTTTCCTGCTATCCCACTACACCACATGTGTACCCAAGATTTACATTGTGTGCATTGTATAGAGTTTCTACTTACACCTTTTCTACATAACAAGTAAGGCCACTTCCCCGATGAGATCAGTGTCCAGTCTTCTTTTCTACTTCTTAAAACTTTGGTTTTTGCCAAATTTACTCTGAACTCATTTGATTGTTTCAGGAGCTGAAATTTCTTTTCTAGCTCTTCTACAGATTCAGCTATAAGAACCATTTCCCATAGACAGCCAGTCTTAAAACTCCTGTTATGGCTTGGAGAACTATAATGGACTGAAGATTGAGCCCTGATGCACTCCTCACTAAATTCATTACCTACTCTCACTCTACTAACAGCTCATCTGTACATGGCTTGCACTGCTGTTGAAAGCCCTCTCCAGATCACTAACATCCAGATATAGTGGCTTACACTATCTAGGAACTTCTCTTGTAGTTGTCTCACTAAGAAAGTACTCCTCACTGGCATAAAACCAAGTTGCTTCTCATTTAATTTGACTCTTTCCCTTATTAGTTGTGCTAGAACTATTTCTGTTCCTTTCATAACTTGGTCCATTAGTTTTATGCCTCTGGTTGCTCTTATTGCAAGCATCACCCTTTCTCTTGTAACAATTGAGTGTACTACTGCGCCAGTCGACTATGTTGGTGATTAGTTTGGCTCCTACTTTACCATTTTCATCTTATTCGCTTGTTTGACCCTATAACTGTCAATTTCACCAGCTGGCCCTTCTATTGGGCCAGCTGGAGTCAGTCTCTCTTCCTCCCTTTGTTGTGAGCATCAGTGATGCTAAGAGCAGAGTGGGAAAATATTAAAAAATATTTTTCCTATCATTGTTTATTGCAAATTTTATGTTGAATAAGACCTTAAGGGAGAAGCAAAAAACCACAGCTAAAAAAATTGTGTCTATAGAATTTTATGATAATTTTAAGTTAGTAATTTTGCAGGGTTTTTTACACAAAAGATTAGTTAAAAATCCATAAAATATCAAAGCCAGTAATCCAAAGATTAAACTTGCACTTTTCTGAAAGATAATTTATTGAATTTTCCCTTGCTAAATGTAGTTTTCTAAACAAGCCTAATAAAAATTAGGCAACTTATAGAAATATAATAGTTTGTTGTAATGAAATTATTTCATTTTTGCTCTAAGAAAGTCTTCAGAAACGAAAAATTTAAAAAATTTCACATCATTCCACACTTTCCCTGATAACATCCAAAGAAAGCTCAAGTTCTACAGACAGCACATTTCAATCCTCTACAGCTCGTATCAACGAAACTGTACAAACAAACTGACCACATTGTGAAGCCATCTGTCCACGTTAGTTCTACAGGTGACCAAACTGACCACAGTGCTCAGACATCAGATGACCAAACTGACCACAGTGCTCAGACATCAGATGACCAAACTGACCACAGTGCTCAGACATCAGATGACCAAACTGACCACAGTGCTCAGACATCAGATGACCAAACTGACTACAGTGCTCAGACATCAGATGACCAAACTGACCACAGTGCTCAGACATCAGATGACCAAACTGACCACAGTGCTCAGACATCAGATGACCAAACTGACCACAGTGCTCAGACATCAGATGACCAAACAAAAGTAACCTGTTTTCCAGACACCAACTTAATGGTTATATTACTAAACCCCTTCAAATTCTTGATTATTTTCAAAATGACTTCAAAATTATAGACATCATCATCATCATCATCATTTTATGTCCGCTTTTTCCTTGCTTGCAAGGGTGGGACGGGAACTGATTCTGGCTTGATTTCTACAGCTGGATGCCCTTCCTAACACCAACCTCATTTACAGTGAGTGCTGGGTGCTTTTTTGCCGTGGCACCTCCATGACCACTTTGCAGTGGAATCTCATTTCTACAGCTGAGTAAACTGGAGCAATGTGAAATAAAGTGTCTTGCTCAAGGAAACAACACGTCACCCGGTCTGAGAATTGAACTCACAACCTTTCGATTGCAGGGCCAATGCTCTAACCACTAAGCCATGTACCTTTCATTACCATATTTCTAATAGTAAACAATTAATGAAGAATTTGGCAGGAGTTACTAAAGTTATTTCATTATGAAGATAGTATTAACTTGAGTTTTTTTTTTTATAAAATTATATTAGGTTTTTTAATTTAAACAATTCTTTAAAATAGATAATTTTGTTCATAGAACCAACGCTTGGTATCAAATGGCTTCATGGGGATTTGAATCACCTCATTTCAGATTTTCTTTGCTGAATTGTGTAAATCTCAGAAAACCACAAATTATTATTGCCTGTTATTAATTGTAAGTTTTGTTTGTCTATTAAGGTTGGTATCTGGAGCTGGAGATATCAAACTAACCAAAGATGGAAATGTACTTTTACATGAGATGGTGAGTTTGAAAAGTCATTTTTCCATTTTCATTGACAAAACCATAAATTTTTAATCCCTAAGTCATATTTTGTATTTTTTTTTTTTTATGAAGCAAGGTTATCTTGTGATCACTGACCTGAAGTAAAATTGTTAATTGTAGAATGGTATCTGGGGTTGATTAATTATCTTGTTTATGCTAGTAGTTTAATCATCATCATAAGCTAACGTATATTTTCTTCTCTAGTTTGGGTTGGGCATATCTACAATATAACATCTCTTTCGTCTTATCTATGAGCTTTAATTTTAACATCTGATAATAATTTAGCAGAAAATGTTTTTAATTCAGATGTTTAATTTTGCGATGCATTTGTAGTGCTGTTTTATACTTAACAAGAATGTCTGCTCATAGTTTCATGTGGACATGGTGTTAAGAGTTAATATTTTCACTCTGACTTCATTATTCTCACAAATTCTATATGCTGATGACCTCGCACTTATAGCTGAATGGTAGAACTAGAGAAGAAATTCCAAACTTGGAAGCAGGGACTAGAAAGAAAGGGTCTCAAAGTCAACATGACAAAGACTAAGGTCCTTGTAATTAGACGAGAAAACAGAACCCAGATCCCCTCAGGGAAATGGCCTTGCTCAGTATGTAGGAAAGGTGTAAGTAGGAACTCCATTCTCTGCCCCAAATGCAAACAATGGGTACACAAGAGATGTAGCGGGATCTCAGGAAGCTTAATTAAGATTGTAGGCTTCACACACATGTAGCAGCTGTGCTGGGACAGCAAACAGCCACAGGAAACAAGTACCACCAATCTTTGGGAGGGCTCTGTAGAAACAGTAGACAGCTTTTGCTACCTAGGTGACCGAATTAGCAGCGGAGGTGGGTGTTCAGAAAGTACAATAACTAGGGTAAGAACAGGATGGAAGAAGTTCAGGGAACTACTGCCACTGCTAGCTGCAAAAGGCTTCTCCCTCAAAATGAAAGGCAGACTGTATGATGCGTGTATCTGAACAGCACTGTTACATGGTAGTGAGACCTGGGTGCTGTCTGTGGAAGACTTGCGTAGATTAGAAATGAAGCCTGCTCCGATGGATGTGTAATAGTAATATATGCGAACGACAAAGCATAAATGAATTGAGAGACTGAGCATAAGAGGAATCAAATGCTGTGTGCAGGAGAGGCGGTTGCGTTGGTATGGACATGTGATGCGTATGAAGGATGACAGCTGCATAGAAAGGTGCAGAGCACTAGAAGTCAATGGAAACCGCGGAGTGGGGAGACCCAAGAAGACCTGGGATGAGGTGATAAAAGCTGACCATACCCAATTACACCTCAAAGGCGATGACACGCGACCGTGACCTCTGGCGTCACGCGGTAATACAGAGTACCCGACCTCCCATGGGTACAAGCTGAAGCATATAGACAATATGCCGCCACACCCTCCCACTGCAAGGTGGTCGTGGAGGTACCACGGCAAAAAAAGCACCCAGCACTCACTGTAAATGAGGTTGGTGTTAGGAAGGGCATCCAGCTGTAGAAATCGAGCCAAAATCAGTTCCTGTATGAACAAGGCATGGTCAGCCGACCAGTCACTGCTCACAACAGGACAACCCGTCTAACCCATGCTAGCATGGAAGAACGGACGTAAAATGGTGATGATGATGACTGACAATGGAAGTGGTTAAGAATAAGAACGATATTTTAATTTGTTTCTAGGATAAATGACCATCATATATATATATATATATACAAATGACATAAGATTAAATAAATGAGTAACTTTGGAGAAATTAATTATTTACAAGAACAAATGTAGGAATATAACCTAGGGCTTGGAAAGCTGTGTTTCTGTGTGTAAATTTTAGTTACAGATATGTATATATCATCATCACCATCGTTTAACGTCCATCTTCCACATTAGCATGGGTTTATATATATATATATATATATATTTTTTTTTTTTTTTTGGTGTATTATAACGGATAGTTACTTTTGGGTTTCAAATAATTGTCCACCCCTCCTGCTTATTAAATTTTTCTAATCTATGCAATGAAATTTTATTTTAAGTGGTAGCATTCCTGCAACAATTAATTTACTTTATACATTAAAAAAAACATCCATACATGACAAAAAAGGTACATTACTAGAAATCTCATACATTATGAAATAAATAGGATATGTTAAGGTCTTAATATGTAAACTAAACTAATTCTGGTTTTTAAAAAAATCGATGATGACAACCGAGAAAAATAATTTTCTAATCTCCTCCCATTTATTCCAACACTCCCTGCTATTTGGGACTCGAGAGTTTATTTTAAAAAAATATTTTCCTTTGTTTTTAGCAAATTCAGCATCCTACAGCATCTTTGATTGCCCGGGCAGCCACAGCCCAGGATGATGTAACAGGAGATGGGACCACTTCAAATGTTCTTCTTATTGGAGAACTTCTGAAACAAGCTGAGCTCTACATTTCCGAGGTAAGTTACAAACTCAGGCTATAAAATTGTTTAGTTAACCCTTTAGCATTCGCATTAATTTTCAAACGGCATATCTGTTCGCATTCTTTGCCTTTCATCCTTACGGGGTCGATAAAATAAAGTACCAGTAATGCACTGGGTAATTGCTGGCCTTGTGCCTAAAGTAGAAACAATTATTTTGAGTTAATCATACTCAAGAGGGTTATCAATTATATTTGTTTGTAATTTTCTATGTGCAGGCTTGAAATTTTGTCAGATGTTTAAATATCAATAATTTACAATTATATAATTTTACCTGATTTTTTTTGGATCAAATTTGACTTTTATGGCCAGGTGAAATTAATTAATAGGGGCATTTGAAGTATCAACCAGGTGCAAATACTGGTTTAATTTTAAATATGTTTTTGGCATAATACTTGATATATAAGAATCACTAAACCTTATATCAGTGTTCCAGTAATTCCACAGTCTTGGAAATTGTTTTATACCGAACATAATATTTATGGAAAAATATGGTTGCATTTCCGCAGCATCTGTCGGTCGCCATAACAGATCGGGTTTTCCTTGATTTGAAATCTGTTGTTGGGTATATCAATTAATCACTTCTGCCACAACTTCAAAGAAAGTTTGTGGTCAAAACAAAAAGAAATAATCCAGTGCTTTATCATTGGGAGCAAATGTGTGTTGTGGACCAGTATTTTGAATAAAATCGGGAACATATATGTGTGGTATCTTTCAGCCACGTTGCTGTAATGTTTTCAATGGTGCCCTGGAGTCTCCTTAGTTTTCACTTTCAAAACAACAAACATCGTCAGACGAAATTTCAAAAATATAAACATCAGATTCATTTGAAGATATTGTTTATTTCTTGTTTATTCTGAATGTTGTCGTGTGTAAAAACTTCAAAGTCGGTATCACTACTTTCACAAGCCATTGTTGATACAAAAAAAAATTTGTTGCACTTTCAAAGTTAAAAAACCACTTGTTGTTTTAAGTTGTTCCACTATATTAAGTGTTAATTTTCGCGGTAAGAGCCTAATGTCGCAGCAGTCTTGAATTGACGAGATTTTGATGATGGTTTGTTTATTTTTAGAACGATTTTTTAGTGTGGGTGTTTTCGGGCGGTTTGAACACTAAAGGGTTAAGGAGAGAAGAGAAGTGCATGACCCTTCTCAGGGTTTTCACAGTTGGTGGAAAGGAGAGGCTAGAAAGGAATCCAGAAACTAGAGACCTGGTCTGAATGCTTGCTACAAAGGAAACTCAGCTAAAGATATCCAAGGACCAGAAGGTGGTGATAAAGTGGATGATGGATTAAGTCAACTGCCTGAGTATGCAACAACAAATACTATTAGGCTTCTCATCCAACACCAACAATGCTGCCACTCCATCTTTGACTGATGCATTATCTTACTAACACATACTGTATTTTTTCTGGCTTACTGTGCTGAGAGTTCAGATTTTGCTAATGTTTATTTTACCTTTCATCCTTTGTTTCATTACACTCTAATGGTTGTCAACTTACTGCCTCATTATAAACATAAATTTGGTTTTTCACTGAGTATAAAATAATTATATTTAATCTCGTCAATAAATTTCATATTCTGTTAACAATTTTTATACCAAACTGCCTGAAACTGCCCTTGGTTTTACAATAGAAAACTTTTTTTTTTTTTTTAAGTGTTTATATTTATCTAAAATCCTCCCATCATAGTTTCATGTAAGAACCTTAGTTATAGCCAAACACCAAATAAATAATTGTTTCTACTTTAGGCACAAGGCCAGCAAATACCCAGTGCATTACTGGTACTTTATTTTATCGACCCCGTAAGGATGAAAGGCAAAGTCAACCTCGGCGGGATTTGAACTCAGATCGTAAAGGGACGTAACTATGCTGGAAAGCATGGCGTCCGACCCTCTACCGATACTGCCAATCCACCGCCCTCAACACGAGATAAATAATGAAAACTTAGCTATATTACTAAATCCCCCCCCAAATTAAAAAAATTTGAAAATTAGTGGCTGTACTTCTCATTAGAAATATAGTAATGTCAGGGTTTATTAATTTGACACAATTTTGTTATTGAAATAAAAGCTTTGTTATAAAATAATTCTGCCAAAATATCTTCAGATGTTCTATTTCTAATTTGTTAAATGTACAGCAATATTCTTTGAATGTAATGCAGAATTCCTATTGATTTTAGTTTGTGCATTGCACTACTTGGTTCACTCCAAGGCTAGTGAAATATTTGGTAACCCTTTCATTATTGTTTTATGAAATACTATTTCAATTAATTAATGAAGAATTTTGAGGGGATTTATTAAAATTATTTCATTATTAATATAATATGTATAACATAACATAACAAATAGTTCTTATATATAATTATGTTGGAAGATTTGTGCCTAACCTTTACCAGCAGGAAAAAAGATTAAATGGTGATGGTTTTGTTTCATAGAACCAGAGTTGATTATCAAAAGGAAATTAAATTTGAATTTTTAGTGCTTCATGTTTTTGAAGCTGTAAATTTTTTGTTGCTTGAGGGTTAGAAATTGTTTCCATTTTCATTCTTAGTAAATTCTATTGTCTTGGAGAATCCTGTAAAATGTTATATTTTCTATGCTCTGAAAATACAAAGATTATCATGTCTCTGTAACATTATTTCTTTGCTGTCCTATACAAGCTACTTGGCTATTTTTAATCAACTACATCTAAATTTAAATTCAGAACAGTATTAGCAGATTTGAACACTTTTGTGACAGTATTTCTAATGAAATACACTCTATTGCAATTTATTATTGAAAAATTTTGAATGATCTACTAAAATTATTTCATTATTTAGTAAGTCTACATATTGTTGGAAGATTTTAATTTAAATAGGAGCTCCTTGAAATATGTTTTTGTTTCATAGAACCATAGTTGGTTTTGGCTGGGTTGGTATCAAAAGGGTTTAAATAGTCTATATATATATATATATATGTAACTTTTGTTTTGCATAATTCTATTGAAGCTATTGATAATGACTGTTATCAAAATAATAGATTTTTACAGATTTTTCTAATTTGTTGTATACTTTATTTTTCAGGGCCTTCATCCCAGGCACATTACAGAGGGATTTAATTTGGCAAAGAAAAGGGCTTTAGAGGTAAATATTCTGGGTGTCACGACAAAAAGAAACACACAGTCCGCGCTGTAATGTGACCGTGTAGGTAACACGGTAAAAACCTCCCAGTCCACACTGTAAACATGGTTGGTGTTAGGAAGGGCAGACAGTCCCATACGAGCGAGACGACCAATCTTGCCTCAAGTGGGACAATTCCCATCTAAGCCCATGCTAGCGTGGAAGATAGACGTTAAACGATGATGATGATTCTATCATCATTGTTTTATGTCCATTTTCTTTGCTGGCATGGGTTGGATGAGCTGTCATGGTCTGAAGCTAGATGGATTAGAAAACTGTTTTGTTCATACATTCCATATTTTGGCATGGTTTCTATAGATGAATGTCCTTTCTAATGATGACCATTTTACAGTGTACTGGGTGCATTTTATGGCACCATAATTACCACTGAGGAAATTTTATTTTTGAAGTTGTGCTCCAAATTATTAAGAAATGTTCCAAATTATTCTATTGACTTAGAACCTTGTCTGTATGTGTAAAAATATATCAGGTTAAGAGCAACTACTAAATCTACTAAAATCAATTTGTATTTTCAAGAAAAATTGTTCTGTTTATGGGTTTCTATTTCAAACTCAAATGTCTACTGGGATTATTAAATCATTTATATACTGACAGTTAGACATGGCTGTTGGGTAAAGATAGTACACTTCCCACTCATGAGGTTTGCAGTCCTATCTCACCATGCAGCACCTCTAGGAAGTGTCTTCTATAGATTTGAGCTGAGGAAGCCCGTCCAGTGTGTGTATATACATACATGTGTGTGTGTATCCATGAAGTTGCGTTTACATGTATTTATTTATTTATTTATTTATTTTTTGTATATTGACCTGTATTAGCTGGATTGGCTCATGGTGCCACCACCGGTAATTCACTGAATCAAATGGCTTCTATATTAAACTTTTTGTATTCACTCTACTAATATATTGAGTACCTTACCTGGGACTCTTTTTATATATATATATATATATATATATATATACACACACACACACACACGCACATACATGCTGTTACTAATTGAGAGTATTACTAACATCTTATCCATTATTCAACTTCGTGCTTCATACTTTAAGGAAAGTAGTGCGTGTATTTCAGTTTATGAAGTGTTATGTACCATACTTATATAATGTAAGTTAGTGTTATGCAGGCTATACAAAGTAATGCCTCCAAAGACTTATGTAATCCATGCTAGTGTAAGTTAGTGTTAATGCAGAACATACAACATAATACCTCCAACTCTCATACAATCCATGTATGGAAAAGCAGAAGAATATAACGGCCTTGAGGATTCTCATTTAGTTGACAAAGGGTTGAGAGGACTTTTTAGTTGTATCAAAGGTATGACATCCTCTCTAGGTCTGGTGACATCCATGTATGGAAAAGCAGAAGATAATTATGTGGTTGGGTAATGTGTTGAGGAAGAATGAAAGTAACTGGCTGAAAGAAATAGAGCCAGTAATGAATGTTGTGAAGAGAAATAGAATGAGTTGGTTGGGTCATATGTTGTTGAAAGTGATTGGGGGAGAGGAGTGATGGAAATTAATGTGGAATGAAGTAGAGAAAGTGGAAGACTAAGAAAGATTTGGGTAAAGATGATGGAGGAAGAAATGAAAGCCAGTATCGTTGGTGGGTGTATGCAGATTATAGGCTAATATAGAGAAGCTTGTTGCAAGGTTAATCCTACTTTATTAGTGAAAATGGCCTTTCAATGCTTGTATCATCATATGTATTTTGTTTCTGGCATGATTTTTGCCCTATTTTTTCATGTTCTAGGTGTTAGAAGAAGTGAAAGTAGAGAGAGAAATAGACCGCAACACTCTCATTGAAGTGGCCAGGACTTCACTTTTTACTAAACTTCATCATAAACTGGCTGCTAACTTGGCTGAAGTAAGTTTTTTTTTTTTTTTTTTTTTTTTTAAACTGAAATTTAACTAGAAAAATTCATTGTATTAAATATATTTTTTTAAAAGATTCTAATATTTACTCTTAACGTCCTGTACCACATGAAACCACATTCTTGAAAACTACAAAACTACTATGACTGCATCCTGTTAAAAATGAAAGTCTTTACAGCAACTTTTCAGAATGATCTTTATTTGAATTAACAAAGCTATTTTCAGATATTTTCTGCTAAATAATTACAAGATAGTTAATGAATTAGGGTGATTGGGATTGTGTGTGTGTGTGTCATATTCAAACTTATTTTAATTTAATTTTTAAAATCATTTTTTACATTTGAAATATTTCAACTGATTATTTAACCAAACCACTTGAAACAGCTCTTGTTTCTATGATACAAAACTGTTTGTAGTGTTTATATCTATCCAGAAAATTTCTATCCTACTTTTATGTAAGAACAATTATGTTCCAAACACCAGATTAATAATGACAACGTTAATAATATTAAATCCCTCTTAATTCTTGATTGTTTTCAAGATTATTTGAAAATCAGCATAATTCATTAGGACTGGTAACGGAAATGTTAAAATGTTTATATTTATCTAAAAACTTTCCACCATAATTTTATTCAAGAACAGTTAGATTCCAAATACCAGATAAATATATATATATACCCCACTTAATTCTTGGTTATTTTCAAAATTATTGGAAAATCCTAGTCAGTGTGTTTCATTAGAAATATAGAAACAAAATGCTTAAGAATTGGCTGCTCACATTTGTTAATGTTGTTGATGTTTTGTCTATTTATTTTCAGCAAACTGTAGATGCTGTTCTTGCTATCCAACAACCTAATGAACCCATAGATTTACATATGGTAGAGATGATGGAAATGAGACATAAAACTGATATGGACACTGCGTTAGTAAATTTTGATTATTTGATATTTTTTTTTTTCCACATTCTTCAAAATTAGATTTGTTAGTCATTACTTTGCAATGAATTAATGCCTAAGGTTCAGATATGGTCGTGTGGTTAAGGAGTTCACTTTAAAGTTCTGTGTTTCTTCAGACATTAGGTTGAGGTATGGCTGTATAGAGTTGATTTTGCAACTGTGTGTTTTGTTAGACAATAGATTGAGGTATGGCTCTATGGTTGAGTTCATTTTGCAACTCACTGGTTCTGGGTTCAGTCCTGCTGTACAGCATCTTGAGCATCTTTAGCCTCGGGTTGACCAGTGGAATTTGAAATTGCAGAAGCTTTGTGTGTGCATCCAGTTTCCAATAGGTACACTGTATCTGCATGTTATAAGAAGTGATTAAAAGGGTTGGCATTGGGAAGGGCAACCGGTTGTAAAACATTACTTCAAAATGTCCTGTCCAACCCATGTCAGCATGGAATAAATATATATATATATATATATATATATAAGGATGTTAAAAATAATGGTTATATGTATATATATATATATGTGTGTGTGTGTGTGCATACTTATATCCTGTACCTAAGCAGTTTGACAAAAAGCACGATCAATAAAATAAGCACTGGGGTTGATATGATCAACTAAATTAAGATGGTGTTGCAATCTAATGACTAAAAGGAATTTAAAAAAAAATTAAATATTTATTTTGGGCACTGAGTGGATGAGAAAAATAAAGCCTGTGATGAATGTTGTGAAGAGAAATGGAATGAGATGTTTGGGGTCATGTGTTGAAGGATGAGGGATTGAAATAAATGTAGAAAGAAGTAGGAGAAAGGAAAGGCTATAATATGGTAAAAAATGGAGACAGAAATAATAGCCAGTGCATTGGTGAAGAGAGATGCAGGTGATCTGCAAAATGGATGAGCTTGACATGAGGCCCTGCAAACCATGTCTTGGTTTTCCCTTTCCACTTCTTCCACATTATTTTCATTACACCTCTCGTATAGTCACTTTCACCTTTCCACAACACGTGACCCATCTAATTTTATGTCTCTTCACAACATATATTACTGGTTCTATTTCCATTATCCTCTCCAATTCACTGTTTCTCTCTGAGCAATATTCCATTCATCCACTGGACTATTCTCAATTCTGTTCTTTCCATCTGTCTCTGCTGTTTCACATCACTCGTCTCACTCTCATAAATCATGACACTTCTCACACAGCTTATTGTCTTTTATAACATTTATATTTCCAACTATCATAAACTAGCCCCACATGTTTTTTTATTGTATAATCTACTGAGCATGAAATTTACAGCTAAATGTTAATTTTATAACAGATGCTATGCTAACTCTTGATATTAACTTGGTTAAAACTGGCTTTCCTTCTACAAAACAAAATCACCCATTTTAAAGAATTCTTATTGAGATTAAAATCTTCCAACATAATTTAATCTAAGAATCTTAGGGTTAGTTACTTAGTATTAAAAGAATTAATAATTTTAGTAAATACCTTAAAAATCTTAATGAATTGAAGTAGTGTTTCATAAGAAATACAACCATGAATGTGTTAAATATTGCAAATCTGGCTTCTTTTCTTTTTGTAGACTTGTTAGGGGTATAGTTATGGACCATGGAGCAAGACATCCTGATATGAAGAAGAAAGTAGAAAATGCTTACATATTAACATGCAATGTGTCACTGGAATATGAAAAGACGTAAGTAGCTTTTGTTTTCATGTTTTTTTTTTTTTTAATACTCACTATCCAGCATGTTCCAACATAATCCCTGTATTTAATGTAAATATTCCTGTTTAAAACACTATAGTGTGTACTGTATGATAAAACCTAAATATTAAAGTTGTAACTGCATCTGTGACTTAGGTACAGTTAAATAGTTTAGAAGTTTGCTTCCCAATCATGGGGTCATGGGTTTAATACCACTGCAAGGCATCTTGGGAGCCTTGAGTTAACCATAACCTTATATGGTAAGTTACTTTACCACAGTTTTTGGCTTAACCCTTTCGTGTTCAAACTGCCCGAAACCGGCCGATAACACCCGCAGTAAAATGTTGTTCTAAAAATAAACAAACCATCATCAAAATTTTGTTGGTTCAAGATTACTGTGAGATTATGCCCTTACCGCAAAAATTAACACTTAATATAGTGAAACAACTTAAAACATGTATTTTTTTAACGTTGAAAGTAGAAGACTTTTTTGTGTATCAACATGGCTTGTAAAAGTAGTGATACCGACTTTGAAGGTTTTACACACGACGACATTCAGAATGAACAAGAAACATAAGATAATATTAGTGATTTATCAAATGAATCTAATGTTTACATTTCTGAAATTTCATCCGACGATGATTGTTGTTTTGAAAGTGAAAACGAAAGAGATCTCCAGGACATCATTGAAAATATTACTGCAACGTGGTTGAAAAATACCACACCAATATATGTTCCTGATTTTATTAAAAATACTGGTTCACAACATACATTAGCTCCCGATGCTAAAGCACTGGATTATTTCTTTTTGTTTTTACCACAAACTTTCTTCAAAGTTGTGTCAGAAGAGATTAATCGATATGCCCAACAACAGATTTCAAATCGAGGAAAACTCGATCAGTTTGGCGACCGACAGATGCTGTGGAAATGCAAGCATTTTTTACCGTAAATATTGTTCGGTATAAAACAATTTCCACGACTGGAATTACTGGAGCACTGATATATGTTTTAGTGATCTTTATATATCAAGTATTATGTCGAAAACAACGTATTTAAAATTAAACCAGTCTTTGCACCTGGTTGATACTTCAAATGCCCCTATTAATTAATTTCACCTGCCCATAAAAGTCAAATTTGACCCAAAAAATCAAGTAAAATTATATAATTGTAAATTATTGATATTTAAACACGATAGAATTTCAAGCCTGCACACAGGGGAAAAAAAAAAAATTACAAACAAATAAAATTGATAACCCTCTTGAGTATGATTAACTCAAAATAATTGTTTCTACTTTTGGCACAGGCCAGCAATTATCCAGTGCATTACTGGTACTTTATTTTATCAACCCCGTAAGGATGAAAGGCAAAGTTAACCTCGGCGGGATTTGAACTCAGAATGGCAAGGGCCGTAACTATGCGTCAAAGCATGGCGGCTGACCCTCTACCGATACTGCCAATCCATAAATAATGAATGAATATTACATAATTTATGTGCTAAATTTCGTGGCTGTTGATTAAATATATTTTATAGCTTATTTAAAGACCTTTAAAATTTTCAAATGTCAACACTTCCGGTTAACGGCCGTTATATTATAACACTTACAAAAATATTGCATATATTTCCGTCGCTAATTTTCTCCTAATGCAGTTTATATATAACATCGTCTTTTTTTAAATGCGGATTACATTACTGATTACAGAAGACAGTGTAACATAGACTTAGTTCAATTTCTGTGTATATTGGCAATTACGATTTTATTTGATGTATCATAGCTACATGCATATACATTTGTGTATAATATCAATATACACACTACAAATGCTAGCAGAAAACCGCCTGTAGGGTGGTTTTTCTGCTAGTCAAACTAATTAAAATAAGCATAAAAATGAAACACTTACGATGTTGGAATGTGTCACCCATTGAAGTCAGAGAACCTGGTTTAATAAAGCAATAAATAATATTTTATAATTTAGACAGAAGGTCAGTAATTTGTGGGGAAGGGAAAGTTGATTAAATCAACTCCAGTAATTAACTGGTATTTCATTTTATTGACCCAAGAAGAGTGAAAGGTAAAGTTAACCTTGTTGGTATTTGAACTTTGAAAGTAAAGAATCATAACCAAATATGAAGTAATTTTGTCCAGTGCTCTAATGATTCTGCCAATCCATCATCCTTAAGAAATGAAATAATAGTGACTTTAGATACAGTTTTACAGTGGTTAGTTAAGATTGGGTTAAGTGGTTGCTGATGAGACTGTAATAACATTTGAAACTATAGTCAGGCCATTTTTTTTCTTTGTATAAATTAACCATATTAGTTTACTCATGCAGTGATTGCTAAACTCTCTAGGTTTGTCATATGGTACATCATCATCATCATCATCATCGTTTAACGTCCATGTTCCACGCTTGCATGGGTTTGGACGGGAGTTTTCCCACTTGAGGCAAGAGTGGTTGTCTTGCTCGCATAGGACTGTCTGGCGGGTTTTCTACAGTTGGATGCCCTTCCTAACACCAACCACATTTACAGTGTGGGGCTGGGAGGTTTTTACCGTGTTGCCTACACGGCCACATTACAGCGTGGACTGTCTGGCAGGTTTTCTACAGCTGGATGCCCTTCCTAACACCAACCACATTTACAGTGTGGGACTGGGAGGTTTTTACCGTGTTGCCTACACGGTCACATTACAGCGTGGACTGTGTTTTTTTGTCGTGACACCTACACGATCTCATTTGTTTCGGCCTGGATTTTTTGTCGTGACACCTACACGATCTCATTTGTTTCGGCCTGGATTTTGTGGCACCAACATAACTTTACATTGAATGGGGTGGAGGTGGTGGGACGGGGGTGTATTTTGTTAGAGATGCCTACTGACTGTAGTAGGTTTTACTTTGTATTTAGGTAAGGCGGGTCTTCTCTATTACTGAGTACCGCCAAAGGTCTCGGTCCAGTGACATAGTCTTGGAGAGGTGGAAGTGTGTGAGGTCGGAATTTATCGGCTCGTCCCAGGTTTTTCTGGGTCTGCCTACTCCGTGGCTACCGTCTATCTTTATTGCCCTGCATTTTGCTATACAGCTGTCGTCTTTCATGCGCATCACGTGACCATACCAACGTAGCCTTCTCTCGAGTAAACAACATCTGATCCCTCTTATTTCTAATTTTTTCCTTAGTTCGTTTATGCTTTGCCGTTCGCATATATTACTATTACACATCCAGCGGAGCATGCAAGCTTCGTTCCTCTCTAGTCTGCGTATATCCTCTGCACACAATGCCCATGTCTCACTGCCATGCAACATTGCTGTTCGTATGCAGGCATCATACAACCTGCCTTTCATTTTTAGGGAGAACCCTTTAGCGGCTAATAGTGGTATAAGCTCTCTGAACTTTTTCCATCCAGTTCTGACTCTAGCTACTGTACTTTCAGAGCACCCTCCCCCACTGCTGATTTTGCCACCCAGGTAACAGAAGCTGTCCACTATTTCTATAGAACCCTCTGCGCAGTTGAAAGAGCTAGTATTTAGTGGGCACTTGCTGCTACTTATTGCACCAGAGCACCGGCCACATGTAAAATCTGTGTTCTTAATTAGCTTACCTGTGATCCCACTACATCTTTTATGCACCCATACTTTGCATTTGGGACATAAAATGGAGTTTCTACCTACGCCTTTCCTACACACTGAGCATGGCCATTTCCCGGAAGGGACCGGCGCCTTATTTTCTTTCCTACAAACTAGAACTTTAGTCTTAGCCAGGTTAATTTTAAGGCCTTTTGATTCTAGGCCGTGCTTCCATGTTTGGAATTTCTTCTCTAGCTCGGCCATTGATTCAGCTATGAGCGTTAGGTCATCTGCGTATAGGAGTTCCCATGGGCAGCCGGTCTTGAACTCCTCTGTTATAGCCTGAAGAGCAATAATAAATAGTAGGGGGCTAAGAACAGAGCCCTAATGGACACCAACTTTTACGCTAAACTCTTCACTATATTCGTTGTTAATTCTAACCTTGCTCACTGTTTCTTTATACATGGCTTGTATAGCTCTCACAAGCCATTCGTCAACACCTAGTTTTCTAAGAGCCCACCAGATAATGGAACGGGGGACTCTGTCGAAGGCCTTCTCCAAGTCGACAAAGGCTAAGTATAGGGGTTTACTTTTAGCTAGGTACTTCTCCTGTAGTTGTCGTACTATGAAAAGAGCGTCTGTGGTACTTTTGCCTGACACAAACCCGAACTGCATTTCATCTAGATCGATTCTCTCTCTGATTAGTTGCACTATTACTTTTTCCGTGACCTTCATGACCTGGTCGATTAATTTAATGCCTCTATAGTTACTCCTATCTAGGGCGTCTCCTTTACCCTTGTAACAGTTAATGATGATGCTGCTACGCCAGTCCTTCGGAACAACCCCATTCTGTATGACTTGGTTTACTATCCGGGTGACCATGGTGTGTCCCACCGTTCCAGAGGCCTTCAGCGTCTCAGCAACTATTTCCGAAGGCCCAGCCGCCTTACCCGTCTTTATATCTTTGATTGCCTTACTTATTATACTACCTTCAACTAACCCTGCTGGTCCCTCTATTGGATCGATCTTGGGGAGACTATCCTTCTCCCATTTATTTTCCTCATTTAGTAGCCTCTCATAGTGACACTTCCAAGCGACCTTCTTATCAGCGTCAGTGATGGCGAGTACGCCATCATCATTTAGTACACACTTCTCCCCAACAATATCACTGTTTTCCTTGACACATTGCCTAGCAATCCTGAACACCTCACGTTTTTGAACATGCTTGCACTTTCTTTCCTCTGCTTCCCTTCTTGCGAAGTACACTTGTCTCCTAGCTTCCCTCCTGGCCACTTGATAGTCTTCTCTACTTCCCCCATCCCGCCATACTTTCCAAGCCTGCTTTTTGGATTTAATCGACTCCTCCACCTTACTGTTCCACCACCATGTTACTCTCCTCCTGCCTATAGGCCTGCTCCGGCCACAGACTTCGTCTGCCGCCATCAGCAGGTTTGCTTTCAGGAATTCCCACTGTCCCTCTATATTGTCCGACTCTAAATGCTCTTCCTTACTGTCGAAAGCATCAAGTAATATGCTTTGAAATTTATTTCTGGCTGTGGGGTCCTTAAGCTTCCATATTTTTCTCCTGAGGATAGTCCTCTTCTGCTGTCGAGTACGTCTCGTCCTGACTATGAGGTCGCTAATTATCAGTCTATGTTGGGAGGTGCATTCTTCATGGGGGAGGGATTTAGTGTTTGCATTCTTCATGGGGGAGGGATTTAGTGTTTGCATTCTTCATGGGGGAGGGATTTATATATATATCTTTCTAGCAGGGAAAGCGGACGTTAAAACGACTGCGATGAGATATATCTATCTCTCTCTATACACACACCATAAGAGCCAAATGAGACACTGCATCTTTAACAACTAGATTAAATATTTGGTTTTTAGTTGGGCTGAAACTTAAATATATTGAGATGAATTTAATATTTTTTCCTCTCTTTGAAATCTTTGTAGGGAAGTAAACTCTGGATTTTTCTATAAAAGTGCTGCTGAGCGTGAGAAGCTTGTGGATGCTGAACGAAAATTTATTGATGACAGAGTTCAGAAGATCATTGAACTTAAAAGAAAAGTTTGTGACAATAACAACAAGGGATTTGTAGTTCTGAACCAAAAGGTAGGTTTTTTTTTCTGGGAGATATAATTGCTGTAAAAGGAGATTGAAGGGTTGAACTATTTCATATCTGTGAAAGCATGTGGCTTAATGGTTACGGTGTTGGACTCGTGATCATATGGTCTTGTGCCTCTTTCCAAAACGAGACTCTGTTAAAGTACTTAGTCTGTAACAACCTGTCCGACCCCTAAAAAACCGGTGGAAACTGATGGGTGAGGAGGATTGAATGTTTTTCACTCAATCTAATATGTTCTTTCTCAGAACTCTTGAATAAACTTGTTTACTGAAATCTTAATGTCTATAGTTGCCACCACATTTTGTGAAAATCCGCACTCACTCTCCAGCATTTTGGAGTTGTCTCCCTTGTTGACAAAAAATCCAATTAGCATTCACTTATAAAATTATTTCAATAATATATACTAGCTGAATGACGGTTACTGCTGTTGTTGTTCAGATTAGTAAACAATAAATATGGAGATATATTTTTTTTTCTCATAATTATTTCAAAATATCTATTGATTGATCCTGAGATTTGTTAATTGAAATAACAAAACTTAGTTTGACTGGTAACTGAAGCCTTTTAAATTCAACCTCACATATACTTTCAGTCATCACATATATGTATGTGTAGATGTGTGTGTGTGTTTAATTCCCTGTGTATCTGATTAGATATTTATGTAAAGATGTATGTGTATGTAACAAACGCGCAAACACACACACTCATACAAAATATGTCCTCGTGTTATAAAATGTTGTTTACTTACCGTCTATAGAATATATTAGATAAAAGTTATATTGTTTTAATCCAATTGAAAATAAAAAAATTACATGCTAATCTTGGGGTCTAATACTATTAACTTGTAAAATTTGATTTGATTTGGTTGAGCCATTTGAGAATGCATAAGGAAATAGACACAGAGATAAAGAGATAGAATAGACAACAAGCATTTTAAGGTCATCTTGCTAAATCAGGGGTTAGCTATGCAGCCCCCATGATATGGAGTCCAAGCCAGATTCCCTTCCTGATGCAAACCATTTTAGTTCCGTTTTATGGCGTGCAGGGATATGGTTGATCTCTTCTAAACTAGATACACTTCATTCAATGATAAATATTTTTATTAATCTAGCAGCATCAATGTTTTTTGGGCATAATATAAAGCAGAATCATTAGCCTCTGGTCAATCTATACCATAAAAAGGGAAATTGGGTAGATGGAAATGATTTGGATGGACTGTACTTGTAATTTAAAGGACCGGCCTTGTCACATGCTGTCATGCTGAATCTCCCTGAGAACTACATTAAGGATACATGTCTGGAATTCTCAGCCACTTACACATTAACTTCACAATCTGGACATCTGGAATACTCGTAGAAATCAATGGAGATCCATTCTATAATTCTAATAATTTTATGATTAAGATAGAAAAAAGAAAACAAAGTAGATGAATGCCTCAACGTATCAGGCATAAGTACTTCAGGAAATAGCAATGTTCAGGGAGAGAGAGAAGGTTGGAACAACAGGTTAGAAGGTTGAGAGAGGAAAAAAAAAAATGAGGATGGGTGAGGAGGGTAGGTGAATAGTCCGGCACGTTAGTCTTGGAGCCGAGGTGGAGAGTCCAGGTGTGTCATGTGTGCTGTTACATATGTGCAGATGGAGTGCATTATGTGATTTGTGTATTGTTGATGGAAGTATCTATGTGTGTATACACGTTTGTATGTGTATGTTTGTGCTTATTTGTACAAAAAATACTGCTAGCAGTGATGTTAACATATTTTGTAGTGATTTATTATTCACTTATTTTTAGGGTATAGATCCATTTTCTTTGGACCTTCTAGCCAAAGAAGGTATTGTTGCTGTCAGACGAACTAAACGCAGGAATATGGAAAGGTAAACTTAATTTTAACCATTATGATACCAACACATGAGACTGTCTAATTTTAATTCTTATTCTCTACCACATGAAACAAAGACAGTCTTAAAACCTACAAAACTGCACTATGGCTGCAACATATTAAAAAGAATTTTATCATGCATATAATGCACACATTCAGATAGTATATTGCAAAGTATGCAAATTCAATAGTTAAGCCACTTGCTTGGTTTTAAGTCTATTGAATTCTATGGATGTATATCTTTATTGTTCCCTGAGTAATAGTAGAACCTACATTGTTTTAAATTTAAATAAAAGTTTCAATAATTTGCTTGTTTTCAATCAATCAATTCTGGAACATTAATGATGAATCTATCTCAGCTCACTCAGATGATGACTGTTGACATCAGATTTCTGAACTGATCCAGATGATCAAATTGATATTTTCAAACTATACCTAATGCTATCTGTACTTTTTAAATCGTTTTGAGAATACAGAATTGGGAGGGTAGTTACACTGGTATTTTAATTCAAATTATTTAGCATCCATCTTGCTAGCAGAGATTGGGCAGGTCTTCACAGACCAAATAAGTTCTGAGGGGGCTATATCTTGCACTTATATACATATACATAAGTGCATTTTATCATGGCACCAGCAAAATACTGCAAATTTCGCAATTGACAATCCACAAGTAAAGATACTATAAACATTTAAATTAACAAAGGCGATTTTTTTTTTTTTTTATTTATTTTTTTTTTTTTATTTTTTTTTATTTTCTGCTAAATAATTATAGGATGTTAGGAGTTAAAATTCATATTTAAATTAGAACATTCTGTCATAATTTTATGCAAGAGCCTTTTATTACAATCATATTAATGAAAAAGTCAGTTGTACTACTAAATATTTCCAAGCACTTCATTTTCAAAAATAATTAAAATACATGGACAGTGTATTTCATTAGCAATATGATAGCAAAATTAATTTAATATTTTATATAAAATGTATTGAATTCATTTATTATTATGAAATCTTTTACAGCTGTTATAAATAATGAAGACTTGATAAGCAATTAACAATTGTTTAATTAAGACCTGCTATTTTTTTTTTCAAAGTTCTTCATATTTCTTCACATTTTTTATTTTTCAGGTTAGTTTTGGCCTGTGGTGGTTCAGCTATGAATAGTATTGATGACCTTACACCTGATTGTCTTGGTTTTGCTGGTTTAGTTTATGAACATGTGTTGGTAGGTATTAACCCTTGAATTTAGATGCAATCTTATTTTCAATTTTTGTTAGCATCTCTGAATATTTTGATATTTTACAATGGTAAAAAATATTTGCCAGTGTTTTACAATTCAATGAAGTTTGTGTTGTGAAGTGTCGTTGTCTGGCCCTTGTTGGCCATGTCATTAGCTATGAACTTGCTGGAAGATTGTTCCTCTGGACTTCAGATGCAAAAATCAAGTTGGCTGGCTATATATCATCTTGAATCATTGAGATGAACACAGGTCTCAAAGGAATGATCTGCATGCTTCAATGGTCGACTGAGGACTCTGGAGCTTGAATTTCAAATTTGCAATACATACTAGTTGGAGTAGGGCACTAAAGTCGGAGTAACGAAGGTGATGATTGACAGACTAATGTAGTATGTGGGAGTAACTTAGGTGATGATTGACAGACTAATGTGTGTGGGAGTAACTTAGGTGATGATTGACAGACTAATGTAGTATGTGGGAGTAACTTAGGTGATGATTGACAGACTAATGTAGTATGTGGGAGTAACTTAGGTGATGATTGACAGACTAATGTAGTATGTGGGAGTAACGTAGGTGATGATTGACAGGCTAATGTAGTATGTCGGAGTAACTTGGGTGATGATTGACAGACTAATGTATGTGGGAGTAACTTAGGTGATGATTGACAGACTAATGTAGTATGTGGGAGTAACTTAGGTGATGATTGACTAAAGTGGGTGTAATGTAGTAGGTGGTGATAGACTGAAGTGGGGGTAATGTAGTAGGTGATAGACTAAAGTGGGGTTAACATAGTGGGTGGTGATTGACTCAATCTTAAGTGTGAGAGGGGAGGGGTCTAATATTTGTAGTGGATGATTAACAGACTAAACTTTGTGGGTGGGTGAGGTGTAACATTGATTTACTAAAAGCAACAAAAGTAAAATACAGAAGTAACAGTTCAAGAAAAACTCGTTCAACCTGAACTAATCTTGGAAAGTTGGAACATTTATTTATTGAATGTCGTAACAACAGGACCACATCTGGTTTTGTAACTTCCCATAGTGCTATGGAGATAATGTCCCCCCCCCCCCCAACTACCCAAAACATTGGCTATCCCCTTCTCTATTTCTATCCACATCTATGACTATCATTTAGAATTAAATTATTTTTGAATTAACAAAACTGTTTTTATATATTTTCTGCTAAATAATGGCTATTAAAAGTGTAAAATGTTTTGTTTGTTTTTAAATAATTTCAACATTTCTAATATTTTGGTGCACAATTTTACTAATTTTATTAGGGTGAGGACAAATTTACTTTTGTTGAAGATTGCAAAAACCCTAGGTCAGTCACTATTCTTCTTAAAGGACCCAACAAACATACAATTGTTCAGATCAAGGATGCTGTGAGAGATGGTCTCCGAGCTGTGAAAAATGCCATTGAAGATGGTAAGTTTAATACATTTGATAGCAAACCACCCGTAACTGCCCCTGGTTCTACAATTTTAAAGCACTAATAATCATTATACATCTGGTTTTTCATGCTTGGGTGGGTTGTTACAGATCAAGTCAATATTTAGTGTCTGTCCTAGACTGTACGGGGGCTCATGTCTCACATAAACTTTCCATCGTAATTCAATGATTAAGTTACTTATCTACTAAATCCCTCCAAATTCTTTATTATTTACAAAATATGTTAATAAAAGGGTTAATCATTTCAATGTAATATATTCACAGTCATTATCATTTTATGTCCACTTATAATTTTTAGCTTGTGTTGGACATCCTAGACAGCCTCAGCTCTAGGTTTTGAGACCCTGTTTTGCTCGTGTTTCTGGCGTAGTTTTAATATCTGGGTGCATTTTAATGTAGCACCAGTGTTAGGGACGTCATCATGTCCCCAACAAGGGGACTTTTATATAATTTACTAGGTGCTTCTTATACTGGCATCAGCACTGGTGAAGAGTTGTCTCCCAACATTTCAAATCTCTTTACAGAGCATACTGGGTGCATTCTATTGTGATACTAATACAGTCAATTTTTTATGTATAAATTAATTTTGTGACAATTCTAACAATTAAAATATTTTTATTTTATAGGTAGTATTCTTCCCGGTGCTGGAGCTTTTGAAATTGCAGCCTACCGAGAGTTAATGAAATATAAAGAAGAGGTGAAAGGTCGTGCCAGGCTTGGTAAGTTGTTATAGTACCAACTTTGGTTTTATGAAACGAAACCAACGATTTTAAAGGGTTTCTATTTAAATTAAAATCTTCCAGTATCATTTTATATAAGAACCTTATTTTAAGTTACTTAGTAATGATATAATTAATAATTTTAGTAAATCTTTCAAAATTCTTCATTAACTGAAAAAGTGTATATCATAAGTAATGGTCATGAAACGGTTAAATACTTATATTTAAATGTATTTGATATTGAACAACTGTTTGTTAGTCGCTTCTGTTTTTGTTGATTTACTAAGTCCATGAAGATGTAAATATTTGAGTTAAGTTTACTGCAAATTATTCAGTGAATTGATCACTTGTAAAGATAGTAGAAACATTTGAATTAACTAAACTATTAGATATTAACTAAACTAGATATTTTCTGCTAAATCCTTAAAGAATGTTAAGAGTTACTTCCCCCTCGTCTATATTCATCTTAACTATAATAAAGAAAGGAGTTGCGGGATTGCGTACAGAATATATTTTTTTACCCCATTTGTAAAATAAGTTGGATTACTTTGAATAAATAATTGTTTCTACTTTAGGCACAAGGCCAGCAATTACCTAGTGCATTACTGGTACTTTATTTTATCGACCCCGTAAGGATGAAAGGCAAAGTCAACCTCGGCGCGATTTGAACTTAGATCGTAAAGGGACGTAACTATGCTGGAAAGCATGGCGTCCAACCCTCTACCGATACTGCCAATCCACCGCCCTGCCCTTACTTTGAATAAATAATGAATGAATATTACATAATTTATGTGCTAAATTTCGAGGCTGATGATTAAATATATTTTATTACTTATTTAAAGACTTTTAAAATTGTCAAATGTCAACACTTCCGGTTAGCGGCCGTTATATTATAACACTTATATTCGCATATATTGCTGTCACTAATATTTTCCTAATGATAATATATATATAATATCGTCTTTTTTAAATGTATTATGGATTACGTTACTGATTACAGAAGACAGTGTAACGCAGTCTTCGTTCAATTTCTGTGTATATTGTCAATTATGATTTTATTTGATGTATCATATCTACATGTATATATATTTGTGTATAATATCAATATACACACTACACATGCTAGCAGAAAACCACCTGTAGGGTGGGGTTTTTTTTGCTAGTGTTTCTAACATTAAAACCTCACCCCCTCTATTTATATTTCTCACAGGTGTACAAGCATATGCTGAAGCTATTCTAATTATTGTGAAAGTATTGGCCCAAAATTCTGGTTTGGATCCACAAGAAACCATGGTAAAACTTCTCCAGGAATACACATCTCCATCTCAGTCCGTCGGCTTAGATATCAAATCAGGTTAGAACGTCTCTTAATTACTATGGGAAAAGAGCTGATACTCTCTGTAGGTTGCTGTTCCTGGTAGGAGGAGCAACATGAAGTAATTTATTCAGTACACAATATGCCAACCAGTCCAAGAATCAAACCTATAACTTTATAAGTGTGAATCTAACACTAGTCCATGTGGCTAGTAGTTAGAATATTGGGCTGCTAATCATTTAAGTCTTGGGTCCCATTCGTAAATTGGGCGATGTGTTCTTCTGTTAGTTGTGACTGGCAGATATCAGCAATGGAGAAACCAATGTAAATATTGTTTCTTTAATTTGATGACAATCAGCTCCTTTCTGTATTTTAATTACTATTTGGTGCAGTGGTTAAACCTGATTGTAGTAAATGTGATTTATTTATAGTATATCTTGAGTTAATGTGATATTAACCTACTAGTTATTAAATTTGGTTAGACCATCATCATCATCATACATCTGTTTTCAATGTTAGCATGGGTTCGACAGGTCATCATAGTCTGTGACAAGGCATGTCAGATAACCAGGTCTTGCTCCTGTTTTGTATTTATTTTGGTGTGGTTTCTACCTTTCCCAATATCAACTACTTTTCAGAATGTACTGGTTGCCTTTTATGTAGGCACCAGTACTAGAGATATCAAGTCCTGATAAAAGCAAAAGGATCTTCTCCGGGTTTTATAATTACTATTTGTAAACAGTGTACAGATATGGTTGGAGTAAATGTTATTTATAGCATTTCTGATTTAACTTGAGGATAAACAACAAAAAGAAGGGTGACTACCTCCTTTTCATGCCATTTATTGTTGAGACCTCTGGTATGTCCAAGACGACCAGTGTCAACCCCCTCCTGACTACAGCCCTCCCCAAACTACCATCAAGATCAGCACTGTGCCCCCCCCCCCCCCCCCCAGCTGGCAAGACCACCACTGTGTCCTCCCTAAACTGCCGTCTAGACTACCAAGAGCTCCGGTGTATGTGCTTGTGTGTCTCCTCTGGACTACCATCAAGACCTTATTTCTGAATTGCCATTTTCCTCTGGAAAACAGGGAGGAGTGCTTCCCACCTGAGGAAGCCTGTGAAATGAAATGGCTGATGCAGCAGGTGTTGCTGGTTGTTCTCCGTGGCAGTGCCTTTACTGTCTTGCCTGTGAGTGTAGCTCTGAGGTATACTGCCCAGCTAAGAGTATAGAGTTTGCTTTCCACTTTTTCATCATTTATTCCCCTTCTCTCTTTTCTTACTCTTCTTTATTTTAACCCCCATCTCCTTTTTTTTTTAACCAAACAACTTGTAGCAACATTTATTGGTGAAATATAATCACTCACCTTATGTCACTTTTAACTGTTGTTAGAGTTCACACCCATGTTGGTTTAGCGGCCTCCAACAAGGGTGCCCAGTCCTATCATGACCCCCCCCCCCCCCCCCCCCCCGTTCTGACTGGATGCAAATCTGTTGCTGGAGTTATTCCCTGCTGCTGGTGGTACTCATATTTTATGCTGAGTATACTGGAGCAACGTGAAATGAAGTGTCTTGCTCAAGAACATGCAGCCTGGTCCAGGTATTGAACCCACACCTTGACTACTAGGCCATGTGCCTTAACCCTTTAGCATTCACATTATTTTCAGTTAATTGTATTCAAGAGGGTTATCAATTTTATTTGTTTGTAATTTTTTTAAATTTTCTATGTGCAGGCTTGAAATTTTGTCATGTTTAAATATCAATAATTTACAATTATATAATTTTACCTGATTTTTTTTTGGTCAAATTTGACTTTTATGGTCAGGTGAAATTAATTAATAGGGGCATTTGAAGTATCAACCAGGTGCAAATACTGGTTTAATTTTAAATACATTGTTTTTGGCATAATACTTGATATATAAGGATCACTAAACCTTATATCAGTGTTCCAGTAATTCCACAGTCTTGGAAATTGTTTTATACCGAATATAATGTTTACGGTAAAACATGCTTGCATTTCGCAGCATGTCGGTCGCCAAACATATCGGGTTTTCCTCGATTTGAAATATGTTGTTGGGCATATCGATTAATAATCCAGTGCTTTAGCATCGGGAGCTAACGTGTGTTGTGGACCAGTATTTTTAATAAAATCGGGAACATATATTGATGTGGTATTTTTCAACCACGCTGCTGTAATATTTTCAATGGCGCCCTGGAGATATCCTTCGTTTTCACTTTCAAAACAACAATCATCGTCGGATGAAATTTCAGAAATGTAAACATTTGATTCATTTGAAGATAAATCATCTTTTGTTTCTTGTCCATTCTGAATGTCGTGTGTGAAACCTTCAAAGTCGGTATTGCTACTTTCACAAGCCATGTTGATACACAAAAAATGTGTTCTACTTTCAAATTTAAAAAACACGTGTTGTTTTAAGTTGTTTCACTATATTAATGTTAATTTTCGCGGTAAGGGCCTAATCTCACAGTAATCTCGAATTGGCGAGATTTTGATGTCGGTATTGTTTATTTTTAGAACGATATTTTAGTGTGGGTGTTATCAGCCGGCTTCGGGCGGTTTGAACAAATGAAAGGGAAATAATTGCAGCGGGTTTGGGGCGGTTTGAACACTAGGGTTAACTCTGCTTTTAATTGAAATTTTTTTTTTCTTTTATAATTAGCTGCTTAAGTGATTAAATCAATTTGTCAGTTAGAGACTGGAAGATCTCTAATATTCACTTACTACCATTCATAAGCTAAAGACTGCAGAAATAGATTTTATGTGGCAAATTGGCAGAGTGGTTAGAGAATCAGATTAAATGCTTCTGCGTATGTTCCGGTTCACTGCCCTCAGTTCAAATTCTGCTGAGATGAACTTCACTTTTCATCCTTTTGAGTTAAATAAATGAAATATGAGACAAGGGGGTAGGGTGGATTGGTTGAATTGTTAATGAGTCAGACAGGATGCTTTGCAGTATCTGACCCAGCTTTGTCTGTTCAGAGTTCAAATCCCGTCCCCTTCTGTCAGGTGTTGCGAGTGGCAGATAATACTAACAATAGAAAGAGCAATGAAAACATTGTTTCCTTGAACCAGTCTGTCATTTTCGTTCCTTTCCTGACCTAGATTCTTATCTTGAATTCTATTTTGTATTCTCATGTGTTTTATAATCTTTAATCTGTTGTGTTGCATTTTTGTAAAATTATTTGTGTCACAGTCATGAGTTTGATTCCCAAACTTTGCCCTAGTCCACTCAGATGATAAGCTGCAGTAGCAGAAAGTCTTGCTTGACTACTGTACATGGTTGATGTGATACTAATTTGCTCTGCCACTGGAATGTAGAGACCTTAAAAACATGGTTGATTATATTTGTAGTGAGTTTGAGGACGGCATATAATCATCTGAAAGTATATATTTTAACTCACAGATTTTGTTGAAACTGCATAACACTCATTGTGACTGGTTTAAATTTAGCATCTGCTGGAAGTTGGTTAAAAATGGATTTCTAGATCATTTAACTATTTATTTATTTAATTACAATTGCAGATGTGTAACTAAATTCTTCAAAAGGAGGTCTATTTTAACTTTCTATTCCCTCTGCTTAAATCTACTCAGAGTATGAAGTATAATGTATTTGTACGAGATCCAAATAAAATTTACTTTAAGTAGGAAAGAATGCAGACTTTTACGCCTCAGTATTATTCAACAATTTAGTTACTGTTATTAAATTTCAAATAATGCTTTTTCCCACATTTCTCTATTCCATCTCCTCTCCTCCTTTCCTTCAAACTTAACAGGTTTCCCACGTGGAAAGGTTCTATTTGCTATATTCTTTTTGTTATAAAATCAAACAAATTGTTGTCAACTTTTAGTTCTGTTCTATATTGATGCTGGCCATCTTATTTTACAGGGGAAGCTATTATGCCAATTGAAAATGGTATTTTGGACAACTACAGAGTGAAAAGGCAGTTGCTACATTCTTGGTAAGTCTCTCTTTCACACACACACATTTGCTTTATAGATGGCAGCAAATTGCCTGGAGCATTGGATTATTTGCCTCAGTATTTGTTTCAGCTCTACACACTGCTGAGTTGAAATCCCGTCAAGGTCAACTTCGCTTTCCATCCTTTTGGGGGCGATAGATAAGTACCTGGCAAGAATTGTTTAAGAATTGAATGGGACACATTGTGGAATCTGTTGCAGACCTGTGTGTATTTAGTTCAAGTCCTACCTCCTGTCACCGGTAATGTGATGATACTTCTGTCTGGAGTTGTAACCGGCAGATAGTATCAGCAATGGAAACATAGTTTACTTATTTCTATCTACCGATTAGTCTCTTTCTTGTGATTGATAGATAGTACCAGCAATTGTAAACATTGATTCCTTTGATCTGGTCTGATGATCAGCTCCTTTCTTTCTTTTTTATAAGTTTGTGCAATAAACACTAAAAAAGTACTGATTGAACAACTCAAATACTATTTATAGAGTCAATGCACTTGGTGGGTACATTGAAAATATAGTGGGGTGTAGGGGTTATTAAATAGTGTATGGAGGGACCTACAGATGGAGAGGATTTCGAACTGGATCTCGAAAATGGTGTGAAAACGTTTTGTTACCTGTGAGATGTGTGGAATGAAGAAAGTGGATCAGATTCCACCACAATATCTAGAGTGGGATGGGATGTGCATGGAAGAAGTTCTGAGAACTGAGTGGTGTGCTAATGAGGGGAGTGTCACTGAAATGGAAAGGAAAGAAAGGCATATGTTGCATTGTGTATCTCACACATGTTACAAGGAAGATGGTCTTAAAAGGCTTGTATTAGTAGTGACTGATTACTTCAGTTCTGCTTAATATATAGACTGTCAGAAATATGACTACCCATAACAAACATGAAATAAGATGCAGCTCAATATCTCCTCATCACTTTTATACCCTCACTTCCATGCTGGCATGAATTAGACAAGACTTCAGGCAGTATTCTGTGACTTAATGCCTTTCTTGATACCTGCATTAGTTTTTTTAAGCAAAGTACTTATTCAACTGGTCTTCAGTCGTTGAACTGTGGGACATAAACAAACATCACTAGCTGCCTACACAGTGAAGACTATGTAGAGAGAAATACACAAATACATTTTATCATGACACCAACTTTAGAGGGCTTGTGACCTTGACACAGTAAATGTGTGTGTGTGTATATATATGCACGCACGCGCGTGCATCATTTTTATGTTCGGAAAAGTCAACTTAAAAACAAGAATGAGGATGGGGTGTGAGTGAACTTATATACATTGTTGCATATGTGTAGTTTTGTATATCATTTAAAGCTTTATTAATATTTTAAATGTTTATATTTTCAGTACTGTTATTGCCAGCAATCTTTTATTAGTGGACGAAATAATGCGAGCAGGAATGTCTTCTCTGAAGGGGACTTAAAGCCAAGAACCATATTTGGAAATATTTAAACATTCATGTTTCACAACTTGTTACAACAACCTCTTCTCCATCTAACCTCTTCTCACCATTCTGCGTGAAGACAGTCAAATTTGTTGGTGGATTCACTTAGTCACAGCAGCTGTTTTTCTCTGTCAACAACTTCAGCTTGATATATGTGTTAACACTACTTCTGTATCTCATTCTGTGTTACTATTTTGCTTCTAACAGGATACTTTAGTCAAATCCATAAAAAAATTTATAAGGAAAGATTTTTCTACTTGTTCCTGTCTGCCATACAACTGTAAATTAACTCCACTACAGGTGGCATTCAACTATTCCATGCAGTATATTTTGTCAGTTTTTTCCTTGTTTTAAATAACTCATTTTACAGTTAACTCAGCAAATCTGTAACTGGCTTTAAAGAATAAAAATAATGAACAATTGAAACGCTTTAAAATTATTTTTTTTAAATTTAAATTTCACTTTAAAGTGTCTCTCTAGACTTTATCTCTAACAACATACTCTGTTTCAATTAATGAAGGATTTTGAGGGATTTATTAAAATCTTTCTTTAAGATTGTAACTTAATGTATGGTTCTTGTATAAAATTGTTGGAAGATTTTAATTTAAAGAACCGATTAAAGGATTTTTTTTTTTTTCATAGAACAAGAGACGGGTTGGGATTGATTGGTATCAATTATATGACTACCATTTTGGTGGTAAGACGACATCTTCCTTTTCCAGTAATAGTTGTTGGGGTACCGTTGTAGATATACTGGTGCAGCTAGTTGTCTCACATTTAATCTGTCTTGTCTTTGATGTTGTCAGACAAGTATTTTCTTTTTTGCCTTCCTTCAACTGCGCTCTGAGGAGGGAGGAGGTGATGACATTTTCAGCTCACACCTATGTAGGTTTAGCTGGCCTCTTACAAGGTTGCATCTCATAAGAGGTTTCTTCGGTGTTCTAAATTGTTACAGTTCATACCCGTGTAGGTTTTGCTGGCATCCTACAAGGCTGCATCTCATTGTAGTTTTTCAGGTGTTTTAATGATTGGGGCCTTAGTCTTATGAAATGAAATGTTTTGCTCAAGAACATATGCTGCCTGGTCCAGAAATCAAACCCCATATGGTCATGATTCCAGCACCCTTCCATGAAGAACAGTTTTAGACAGGTAGTTATAGCAATATATATGTTAGTACCAGGAGAGCTTTTGTCTTTACTGTTGCAAGGAATGGTACCTACCTGCTAACATATTTGGTGACTTGAAACACAAAACAACTCAACAATTATATATTATTAGTTTCTGTTGTCATTTCTTAGCAAAGATATATTATTGTTCAAACAAAATCTTGTCTTTCATAAAACTGCAGATAACTTGCATGATGCCTCATCATCAGCATCCTCATTGTTGTGTGTATGTGTACACATGTATATGTGTAGCTGGCTGTGGTTATGTCCCATAACTTAGCAAAAGAAATTGAAAAAATGCTGAAGTGATAATCGTCCAAAATCCTTCGAAAGCGACATCCCAGCATGGTTGCAGTCTAATAACTGAAATCAGTAAAACAGTGGTGCCACAGTCTAGTCACTGAAACTAATAAAATATGATGCTCCAGCATGGCCACAGTTTAATAACTGAAACCAGTGAATAAAATGTGGCTGCAGGCTAAAGCCAGTAAAAGAATACCATACTTTTTAACCCATTGCCAAAAACAAACTGCCATGTAGTATACTATTAACTTTGATAGGTTTTGGCCAGTATTGGTACTGATTAATTTATATATTTAAATTCCCTGGTGGAGATAGAGTAATTTAGTGATTAGGGCGTTTATATGGATGATCTCGTTGAATCCATAAAAGAACTAGAAAATCTGACTGCGGAAACAATTTGGAATCAAAAGGGCTGAGAGTAAACTTAGCCAAAATTAAAGTGCTAGTAAGTAGGACCCTGATTCTTTTAGAGAAGTGGCCCAGCTCCACATGTAAAGGAGTAGGCATAAACTCTGTGATGTACACTGTAAATTTTGGGTACATGAGAGATGTAGTGGGAAAACAGGAAGAGAAGACTATTTAGATGCACAGAGTTAATTGACTGGAAGAGCGTCGGTGATATAAATCTTTTCTATTCATATGAAGCATCCATATGAACAGAGGAAGACCTGGGTGGTGGTGAGTTTCCACTTCCATCCAGGTCTTCCTCTACTGGAATTTCCTCTGCGTGTCCGCTGCAGTCACTGCCCATGTTTCAGAAGCATCGCACTTCACATAGGCGTCATACAGCCATCCTTTTGTAGCTTTCTTAACATCTTCCATCCTATCTTTATTCTAGTTATGCTCCTTCCTCCACTGTTAATTAGGTCACCTAGATAGCAGAAGCTATTAACCACTTCTATGGATGCTTCATATGAATAGAAAAGATTTATATCACTGACGCTCTTCCTGTCAATTAACTCTGTGCATCTAAATACAAAGTCTTCTCTTCCTGTTATCCCACTACATTGCAGGAAATGACCAAGGAATGTGATAAGTGGAGAAATGCTGTGCTGGACCCGCCTAACCCATTTGGGTGTAAAAATGATGATCTAACAATCGTGTGGACATGGGTTTGATTAAGTGTTATGTTGTGTCCTTGAGCAAGACACTTTATTTCACTTTGTTCCAGTCTACTCAACTGTAATACAAAGGTCCAGTTTGGAATGCTAAGTCACAAGATAATTTCATGAGTAGGCTGTTCTGTTGTTCAAACAACTAGAACAGTCATTTGTAACTGCTGCTACTGCTGTGGTTACTACTACTACTACAACAAGTAGTAGTAGTAGTAGTAGAATTGTTATTAAACCAAATTCTTGAAAACTACCAAAATCTTTTAAAAAGTTTTGTGAGAGAATCCAGTGGAATCTGTAAAGTGTGATAATAAATCAGCAGAAATATGATAAAACTGGATGTCATGGTAACAGGAAGAAGCTGAGTAAAAAGGTAGGTATGTGTGGGAGTTATATATATATATAATTACTACAGATAGGTAAGTAGTCAACAGACATGCTTGGATATCTATCAGTTAAAAAGTTTTTGTGGGAATTCAGGTGAATGACACCTGAATAAGCAAACATTGCAAAACAGTATATATGTAAATGATGTATAGGATTATGTATGTGTGTGTGTATAATATATATATAATCTGTCTGCGTGTGTTAGTGATTAATAAGGTAAGTTATGAGGTGCCACACAGCATCATGTGGATATGATGATGATGTATATATTAGTCATGTTTATCTAAATATAGTAATCATCAAATACAGTCTTGGATCAAATAACCATATCCTTTCTATTTACTTCTATTCATCCTGTGGTCTGCGATGTGAAACAGTTTTGTCCTAATACTGTTTATAACTCTCTTTACTTTTTAATATTTCTTTGTTAAGGGCAGTATCAGTAGAGAGTTGGACAACGTGCTTTGTGGCATTTAGTTACATCCCTTTACATTCTGATTTCAAATTCTGCTGAAGTTAGCTTTGCCTTTCGTCCCTACAGAGTTAATAAAATAAAGTACCAGTAATACAATGGGATCAATTGAACCCTTTAGTATTTACATTACTCTATATTTACTATTGTATTTTCATGGTAAACACTTTACCTCACATAATATTGAATCTACGTGATATTGATATTATTTATTTTGAGAACAATACCTTAACCCTTTAGCATTCACATTACTCTATACTATTATATACATGGTAAAGGCTTTACCTCGCATAATTATCTCACATAATATCGAATCTATGAGATTTTGAAAGTATTTATTTTGAGAACAATACCTTAACATCAGTTTGAGTGGTGAGTTACAGCCAGTTTCAACAGAAAAAGGTAGAGAATTTTGGTCAGTTTGAACATTAAAGGGTTAACATGAATGTGAGCACCTGGTTATAGCCGGTTTGAACAGAAGGAGGTGAGAGAATTCTGGCCAGACATGGTCGGTTTAAATGCTAAAGGGTTGATTGACTTTCCCCTTCCCTTCAAATTGCTGGACTTGTGTCAAAAGTAGAAATAATTATTATTTCTTTGTTAGTTTCAGGCAAGTTTCTGTTGCACTTCTGTGTTCCTGAAGTGTATGCAATGTTATGTTTTCTTATTTTTGTAGAGATTGGAGGAGTATAGACTCCCATATTAGTGTACTGCAGCAGTCACGTTTTGTTATGTGGTTTGGCTTGTTTTTGTGTAATTTTAGTGGAGGGTTTTTTCTGTAGTGTATGGTATGTGTAATGTGAGTTATTTTATTGGGTATTAATTTTGAAGTGTATATGTTGTGTTAGCTGTGTTGTTTTATTTTATTTGTATTTATTGCATAGTGTGTGTTTTGTGTGGAGTTTGTTCTATTTGAGCTGTGATATTGAATCTATACACCTCTCCAAAGGCAATGACACACGACCGTGACCTCTGGCGTCACGCAGTAATACAGAAGACCCGACCCCCCACGGGTACACGCTGAAGCTGAAGCATATAGACAATATGCCTCCACACCCTCCCACTGCAAAGTGGTCGTGGAGGTGCCACGGCAAAAAAGCACCCAGCCCACACTGTAAAGTGGACGTGTAGGTGCCATGGAAAAAAAGCACCCAGTTCTCACTGTAAATGAGGTTGGTGTTAGGAAGGGCATCCAGCTGTAGAAATCCAGCCAAAATCAGTTCCCGTATGAGCAAGACAAGGTCAGCCGACCGGACACTGGCCACAACAGGACAATCCGTCTAACCCATGTTAGTGTGGAAGAACGGACGTAAAACGGTGATGATGATGAATGTCTTGTCCAGGAATTGGGCTGTCCTTAGCAGAACAATTTCTTTTTGGATACTTTGTAATGTTGTGACGTCTGTTTAATGTTATGGTTTCTATATTTTTGTTCATATTTTTCTGATACTCAGTGGTCTGATTATTACTGGCATTGTTTTAACCTTCACGTCCCACATCTTATATATTTTAATGTCAAGATTCTTGTATTCTGACAACTTTTTCCACTTCTTTTCAGATAGTATTTTAGTCAGAAGAGATTTCAATATTTATCAATATGCATGTACCTCCATCACACACACACCAGTTCTTGATTATTATATGGGGACAGTTTTCTTTTGATGTTTTTATCAGTTTGAAGAGGCATATCCCCAGTTAGGTTGTTGTTATGTGCTGTGTTTTGTACATATTTATATCACTTCTTTTCTGTTTTCACATCAAAGTGTTGTCATACTGCCCAATGAATATGGTTGCCATCTTGATTATGTCCATGTCTATATATTCAAACTGGGCAGCAGAAGCTGATGTAATCAACTGTCTCATTGTACTCATCCTGCATCTTTTCTTAGGATCCGTTTTGATTATTTTGTTCTTAAAGTTATTTGCAGTCAGATATTGGAAGAATCAGTCCTTTTATTTCTGCTTTGAGGCCAGAGGTTCTGAGCTATTGTTGACTCACATTTCTGTTGGCCATGGAGTAGTTTTTATCTCAATGTTTCCTTTAGATTGTTTTGTAATTCTGTTTTCATGTTGATTTTTGTTTCTTTAACCATTTTGTCGTGTTGTTGTCTAAAGTTATTATTTCAACCATTTTGTTGTGTTATTGTTTTTTTTTTTATATAGAGGAAAGATTTTGTTTCTTCCTGTTTCTTTATTACATCAGTCTTCTATTTATTTTCAAGTGCTTTTCCAATCCAACTGTTTTTATTTGTGTCAGGCCACATTCTCCTTGTATATGGAGGAGGTATATTCTATTTGTGTCAGATTCCATCCTTCATGTACGTAGGGTAGGTATATTCTGTCTATATCTGCTTCAATATGTTGTCAGTAGTTTCCTGGTTTTTCTGTCTAAAGTTTACAACTTATCTAGCTTCAAATTTATTATATTGAAGCTGTAGTTTATGACTGGTATGGCCAGCATATTTATATTGTTCTTTTATTTCTAACAGCGAGTTTAGTTTTTAATATAATAAATCTTCTGTAGTATTTTTTGTTCTAATTTTCTCTTTTATTTCAATGTGTTGTATTTTAGTCATCTGTACCCCATGGTGGTTTTAGTCATCAGTTTAAGTCATCCAAATACAGGAGATTGTTTATATTATGTCCATAACATCTGTACTCCTTTGTGCGGATACCATGAGGCTATTTATTCTAATTAATGTGTCACCGATAGTTTAAGAAAGCAGCACCAATGATCAGCCTGGATCATATCAATGAATTGAAACAGCAGGAGTAGTTTTTATTTCTTCATGTTCTTTTTTTTTCTGTTCAACTATTAGCTGTCTGATGAGGTCATAGCTGTTGCATAACAGTTATCATCGAAATATAAATAACAGCCATTATATAATGAGTAAATAGGGCGGTGGATTGGCAGTATCGGTAGAGGGTCGGACGCCATGCTTTGCAGAATAGTTACGTCCCTTTACGGTCTGAGTTCAAACCCCGCCGAGGTTGACTTTGCCTTTCATCCTTACGGGGTCGATAAAATAAAGTACCAGTAATGTACTGGGTAATTGCTGGCCTTGTGCCAAAAGTAGAAACAATTATATAATGAGTAAATAAAGTAAATTCTAACCTAATGGTATTCGTGCACGCTCTCTGCTCTCGGAGTTCAAATCCCGCCAAGGTCAACTTTGCCTTTCATCCTTTTGAGGTCGATAAAAAAAATTGACCCCAATCTAGTACTGGGGTCGATTCTTTCTCTATATCTCTTTCTCATTTCCTCTCTCTCACTTTCTATCTTTCTCTGGAAGAAATCTGCTGTACTCAGGCCTGGAGAGGGATGGACTCTGCCAGGATTAAAATACCCAAGTGTGGCTGTATGTCAATATGGTGCCCCAACGACTTTATCAGGAGTTACGGGACCATACGATACCATATATATATATATATATATATATATATATCCTTGTGATATTCATGCATTTGAGAAAGAGTACTCAATACTGAAGTAGAGTTTAACCCTTTAGCATTCACATTTACTCTATATATACTATTATATTTTCATGGTAAAGGCTTTACCTCGCATAATTATCTCACATAATATCGAATTTATGAGATTTTGAAATATACGTTAACATCAGTTTGAGCAACCAGTTACAGCCAGTTTCAACAGAAAAAGGTAGAGAATTCTGGCCGGTTTTGGCCGGTTTGAATATTAAAGGGTTAAATATTATTTAATATGATTAAGTGGTGAGTTTTGTTACTCTGGAATTTTATATGTGCACTCACAGGATCTTGTTAGTGCACAGGTGAAACTCCAGAGAAACAAGACTCACCACTTAGCCATAATAAAGGATATATATCGAGAGATGTGTATGTATGTGCAATTAAGGCCACCTAAACTTAACATAAAATTATCTACTTCAATCCAGAGTTATCCACGAACACAATTAAATGTAATAACAGCTGCCCCCACAAAGGGACCATGATATATCCTGGTTTTAACTCGCTATCTTACAGATAGCACATTTGTCTTGTTACATAGGTGTATATACACACACACACACACACACACACACACACACACACACACACACACACACACACACACACACACATATATATATATGGCGGAATGAACAGACCTGCTTATTCTCGAAGAATTTTTTTTCGTTACTGCCCCTACTCACTCTGCTCTATATATTTCTTCCTTAATTTCTCATTCTATTTTTTGATGAAGGACAAGCGTCTGAAACGCTAAGATTTTTACTACTATATCAAGCGTGAAACTAATATATATCATCATTGAACTTCATTGTATGTTCTGTTTACTTTTCACATACATAGATATATCAAATCTTCACTATGCAGTTGGATTTACCTTGACTTCATGTGAACTTCCATCTGCACAGTCCTTCGGATTAGTGGATCTTTCATTGCTTTTTGCATATACCTATATCCCACGACACACAAACACTTTTCTTTAACTCTCTTGCCATTTCTCTTTAACTCCAAGAGATGACAAAATGAACAGACCTGCTTTTACTCAAATAATTTTTTTTTTCGTTTCTGCCCCTCCTCAATCTCCTCTATCTTTGTTACTCAATAATATATATATCCCAAGATAGAAGGGAGACACACACACATTCATATATATATATATATATATATATATATATATATATATATATAGGAACGAGTAGGACCCCGACGGCTGAGCTCAAGCCGTTTCGACGGCTAATTCTGGACTAAATGAAAATTTTTATCCTGGTATTTGAATAGCCGAGCTTCTCAAGGGGTAATTCCATATATGGTAAATGTGATTGTCACAAGGATTGGTCAAAAGTTTGTTGTTGAGACATAATAATTCTATCATGGCAATTAGTGGAGGGAAGGGGTAGCTGAACCTGCCAGTAGGAGAAAGAGGGAGAGGGGGTGGAGGAGACCCAGTCATGCGTTGATAGTGCCGACTACAGGTGGGCATGGGGTCAAGGAAGATACTAGGGAGGGGAGGGGGAGGAAGTCGAAACAATAAGTAAGGTTTATTACTTATACCTCTTAAAAGGGTCTCTTTATAATTCCGTCCCACCTAGTAAACCTTTCTTTAGCCTAGCAGGACCAGTGAGAGACTTGATAGTTGTCCTTAAGTCGTAGTAACCAGATATTGTTTCTTTTTTTTTTTCTTTTTTTTTTACATTTAACTGCTTTTTAACACTCGGTATTTTTCTATATATTTACCCCATTTGTTTTACTTATTGTTTCGACTTCCTCCCCCTCCGCTCCCTAGTATCTTCCTTGACCCCATGCCCAGCTGTAGTCGGCACTATCAACACATGACTGGGTCTCCTCCACCCCCTCTCCCTCTTTCTCCTACTGGCAGGTTCAGCTACCCCTTCCCTCCACTAATTGCCATGATAGAATTATTATGTCTCAACAACAAACTTTTGACCAATCCTTGTGACAATCACATTTACCATATATGGAATTACCCCTTGAGAAGCTCGGCTATTCAAATACCAGGAAAAAAATTTTCATTTAGTCCAGAATTAGCCGTCGAAACGGCTTGAGCTCAGCCGTCGGGGTCCTACTTGTTCCTATTACCCACTCTACTACCCTAAGTATTGAGTACTTTGGTGCGTTATGGTCCACCTGGTTCCTTACCACATTTCCTCCGTTTTATATATATATATATATATATAACAATTATATATATATATATATATATATATATATATATATATATATATATATATATATATATATATATATATATATGGGTAGATTGTCAGAAGGAGAGATGGACAAACAGATATGGATATATAGAAGATGGAAAAGTAGATTGGTTCATAAAAAGTCAAAATACAACAGTGAGAACTAACATAGAAAAAACGTCGGGTGGTTCAGGATTGGTGGGGTACCTGAGTCGCCTCTGAGTAGTTGCCTCCCCAATTGCGGAATTCTGTTGTTTGTATTTTAATTGTTTATTGTTATTGTTTTATTTATTTTTTTTACACGATTTTTTTGGTAACCCTCCACAGTCCCTGTGTTTTTGTGTAGTCTCCTATATATAAGCCCCTGTGGATAATAAAAAAGTTTTATTATTATCATTATTATTAGGGCGGTGGATTGGCAGTATCGGTAGAGGATCGGACGCCATGCTTTGCAGCATAGAGTTGCGGTCTTTTACAGTCTGAGTTCAAATCCCGCCGAGGTTAACTTTGTCTTTCATCCTTACGGGGTCGATAAAATAAAGTACCAGTCACGTACTGGGGTCGATTTAATCGACCCCCCCCTCCCCCATAATTGCTGGCCTTGTGCCTATATAAGAAACCATTATTATTATTGTCATTGGTTTATACGCACGTGTTCTTATCGGCTTGCGTAAGTTTTTCATTTGTTCACAAAAGCTTTTTTGCCAATTTTTTTTTCTTTTGTCACAAATTGTTTATAGGGTGCCTGACTTGACCCTCAAGGAAGGCGACCCCCATAATATTGTATTTTTCTTTTTAAAAAATGCCCTAAACATTTTCAAAAAGAAATATGGAGGTAAAACACCCACCACCTTCTATGTGCAAGAGCACAAACATTCCGCACGAGAAAAGTGTGCTTTTCAATATTTTAAAACCCACGAAGGTTAGATTTACCTTTCGTCCTTACGGGGTTGATACAATAAGGCACCAGTTACACACTGAGGTCGATTTAATCAACTTACCTCTTCGCTTCAAATTGCTGGCCTTGTGCCAAATGTAGAAACAGTTGTTACTTTTTACTATGAGTGTCTTATTTTCATTTCTTATTCCCAGGTTCAAACCATGGTATCGAGTTTATACAAAATATATCATGTTACTTTCGATGCGAATACATAAATAAAATATGGCAGCCTTAGACTGAAGGAATTGTTGGGGCGGTGGACGAAATGCTTAATGGTATCTCTTTCGGCTTTTAGCGTTCTGAATTCAAATTCCACTTCCTGGGCAAATGTGGAAAGTAATGGTGTCGTACCTAGTACAGGGTGGTCCGAAAGTCTTGTCACTCCTTATCACATATTGTTTTAACTTTCATTATTTTGGTGAATTGGCAGTATCGGTAGAGGGTCGGACATGCTTTCCAGCATAGTTATGTCCCTTTACGATCTGAGTTCCAATCCCGCCGAGGTTAACTTTGCCTTTCATCCTTACGGGGTCGATAAAATAAAGTACCAGTAATGTACTGGGATAATTGCTGGCCTTGTGCCAAAAGTAGAAACAATTATTTTTTGTTTTAATAATATAATATATAATATCATTAATTATAATATATAATTATCAAGGGCGGTGGATTGGCAGTATCGGTAGAGGGTCGGACGCCATGCTTTGACGCATAGAGTTACGGCCCTTGCCATTCTGAGTTCAAATCCCGCGGAGGTTAACTTTGCCTTTCATCCTTACGGGGTCGATAAAATAAAGTACCAGTAATGCACTGGGTAATTGTTGGCCTTGTGGCAAAAGTAGAAACAATTAATTATAATATATGATAATGATTTCTTTATTAACCACAAGGGTTTACATAAAGTAGACATTAAGGACAGTGCAGGACATATGATAATAATAATAATATAATTTTCTATTTCAGAGCTCCAACAGTTTGGAAGAGAGGCTGCTTGCAAGTGTATGGACACACGATCGTGTGCTTTCTGGCATGAGCATGGAGTATGTGCGACATGACTTCACTGCAAGATTCGGCAAACCAGCTCCTCCGAAGAGGACGATACTGCGATGGGAACATAAACTGTTTCTCATTACTTTTTGGTAGGGGCTGACAAGACTTTCGGACCACCCTGGACATTACACCCACCCCACAGGCCATAACCAGGAGTGGTTAGGGTGTTCATCTCTCGATTGTATGTCAATTCCATTTCTAGCGATGTTTTGTGTCCTTGAGCAAGATACTATATTTCACGTTACTACATGTGGCAAAATGATTTGTGTTAGTTATTCAAAGGATCAGTTTTGTCATACACTGTTACACTGAATCTCCCTGGGAATTACGTTAAGGCTGCGCGTGTCTGTGACATGCGCAGCCATTGCCACGTTAATTTCATGAGCAGGCTGGAACAACCGTTATCGGAACCGGCGGAAGTCTCACTCACATTCGTGCACGCAAGCTCTCAAACGGTAGAACGAAAATAATATCATGTTGTGGAGTTACATTCACAATTCTGTCCATTGAAGCAATATAGGCCAGTCTACATTTTCCCACCACTAAGGCGAGCGACTGTTATTTCAATCATTTTGTGATTTCTACTCTCTCATTTCAAATACTCCTAGCACTTCAATAATTCCATACATCAATTAAGATAGGATTGCACTTGCAACACCAGTAATAATAATGGTTTCTTATATAGGCACAAGGCCAGCAATTTTTGAGGAGGGGAAAGTCGATTAAATCGACTCCAGTGCGTTACTGGTACTTTATTTCATCGACCCCGTAAGGATGAAAGACAAAGTTAACCTTGGCCGTAACTCTATGCTGCAAAGCATGGTGTCCGACCCTCTACCGATACTGCCAATCCACCGCCCTTCCGCCATTAATAATAATAATAACAACGTTTCTACTTTTGGCACAAAGCCAGCGATGATTACCCAGTGCATTACTGGTGCTTTATTTTCTCAACCGCGTAAGGATGAAAGGCAAAGTTAACCTCGGCGAGATTTGAACTCAGATTATAAAGAGCCGTAAGTATGCTGCAAATAATAAAACGTTTCTACTTTCGGCACAAGGCCAGCAATTACCCAGTGCATTACTGGTACTTTATTTTATCGACCCCGTAAGGATGAAAGGCAAAGTTAACCTCGGTGGATTTGAACTCAGAACACAAAGGGCCATAACTCTATGCCCTTTACGTTCTGAATTCAAATCCAATAACAACAATATTAAATGAATAAACAAAGAAAACGGAAAAGAAAAGAAACCAAAGCCAAAATATTTACTATAAATGTCAGTGAACTGTTCAATGGAGGTCGCTGCTTTTATTTAGAAACCAATATTAATAAAAAAAAAAAAAGAAAACATAATCAATAAAGAATATATATATATATATATATATATATATATACATATATATATACATATATATATGTATATATTTATATATTTATATATATATATGTATATATTTATATATATTTATATATATATATGTATATTTTATATATATATATATGTATATATTTATATATATGTATATATATAAATATATACATATGTATATATGTATATATTTATATATATATATACATATATATGTATATATTTATATATATATGGATATATTTATATATATATGGATATATTTATATATATGTATATATAAGTATATATATATATATATATATATATATATATATATATATATATATATATATATATATATATATATGTATATATATATGTAAGTATGTATACGTACATACATATATGTATACAGACGTACAGTAGTATGTATATATATATACATACATGCACACATATATATATATGCACGTATCGGTTTACCGAACATTTATTTGTAAACAAACAAACAGCCCGAATTACGCCGTACAGTGTTTAGGCAACCACGTCACCTTTTTGTTCAACACTGACACAGGAACGATGTACTAGTTTCAAGCTTATTAGCTATCGTCAGCATCGTAATGTTCGGTAAACCGATACGTGCATATATATATGTGTGCATGTATGTATATATATACATACTACTCTACGTCTGTATACATATATGTATGTACGTATACATACATACTTACATTTAAGTAAGTGCCGTACTAAGAATGAGAAATGAAATTTCGTTTCATTCTATTCCATTTATATATATATACATATATATATATATTTATATATATATATGTATATATTTATATATATATGTATATATATATGAAAGAATTATAGCTTTTTTTTACAAAAACACAAATGAAGTTACAAATTAAAAGATAAGTCAACCAAAAATAAAGTGAAAAGTAAAAACAAAGGAAATTATTTAAAAGATAATAATAATAAAATCACTGAATAAATGAGCCGTTTTTTTTTTCTTCTTCCTCTTCTTCTTCTACTCCTCCTCCTCCTCGATCTACTGTTCTTTTCAGCGCAAAATAAAATATTTATTTGGCGCGAAGATTAAAGGAAGCAAGGAAAGAAAGTGAGTGTGAGAGAGAGAGAGAGAGAGAGAGACGGAGCGGGGTGGGGCAAACTAGCAGCGATAAAAATGAAACTATATATATATATGTATATATGTGTATATGTGTGTATATATATATATTATATGTATATATGTGTATATGTGTGTATATATATATTATATATATAAATATATATATATATATATATATGTATATATGTGTGTATATATATATTATATATATAAATATATATATATATGTATATATGTGTGTATATATATATTATATATATAAATATATATATATATATATATATATATGTATATATGTGTGTGTATATATATATTATATATATAAATATATATATATATATATATGTATATATGTGTGTATATATATATTATATATATAAATATATATATATATATATGTATATATATATATATATATATATATATATATATATATATATATATATATATGTAAGTATATATATATATATATAAACTTTTTTTTTTTTTTTAATTATTATTAATTATTAGTTCACAGTTTTAATTGTTAACGTTCCTATATTTATGTGAAGTTGGAATTGAAATGGCGGCGCTTCAGTGAGTTATTTGCAACATCCTCCAAATGAGATCGTGGGACGGCGGGGCTTATTTGCCAAGATAGCCCAGGACAACCATCACCCCGGCAATAAAACAGAAGATTGCTCCCGCAATGGCCAGCCCC
>OZ024746.1:69699710-69702210 GCA_964016885.1 Eledone cirrhosa | reverse complement strand
GGAATACACTTTATGCTTAATTAAAAGCATTTTGAAGACCGTAAGCTATTGTTTTAAAGTAGTGACAAATTCACTCACTTCGATCTCAGTGAATTTGTCACTACTTTAAAACAATAGCTTACGGTCTTATATATATATATATATATATATATATATATATATATATATATATATATATATATGTATATATACATATATATATATATACATATATATAGTGGTAATAGTTTGGTTAAGATAACCAAGGTATAGAGAAAACTGAAATCCGTAGGACGATTTTTAATATAATCATTAAGGCCATTTACGACAACGGTGCCATACCGGAACGTATTGAAAGAAAGTCTCATAAAGTTATGACAAGGCAACTACAAAGAGAGAATAAAAACGAAGAGTATCGTCAAGATAGACTCCAAAAACGAAGAAAAACAACAGCGAAGTATGTTTAGTGAAGAAGGGAAAGGCAATGACAATGGAGTCTTTTAAAATATATATTTAATACAATGTGTCAACCTGGTCAATATTTGAATAAGAATGGTTTCTAATTCAGTCACAAAGTTAGCGATTTGGGATGAGGGGAAGAAGGGGAAAGTCAGTTACATTGAATTCAGTACTTGATTCATATTTCATTTCATCGATCTCTGAAGAATGAAATACAAAGATGAGCTCGGTGGGATTTGAACCGTTCTTCTTCTTCTTCGCCCATTTATTCCTTGAGGGGTTCTCAGGGCAAAGTCTTCAAGCGCACCTACCAGTAGGTAGGTCCTGTCAGAAGCAAGTGTTTCCAGTTGATCCGGTTGGATCCCCCAAGCGTGACTAGCTAAGCTCATGAATGTTATTGAACCATCTTGCTCAGTGTCTACTCATGGGACTCCTGGTGGCTGGTTTTGTCCTAAAATCCGTCTAGCGGTTCTTTCCTGAGACATTCTGATCACACGTCCGTAGTATCGGAGCTGTGACCTCCCAATTCGGTGAAGTAGCGACTCAGAATGTAAAAAGAGCCCAAACTAAATGACGTGAACAATTTTGTCCGACGCTTTCACGGTTCTCCCGATTCGTCACCATCAAATATCTGAATAATAATAGTAAAAGCAAAGAACAGTGAAAATATCTTACCGCCAGCAAATGTAAAGATCATAATAGCTAGCAATGCATTACGACCTCGGCAGGTTTCAACAAACATGTACAGGAACAGAATGATGAAAGCAAGTACAAGAGCAATGAGTCCTAGAGTTTCCACAGCCTGACAACCCTTGAACCAGTCTGAAAAGAGAAGAAAATAAAACAAAATTGTAATGTTTTGTAAACTTGTAGACGCAGCGTGGCTGAATTGTTAAGAAGTTCTTTTCTCAATCATTAGGTTTCGTGTAAGATCCCACTGCGAGGCATCTTAGGCAAGTACAATAACCTTGAGTCGACCCATGCCTTATGAGTAAAACTGAGTATACAGAAATTCTTTGGAGGCCTGTTGGATGGACTGCATAAGTAATTCAAAGGGCCAGCCTTGTCACCAACCCCATCCGAAATTTACTTTAAGAGTACACATGTCTGTGGAATGCTCCACTAACATGCTGTTTCGTTGACCGAACAACTGAAACACTCATCATCGAAACCAACGGAGGACCATTTTTTTTTTATAAAGAGAAGTTGCTGTACAGTTGACATTTTAGAATATCATGTAACAGCGTCCACCAGATACCTTATAGCCTGGTTGAAACTTTCGTTGTTGAAGTTATTTGGTAAATGACTTGATTTGAAACAGCGTATTCTTGTGGAATTGTGTCTGTGAGGAAAAGTTTGACACCACGAACTAAATGAATAATGAATATAATAATTTCTCTGTGTCTTTTGAATAGCAATAATTGTTTCTACTTTAGGCACAAGGCCAGCAATTACCAGTGCATTACTGGTACTTTATTTTATCGACCCCGTAAGGATTATTTTATCGACCCCGTAAGGATGAAAGGCAAAGTCAACCTCGGCGGGATTTGAACTCAGATGGTAAAGGGACGTAACTATGCTGGAAAGCATGGCGTCCGACCCTCTACCGATACTGCCAATCCACCGCCCTTTTGAATAGCAATAATGGCACTCTCTTTCTCTCATGATGTAATTGCTTCAGTTTTAACCGAATCTCAAATCAAGTCTCATGCAAAACAGATACACCCAGGCTAGAAAATGTTCAAATGTCGCTGTTACATGTTGCCTCTAAATATAGATGTTTTTCGGTAAAGATATGTAGAAAGCAAATATGGTTAGATGACAGCTGAAATTAATCATGAATTTTCAGTAAATCTGGGATTTGGGATATCATGGTCGGCTTTGAAGAAACGTGCTCTTATCTATGGCTTCAAACTAATTTCACTCAACAGACAGCCCCTACTTAAAAACGTCATCCTACCTAAATGTAGGAAGTTTTACAACCACAGGCTGTGAAACCAATACAGTGAAGAATTACCATCTTATAACTTGACCTAATGTCATGAATGCTCCACAAATGTTT
>OZ024746.1:69687210-69694710 GCA_964016885.1 Eledone cirrhosa | reverse complement strand
GCGTATAATATCAATATACACACTACACATGCTAGCAGAAAACCACCCGAAGGGTGGTTTTTCTGCTAGTATATTTAATGCTGTGAGTATTAAAAGTCTAATGTGAAATGATTATGCTGTGAGGAAAATACTATATTAACTCAATAATTAATATTATTTTAATTAGTGTGGAAAATAAGGGAGACAACTCCGAATATGTTTCCGTATTATTAAACCTTGTCATCGAAGTATAGACGTCATTATCAACGAGTTTTGTTATACTAAAACGCCGTGTTCGGCCACTCTCAAATGAAACACGCCCAAGGGTGGTGGATTAACTAAATTGTTAAAACGCCAGAAAGAATATTTTACGACATCTGATCCGGCTTTGAGTGTTCTGAGATCAAACCTCGCCCGCTTCTGCCTGTTGTAACCGACAGATAGTATCAGCAATTGAATGAGCTATGGAAACATTGCTTCCATGGACAGATTTGATGACCAACTTCTTTATTTTGCCAGAAATTGTGACAGGCAGATAGTATCCGCCATTGAAAGAACACTGGAAATATTGTTTCCTTGGTCTGATGATCAACTCCTTTATTCTGCCAGGAATTGTGATCAAGTATCAGCAATTGAAAGAGCAATAGAAATATTGTTTTCTTGGTCTGGTCTGAAGATCAACTCCTTTATTCTGCCAGGAATTGTGACAGACACATAGCCTCAGCAATTGAAAGAGAAATGGAAACAGTCTCTTTGGTTCTTTTTTTTTTATCACTTTTGTAAATTGTATTCCTAATTTGTGTGGCCTTTCGTTTGAAAATCTTTCTGATTGGAAAAACGTTTTAGATGTGAAAACTAACAAATCTAAATACGATTGATTGTTCTCAACAAGTCACCGACAGTTTCTGTGTTAATGTGCCAAGTCTTGGAGTCAAAGATATTTATTTAACGCAGATTTCTCTGGAAAACTAATCCAGTTGTTTTAGTCTTTCGATATCCTACTTTCTCACAATTCAAACCAAGAAAACAGATATACGCTACTCTTTGCCCCAAATCACCCATTCATTTATAATATTGTGGAAATGAACCGATTTAAAGTCCATAGCGTCTCCAATTTCTTGTTCTCAAGGTTGAAAAGAAAATACCATTTCAAATTATATATATATATATAGATATATAAAGAAAAACGTACCACCACTATATGTGTGTGAAAATGTTTTCTGTTTCTTTTCACTAAACACACACACACACACACACACACACACACACACACACACACACACACACACACACACACACACACACACACACACACACACACACACACACACACACACACACACACACACACACACACACACACACACACACACACGCTGTTACTTATTAGTTTTCAGCCTCTGTTCCGTTTAGTGGAAATTGCTGTTCATTTATGTTATAACGATTAAACCGGATTGTAAGGTTGCAGGGTTAGGGTTGAATGGTTAAGAAATCCGCTTCACAATCACGGGTTATCGAGTTTGATACAGCTGCGGGGCTTCTTAGACAACTGTCTTTACCATAGCCTCGGGTAGACTTAAGACTAATGAGTGAAATTAGGTAGACGGAAACTGCGTAGAAGTCGGTCGGACGGATTGTAGCTGTAATTCTAAGGGACAGCTTTGTTACATATTGTATCCCACTGATTCGGCTTGAAACTTACGTTAAAAGTACACGTGCCTGTGGAATACTTAACCACTTACATGTTAATCCATGAATTGCACGGTCAGTTGACAGAACAATTGAGTGTTCATCGTCGAAACTGACGAAGATCCACCATGAAATATCACTATCAAGTATTGGTAGGTTGAGATTGTCCTTCCTTTTTCAAGAGAAAAATATCAGAACTCTCCTGTCGAGTGCTCAGTTTGTCGATCAACTGAATTTCCTACTCATTGAAGTAATGAGTCCAGTGGCTAAGTATTCGCCTGACACGCGTACCCACAAAGTAATTTTCAAGTAGAATCAGTATGACACAGTATGACAAAGCTGGACTGTTCGGTTATCGGTACAGTCCATTCGACGGGCCTTTAAATAGATTCTGTCTACCCAATTTCATTTACATCACTTTGGTCTATCCACAACTATGATAAAATACTCTTTCCAAGATGCCACTTAGTGGGTGGGACCGAACTTAATGTTTTATCATTGTGAAATGAATGTCTTAATCACTTATATCCATTCTGTAACATCACATTCTGCCCGGAAATGTTGATTGTATCTGTAACAATAAGGGTTTACTAACGCAAAAACACAAATTTTGTTGAGAGTGGGAGGAGAGTGTCGATTAAATCGACCTCAGTATTTTACTGGTACTTATTTTATCAACCAATGTACAACGACTAGAGGTCTGAATTGAAAGAGATTTTGTCATAGATCTGATAAACGAAATCAAAGCTAAGCAAGACCATCAAAATTATCCACAGTTTCTTAGTATTATGATAGTTACTATATTAGAGGGTCGGACGCCATGCTTTGCAACATAGAGTTACGGCCCTTTATGATCTGAGTTCAAATCCCGCCAGGGTTAACTTTGCATTTCATCCTTACGAGGTCGATATAATAAAGTACCAGTCACGAACTGGGTCGATTTTAATCGACTTTCCCCTCCCCAAAATTGCTGGCCTTGTGCCGAAGTAGAAACAATTATAATATGTTTGTATTTTTCATAGTTTAGTTAGAAATGAGAGGACAGTGCGCATGACCCTTTTCAGGGCCTCGACTAGTGGAAGGGTGGGAGGAAGGCATACATACAAACAACAGAAATCACCAAAACTCTCAAAGTTATCTCGAACCACAAGAAAATGCAATAAAGAAAAAAAAAACAGACACCTCCAGTAGAAACTTAATAGAACATAACAACTGAACACACTTTATTTCTTAAACAACAATCACATACTTCTCCAAGCTATATTATCTTATTTCCAGACATTCCTTTCTGGTCCTCACATTTACTTATCGCAGCCACATAGTAAACAACCCACGTAATCTTTCTTGAATACCTGCCCATCAACATCACAGAAGAATTTTATATCGATAGATGAAACAAAAATACCTTTAAACTTTAAAAAAAGGCCCAGTGGAACCATTGGCGCCAAGAGACACAACCACAGTTCGCAGAATTTCACAACACCCCAATCATAAACATAGATATTGCAGTACATTCAGAAATATAGTTGTAGACGCTTAAAAAAACGTGTCTGACAAGACAACATATGAAAATATAAACAAAATTATGCAACTGAAATAGCTAAATTGATAACAACTAACGATAACCTCAAACATGACACACCCCACAGCAATAAAGCTTAGCCTAAAGAGAGTAAGCACGGAAATAACAAAATAACAAGAAAATTAATCACAGAAAAACTGAGAATTGGCAAATATTTGTCTCCGTCATGATGAATAAATCCTCCGCCCATTTCCAAGATGAGCATTCTGTTGTGCGATCAACTAAACCTTTGACACATTAAATTAACGACTATTCCACAGACACGTGTACCTTTAACGTATTACAGGCAGAGTCAATCCGAAGGGTTTCCAAACAGTTTCTGTCTGCCCAATTTGCCTTCAATAAGCCAGGCGATATGGTAAAGATGCTTGATAAATATGTCTATGTTGTTTAATTATTAAAGATCTTATTAAGTTTCTATAAAGTTAGTAACAATTCTATTTTAGTGGCCCAAGGTGGCAGAGTAGCACGCCTAACACTTTTTAATGTCACCTTGGCTGGTGGGAGAGATGGAGGAAGTTGCACTTAAACAGACTACTTTATCCGAATTTTTGTAACACAGTGGCACCAGAGAAGCAAGTGGTGGTGTTAAACGGGATAACGGATTAAATCTACCCCTCAAGAACAGAAGCTGTTTATCTGATGACCATCCACACAGTTTCCATCAATTAAATTCCATTCATAAATCTGTGTGGATTTACTGTCATTTACTCGTTAATTCGAGGCTATGGAAGAAGATACTTTAAAGCAAATACAATTTTTGCCGACACAGACCATCACTACTTAACTGTTTTTATTTTTAAATCTAATTATTACTTAGGATTAGATTAAACATATTCACAGAATGATACTTGGCTCCACCAAAACCTAAAAACTCCATCACTTGGTGACGCCTCGACATACTAAAAAAAAAGAAAAGCCAGAGTGGGCCCCCAGGAAAAATATTTTTAGAAGGCAGGAAAAGACTACTTTCGAGAACCGTGAGGAGGAGCTCTTTACAATTTTCTCGGGGAATGAGAGGTTTATTGAGCTGAAGGCTTATGAGGTAGTTCATGGGTGATTAAATCAACCCAATAGACCACTGGTATATAGTTTATTGAGTCCGGAAATAAGAAAAATACGACCGACTTTCTGGGATTATGTGCCGTTCAGGCTTGTCTGAGAAATAGGATATTAGTGAAACAGATGGAAGTGGGAACAACTTTGGTATATTTAAATACTTTTAAGAAGTGGGAGTCGCTGGAAAGTTCCTCCCACTACTTCACAGAAATTGTCACAACTTTGATATATTTAAATAGCTTTGAGTAGTAGAACTAACTGGGAAATGTTCCCTATTACTTTACAGCAAGTCTCATTTATGGTATATTTGGATATCTTTGACCTGCTTTAATGTACCTAGAATATTATCGAGTGTCGAGTTGAATGAGTTCAAAGCTTGGTAGAGAATTGAAATTGGAGCATAGAGTAAGGAATTCGTCTACTAACCAATTAAGTTAAGCTAGCAACTAAAGTTAAGCAGTCAACTGAACTCCTATAATATCTGAATAATTAATTGGTTTATGTGAAAAAAATAGCGTCATTAACATCAGGAATGTATTTAGGCAGCAGAGAGGTCTTCTAGCGCACTTGGAGAAATGGTTTCTCTTGTAATAATATGTCTAACACCACTAAGGCCTATTATTACCCTCCACTCTCCTTACCTCTTCTTGCTTTCCTTCTTTCACCAATTTATCCCTTTCTTTATTTCCTCTTTCTTTCTCCTTCTTATCATCAACGCCTCCTCTCATTATCTATTGTTTCTTTCTTCCTTTTTTTTAACACCAATACTACTTCTCTATCTCTTTTTTCTTCCTTTCTTTCACCAAAGTCTCTCTCCCTCTATCTCTTCTTTTTTCCTTTCTTTCACCAACGCCCCCCTCTCTCTCTCTCACTTTTCTCTTTCTTCCTTTCATTCACCCCCCCCCCAACTCTGCCTGTTCTCTCTTCCTTCCCTTCTTTCACTAATGTCCCTACCCTCCTTATCTCTATTTCTTTCACCAACGTCCCTATCTCTATCGCTTCTCCCTCACTTTGTCTCTCTCTCTTTCTTTCTTTCACTAACGATCTCCTTTCTCTCCTTTTCGACCAAAAATAGCATATTGTAATTGGAGATGAAGGCAGTTATTAATTTACAAAGTTTAGGGACAGCGAAGACTGTCGAGACAAGGATAACTTCTCATTAAATACACTATTTTGTATATTTTCGATATTTTCGGTTCTGGGTTCAAATTATGCTTAAATCTAATTGATTTTTACAGACACACATCTGGTCTTAAATTCCATTGCTGTGGAGTGGATATTATACACATCTGCTATTGACAAACTCTACTGCAGTGGACAATATAAACATCTGGTCTTGAATTCCATTGCAGTGGAGTGGACAATATACACATCTGCTATTGACAAACTTTACTACAGTGGACAATATATACATCTGGTCTTGAATTCCATTGCAGTGGAGTGGACAATATATCATCTGGTCTTGACAAACTCTACTGCAGTGGACAATATACACATCTGGTCTTGACAAACTCTACTAAAGTGGATAATATATACATCTGGTCTGACAAACTCTCCTGCATTGGAGGGACAATATATACATCTCCCCTTGACAAACTCTACTGCATTGGAGGGCACAATATATACATCTAGTCTTGACAAACTCTACTGCATTGGAGTGGAAAATATATACATCTGGCCTTGATAAACTCTACTGCATTGGAGTGGACAATATACTGACCGCTACCTATTCTCTTGTATCGGAACAATAACTTTTTGAATCAGCGTGCACGAGTTTAACACTTTTAATACAAAACTGACTGCTCCACCCCCTAGTCCACAATGCGAAATTCTTTATTTTACAATGTCTATATTTATCTAAAAACCTTTCATCATAATTTTATGGAAGAATATATGTTAAGTTATGCTCCTGACACCAACTTAACAATGAGAAAGTTATATTACTAAATCGTTATAAACTTTTGATTATTTTCAAAATTACTTGAAAACCAGAGCCAGTATCTTCCATTTGAATATGATAATGAAAGGGTTAATGACACAGGCAGTATCTTTCATTAGAAATATGGTAATAAAAGGGTTAATGACACAGGCAGTGTCTTTCATTAGAAATATGGCAATGAAAGGGTTAAGAGCGAGAGATCTGGTGCAAACGGCAATGAATCAGCCGAGATCCTTCAAATATTGATTTCTTACGCAGATACAAGGTCAGAAAATGGGTAATAAGTGGGGCAGTGTATAAACGATTATATCTACCCCAGTATTTGACTGGTAGTTTATTTTATCGACCGCAGAAGAATGATGGCAAAGTCAACCTCGGAGCGATTTGAACTTAGAACGTAAAGAGCCGTAACCAAATGAATACCTCAAGGCATTTTCCCCGACGCTCTACTAATTCTGTTTAGAGCAGATCAAAGTATAGGGCAGAAACGGTAGAACAACGCCAGGCTACCTTTTGTTATTTAGTCATGTCTCTTTACCTTCTCTGATTATCTTTCTGTGTGGGGTTCATTAAACCGACTATATTTTTCTTCTGAAATGTGCAGCTTTTTGTCAAATTAAAAAATTCACATTAAAAGTCACACAGAAATTATTGGAGTTGTCTTTACCTTTAACAGATGAATGAATGAAGCCACAGTACTTAAGTCTACCACTGAAACATTAATTCTACCGCCCCAAGATTAAATCTGCTATTCAAACGATTACGTCTTTCCAACAAAGGTTTCATCTCAAGATTAAGCCTACCACTCAAAGAATTAAGTCTTTTCCCCAAAGATTAAGACTTAAATCTTAAGAGTTAAATCTATCCAGCCAACATTAAATTTACCACCATAAGATTAAGACTATTACCCAGAGGTTAAGTCTTTCACCCAAAGGTTATGTATAACTCCAAAGCACTGCATGAATACCAGAAGTCTTTCAATCATTCTCATTATCACTTGCATATTTTCCACCGCCCTCGTCGTTACACAACCCTGAATAAAATGACTATCTTCGATCATAACTGATCATAGGTTTGCAGCAGGAAACTTCCTCTCCAAGGCACATGCTTGGGCATGGTGTCTTGCGGAAGATTAACAGTCTCATAAACATGCCAGTCTTCTCTCTCCTCGACAACAATGTTGTCCAAGGAAAAGACAAATGACGATACTGCTTGTTACAACACATTTTACCAGCTTAATGGGTTGGAGCAA
>OZ024746.1:69664710-69669710 GCA_964016885.1 Eledone cirrhosa | reverse complement strand
TAAAGCTGTTATCAGCATGTGTTATTACAGATGTCACTACTATCGTTGATGATGATGACATCATCGCCATCGTCATTTTCATCATCGTTATCTAAACTATAATAAAGTAAGGAGTGCGGGACTGTGTACGGTTTATTTCTTTTAATCCAGTTAGTAAAATAAGTTGGATTACTTTGAATAAATAATGAATGAATATTACATAATTTATCTACTAAATTTCGTAGCTGTTGATTAAATATATTTTATTGTTTATTTAAAGATTAATTTCTTTAAAATTTTCAAATGCCAACACTTCTGGTTAGCGATCGCTTAAATAAACATTCGTATATTTCCGTCACTAATTATCTCCTAATGCAGTTTATATATAATATCGTCTTTTTTTAATGTATCATGGATTACATTACTGATTACATAAGAGAGTGTAACGCAGTCTTCGTTCAATTTCTGTGTATATTGTCAATTACGATTTTATTTTATGTGTACATGCTTATATATTTTTATTTTATTAAATAACGTTACAAATGGGAGTGAAAATATGAACACATATGATATATACAAAGCATATACATTAATTTACAGTAGAATAACATAACTAATATGTTTTGAATATATACATAAATAACATTACAAATGTTTAGATAACATTATAAATTGCTCGCGATTCTGTCAGAAGGATATATTCCTTCAATGTTGCAATATTAAAGAAAATGTAAAGGAATGGGTGAACAACCGAGCCACCACCAGAGCAAAAGAGAGCAGCGAGGAGTACTGGGCAACCTCTCTAATGATTTTTGAGGCAAGCCAGCACACTCGCAATGTTACCTCGGGTGATGGTGAGGCTAATATCAATATGCACACTACACATGCTAGCAGAAAACCACCCGAAGGTGTAGTGTGCATATTGAAGGGTGGTTTTCTGTTGGTGATGATAAAGAACATCATTTGACGTCGTCACCGTCACATCGCATTAGACGTGGTGCTATAGTGCATAATGCTATGAACATAATGGAATACGTGTATCGTTTGTCCGATAATTTACCGATTCGGCAATAGAGCTCCTTTTAATGATTCTTCGCAAACAGGAACATTGTAGAACACTATAGAACACTACAGATCATTATAGAATGCCACATGACACTATAGAACACTACAGGGCACTATGGAACATTATAGAACACTATAGAATACTATAGAAAACTACAGATAGTTATAGAACGTCACATAACACTATAGAACATTACAGGACACCACAGAACATTATAGAACATTATAGAACGCCACAGAATGCCACAAAACACCACAGAACACCATAGAACATTACCGAACACTATAAAACACTACGAAACACTATAGAACACTATAGAACCCCACAGAACACTATAGAATACACATAATACTACAGAACATTGCAGAATACAACAGAACATTATAGAACACTACATAAATTATAGAACACTACATAAATTATAGAACACGACATAACACTATAGTACAGTACAGAACAATACACAACAATAACAATAATACAGAACACTGTAGAACATTATAGAACATTATAGAACATTATATAACATTATAGAACGCTATAGAACACTATAGGACACTATAGAACATTATAGAACACTATAGGACACTATAGAACACTATAGAACACTATAATCTGGTCTTTAGTTTCTGGGCTGGTGTTGCTGCTGGGGCTATCTGTTTATAGCGCAGGAGGAAGGAAACAATGGTAGATGTGAGAACGAAAGATGAGCATAATCAAGTAGTTTTCTTTGTGATTCAGTGAAACACACGCCCACTTCATACACTGACACGCACACTAACACATCACTGACACACATGCACACATTGAAGTACATACTGACACACCCATAGGCGCACATTGACGCACGCACTGACACAGACTAACGCACACTCTAACACACATGTATACAAACATTGACACACCCATATACCGCTGTATTTCTCACACACGATGAGTCAAGGGTGCCTTCACACACAATCATAAACAAACATATCATACACAAAAATATATGCATCTCTCTCTCTCTCTCTCTCTCTCTCTCTCTCTCTCTCTCTCTCTCTCTCTCACTCTCTCCTTACCCCCCCCCCCATCTCTCTTTCTCTCTAAGTATACGTATGTATCTACGTACGTATGTATGTACGTACGTATGCATGTGTGCATGCATGTACGTATATATGTATGTTTCTCTTTCTCTTGCTTTCGAGTACATTTTTGACTGGCCACCTTCCTGGTAGTAAGGTTGTAAAAGAAAAGAAAAGAAATTGTCATCCCTTGAATCGTAAGAATGTTTTGCAAATTTTGAAGGTGCCAACCATCGCAGCCATTTGTAGTCTATGTATTAAGGAGCTGCGCTTTTTGTCCACAAATCCAAGTTCAGTCATACTTTGGTCCAAGCGGGTTGGTATATAACCTGTAGCTCCCTTAATAATGGGTATGAAGCTGAAGGTGTACCTTGGATACTGGATCTGAAAACTCCCCATCAATGGTCCGTAGATGTCCTCCTTCTCTTGTATGTATGTATGTATGTATGTATGTATGTATGTATGTATGTATGTATGTATGTATGTATGACAGGTCACTCTCGAGTGCTACTAGTAACATGTAACCCAGTACAACCTGTCGCATGGTCGGGTCGTCGGTGACTAAACTGGCAACCCCACCAAGTTTACTTGGTGAGGAGGGTGATTTTGGACACCCTGCAGGACAAAAAACAAAACCTGACAAAGAGCGGAAGAACTCATAAGAGTCAATGGCCATCCAAAAATGTGTAAATATGTATATACCTATATGCATGTGTTTATATGTATATATGCATATGTATATGCAAGTATACATATGTATATATGTGCGGGGACATATATATATATATGCGCGGGGACATTGAAATAATCGGGCTGGATACCCAATCGCACAGTTAAACCACTGGGAGTGAAGGACCCCTGGCCTTTGTCAGGGCATTCTTCTAGGAGAAGGCAACTCAGGAAACTGTGATAACTCCGACATAAAACCTGCGGCTCAGTAGTTACCGATGATGTTGATCTTTTCTTCTTTTCGGGTTATAGCTACTGTCGCTCAGAGAATGGGATTGGCTCAGTGCACAGTCTTTCCTCGCTTTAAAAAATATCTTCACGCTCAGGCATTGCACGATAGCATTAATTAATAATTATTAATAATGGAATATCGTGCAATGGTCATACTTGATACTGAAGGGGCAGCCATCATCGTCATCACCACCTCCACCACAACCACCACCACCACCACCAACTATAAATAATGCCGGTTTCAAAAGGAACTATGACCGAATTTCATGATGACTTTTCTCAAGTTTTTTAAAGTAGTTACACAAGTATCAGAAAATACATGCTCTCTCTCTCTCTTTCTCTTTTTTCACCCTTCTCTCTCTTTGCACACACACACACACACACACACACACACACACACACACACACACACACACACACACACACACACACATACACACACACACACATATATATATATATATATATATATATATATATTTTAAAAAAGGAAAAGAATGACTTTACTTGTGGCTCTAAACAATTTGATTTAATTTTATATTATAACATGGTAATCTAGCAAGTTGTTTGTTAACTTCGGTGGGAAGATTTTTAAAGATTCCTGGTTAACTTTGTTTAGAACTACAGGTGAAGTCATTCTTTTCCTTTTTTCAAATATATCTAACTGTACCAAGGATTTCACACATTTCCCAATATATATATATATATATACTAGCTGGCCCGTCCGGCTGGCGCCTGACTACCATTGGCGTGTTCCACGGGATCCATATATATATATATATATAGCTGACGTACCTAGCTTCGCTTGGATAAACAGACGATAAGCCTCTGTGTAGTATAGTATTACTGTTGAAAATATATAGTATAGTATTACTATTGAAAATATATAGTATAGTATAGTATAGCATGACTGCTGAAAACATATAGTATAGTATTACTGTTGTAAATGTATAGTATAGTATTACTGTTGAAAATATGTACACGAATATATAATTATATATATATATATATAAAATAATTAAAAGTTGGTTAGAAGCGAAGTCAATGCAGACAGGCAGACATACAGACAGATATTATAAGCGCGCGACGTTATAGCTATGTATCTATCTAAAAAGGCAGAGTAAGAGAGAGAGAGAGGAATGTCGTATTATATATATTATATATAATAAAGTACCACTAATATACTGGGATAATTGCTGGCCTTGTGCCAAAAGTAAAAACAATTATACTTCTTTTTTATACAACTGTAAATAACATGTTTATGTATGTATATATACGTATATATACGTATAAAGGAATGCTGTAATAAAATGTACAAATTAAACTGTCTCTTATTTATGATACTAACACTATATATATATATATATACACACACATATATATATCTAATAAACCTTTATTCGTACTGCCTCTCTGTTTTGTTCCCGTTCCATTTTTCACTATATATATATATATATATATATATATATATATATATATATACACACTATATATAATATATATATATATATATATATATATATATATACATGCACTATATATATATATATAAACACACACATAATGCAGACAGCCAGACATACAGAGACATATTATAAGGGCGCGACGTTATAGCTATGTATCTATCTAAAAAAGACAGACTAAGAAAGAGAGAGGAATGTCGTATAACCGGAAGTGTTGACATTTGAAAATTTGAAAGAAGTGAATATTTAAATAATATCTTTAATCTTTTAACAAAATTTAGTAGATAAAAATACCTTCACTTTCTTACTTGGAAAAAGTTACATCTATGGTGCAAATTTAGTGCCGTTTGGTTCAGCCGTTTGGCGAAAGGTTTGTTACATACATACGGCCGTCAGCTTTATTAGTATAGATATATATAGGAAAAGAGTCAGAGTTTCGACAGCTAGATCAGAATTCGGATCTAGCTG
>OZ024746.1:69660364-69662864 GCA_964016885.1 Eledone cirrhosa | reverse complement strand
AAATTGTCCATTTACCATTCTCTTCACATTACATTTGTTGAAGCATGTTTAAGACTAATAAAAATGTTTTAAATTCCGTCATAATTCCAGTATTATATATGTATATATATATATATATATATATATATATATATGTGTGTGTGTGTGTGTGTAGAAGGTGAGTAATATTGTAGAACAATATAACTATGCAGATATCAGATAAGTAGCACTCAACAGTTGGTAGAACTGGAGTATATATGATAAAGAAGAAATTAAAAGATGGTTAAAAGAGTTACAGGAAAGTGCTATTATGCCTCATATCATGTTAGCCTATTTTATCTGATGAGAACACAATTTTTGTCCCAGGATGATTTTGTATTCGAAATGCGCATAATAAAATATATGGAACTCTTTTAACCATCTTTTAATTTCTTCTTTATTATATAAATATATATATATATATATATATATATAGGAACCAGTAAGACCCCGACAGCTGAGCTCAAGCCGTTTCGACGGCTAATTCTGAATTAGCCGTCGAAACGGCTTGAGCTCAGCTGTAGGGGTCTTACTGGTTCCTATTACCCACTCTACTACCTCAAGTATTGAGTACTTTGGTGCGTTATGGTCCACCTGGTTCCTTACCACATTTCCTTCGTTATATATATATATATATATATATATATATATATATATATATATATATATATATCAGAATAGAACTAGTTAGACGATTACTCAACAGAGTACTCGATACTTGGGTGGGGTGTGTGTGGGTGTGTGGGTGGGTGGGTGGGGGGGCGTAGAGTATGGGTATATAATAAAGAGTCAGGACCCGATGGATGAGCTCTTACCGTTTCAACTGGTAGTCTTCTAGTCCCAGATCGGAACTATATGCTGGAACGTCAAGAAGTCAGCTGTCGGGCCCCGACTTTTTATTATATATATATATATATATATATATATATATATATATATAAGGTATGTACACATTTCTTCTAAGTTTAATTTTACACCTAATTGTGTATGGTTGATGGTATATTTAGTCAGTTTCTACATGCTGTCGAAATGTTGGATAAATACTCTATTGGGGCCACCGCGAAGAGGCCACTTTCGGTTATTTGTTGGAGGTTTCTTCATAAGAGCTTGGTCTAATTGATTTTTTATATGGTTAATTATTCTAATTGGGAGAGGAAATGGTATATATTTTATCTAATAATTCTAAGGACATGATTTATGATATATATATATATTATTCATGATACTATATGCTGGTCGCAATTCCGGACAGGACGCGGGATTTGAACCCAGAACGCACAGAACAGGATCAGGTACCACAAAAGGCATCTCGTCTGTATCTTGAACAATTCAACCAACACACCACCCCTAAATTGACACTTTATTTATCGACCTAGAAAAAATGAAAGGCAAAGTCGAACTCAACGGGATTTTAATTAGAATTTGAATCAGAGAGCCAGAATAAATACCTAGGTATTTAATCCATAGTCTAACGAATCTGAAGGTTTCTTATTCAGTCAGCATGTCTTCACAGTTATACGTCAACCAGTCTCTTTCTTACGTTATATTTGTTGTCAGTCGAGGGCGGTGGATCGACGGAATTGTTAGGATGGTGCATTCACAGATTTGTTAGGGCGGTGGGTTGGCAGAGTTGCTAGGGTGTCGGACAAATGCCTTACGGAATTTGTTCCCACTATTTACGTTCTGAGTTCAACTTTGCTTTTTATTCTTTCGGGAGTCGATAAAATAAAGTACCTGTTAAGTACTGGGCTCGATTTAATCGACTTTTCCTTTCCTTTAAATTTCCTGCCCTTGTGTTTCAATTGGAACTTACAATTATCTCGACATTCTACCTTCTATCATTCTCAGAGAAAAAAATGCCATTGATTTAAAACTAGTTTCCAACACTGCCAGAAATATAGCATTAAAAAATCTTAAATTTCTGCTATTTTAATTACGAAATTCGATAAGGGTTTCGAGTATGTTTATTTAATATACTACTTATGTGTTTTCCATCTTTTACCATCTTAATATACACCCACTCACCCTAGCTTCTTTTATTTTTTTATTTTCTTTACTTGTACTCAGCTCTCTACTTTATATCGTGTATATCTTAGGATCTATTCTCCCAGAACAATCTTTCTATCACTTAACAGTATACGATTCTGTTGCTGAAGTTGAAATGGTAAAAGGATACTGACTGATGCATGGAGTCTTATCAGATATCTTCTGCATATTCGTGTGCTTGCAGTTATTGTTTAGTCTAATATTTTTTGTTTAAAAATATGCGCCCACTACCACCACAACAACACTGTATGAGAATTTAATGAAAATAATGTTTCTAATGTTCATTTTCCTTTCCATATTTGCTTAGTTAATTTCGCTTTATCAAATAATTGTTTCAACTTTTTTGGCACAAGGCCACCAATTACCCAGTGTATTACTGGTACTTTATTTTATCGACCCCGTAAGGATGAAAGGCAAAGTTAACCTCGGCGGGATT
>OZ024746.1:69640364-69655364 GCA_964016885.1 Eledone cirrhosa | reverse complement strand
AGCAAATAGACGAGGTTTCAAATATTTAACTTGAAAAATGTGGTCCCTGGGGCCCCAAAACTATCGTGTTCGGTGAGTTATTTCCCCCTGTTCTAATACTTTTGTCTTATTTACAATTTCATACAAATAAAGCACTAAATAAAGGATTGAGTTCATGCACTTGACTTATGTTCATGCAATTGACTTATATATATATATATATATATATAATATGAAAACGCTTTAATAAAAAAAAATATCAACTGTAATGTATGTATGCATGTATTTATGTTTATATGCGCGGGGATATGCAAGTAAATCTTACTTTGTGGACAGCTTATCCTTAGCATAATATTCATGCTAGAACAGCATATATTTGAAAGTTTTCAGGGAGTTGAATTACTGATTTTGGATCGGCAGCTTTAGCTTTGAAAAAAATGAAATGTGCAGTGTAAACATTTTTTATTATTCCTCCTCCGGGGATGAATCTCTGCCTTTTTCCATCTCTTTCTCTCTGGAAGAAATCAGCCGTAGTAAGACCTAAAAAAATGGTTAGATGCACCATGACGCACTGTGCATCACGGTGGAGTTGAAAAGCAGACTCAGAACATGGCGTTGTGTGGGGGTGGCTCGCAGCCCAATGTTCCAGGGGGAGCAAAAGAAGAAGAAGAAGAAGAAGAAGAAGAGAAGAAGAAGAAGAAGAAGAAGAAGAAGAAGAAGATGTGAGCTGGAGTCCTATCAAATATGTAGGTTGTGTCTTAAATTGAAGGTTTAGTAGAAACAATTCATGTATAGTTTTGTACTTTTCTTTTTGTCATTCATATATAAACAAATCTACTATATAAATTGGAAGTGGCCGGACGTTGTATATGTAGGTGTAGTCGGATAAACGTCGAAACGGCTTGGTGGAATGCAGCGAAAATTTACACAGTTATGCAGAATGACCCGAAAATGATAGAGGTTATTAAAATAGTAAAAGTAAATAGTTAAGATTTAGGCCAGTACATACGTATGCCCCGACGGACATACACATACATACGCACACACAAATACATACCCCCCCCCCCCCACACACACACACGAACGCACGCGCGTATGTATAAGCCTTATGCATTTCTACAGTATTTTCACCAAACTTAAGACATAGGTTACTTATGTACTCTGGATGGTCATGGGCACTGTCATTTTTCCAGATATTGATTATAGCCCCCCCCCCCGGCAGATAACCACTTTAACCACTTCCTTGGAGTCGATTGAAGCACTGCAGTGCAATGTAACAAAACGTCATAACTTCTGGAGTTCGCAACCGATTTTCACAAAACTTGACACATGGGCTAAGTTTGTCCTACAGATGAACGTGAACTCTCAGAATTGGCACATATTGGGTAGGGGGTCCCGGGGGGCAGGAACCCCCTTTTGGAAAAAGCCGATGATTTTGTAAAAGTATAGTTTTCGAAGCAGCACTGAAGTATTGACATAAATGGTATACACAACAGCTATTTAATATCCGAGCAACGCCGGGTTCCTCTACTAGTATATATATATATATGAAATAATTCGACGTTCGAGAAATTCTGCCAATTTCCTACTCTTGACTTCTATTTTATTTTAGTAGCACCGGAAGGATGAAAGTCAAAGTAGGGCACGATGGAATTTAAATTCATATTCTGACTAAAACACTTTTCAAGTGGTTTGACCATTCCAGAAAATATTGTATCTGCCATTTTACAGAAACGATTCATATATTATTTTAGCTTTTATGGAAGTGGGCAATTGAAATACCACCAATGATTGGAATGTTGGTTTTTTCTTTTACAGAGGAGAAAAATGAGAGGCCGGCGACTTTTTTTTCAGGATCTCCGAGATTGATGGATGGAAGAGATGAAGTTATCTTTATATCACGGACTCCCACCGAATTCTCTCTTAACTCTACTCAAGAGCCATGGTACTCCCAACATAAAAAAAGACGAAGATCAGACCAAGGAAACTATATTTCTGGTACTATCTGCCGGTCAAAACTCCAGACAGAAGAAAGATGATCTTAATATCGCACTAAGGAAAGGATGTTTCTATTGGTCTTTCTATTACTGATATTATCTACTGGTCACATCTCCTGACAGAAGAAGGACCAACGGAACTATATTTCTATGGGTCTTTCTATCACTGGTACTATCTGTCGGTCAAAACTCTTGCCAGAATCAAAGGATAAGCTGTGATGTTAAACCAAGCAATGAATTAATGTATACGACCCTAGTACATGGCAGTTCCTCTGATAGGCTTTTTACACAGATTCTGTGTACAAAATTTCACTTGTTTTGGACGATATAGCTACCATCTGGTCAGCCATAGCTACCATCTGGTAATACATAGCTACCACCTGGTCATCCATAGCTATCATCTAGTCATCCATAGCTACCATCTAGTCAGCCATAGCTACCATATAGTCAGTCACAGTTACCATATAGTCATCCATAGCTACCATCTAGTCATACATAGCTACCATCTAGTCATACATAGCTACCATCTAGTCATACATAGCTACCATCTAGTCATACATAGCTACCATCTGGTCATACATAGCTACCATCTGGTCATACATAGCTACCATCTAGTCATACATAGCTACCATCTAGTCAGTCACAGCTACCATCTAGTCAGCCATAGCTACCATCTAGTCAGCCATAGCTACCATCTAGTCATACATAGCTATCATCTGGTCAGCCATAGCTATCATCTGGTCAGCCATAGCTGCCATCTAGTCAGCCACAGCTACCATCTAGTCATCCATAGCTACCATCTAGTCAGTCACAGTTACCATCTAGTCAGTCACTGTTACCATCTAGTCATACATAGCTACCATCTAGTCATACATAGCTACCATCTGGTCAGCCATAGCTACCATCTAGTCATACATAGCTACCATCTGGTCAGCCATAGCTACCATCTAGTCATACATAGCTACCATCTGGTCAGCCATAGCTACCATCTAGTCAGCCACAGCTACCATCTGGTCATACATAGCTACCACCTGGTCATACATAGCTATCATCTAGTCAGCCATAGCTACCATCTAGTCAGCCATAGCTACCATCTAGTCATACATAGCTACCATCTAGTCAGCCACAGCTTCCATCTGGTCAGCCATAGCTACCATCTGGTCAGCCATAGCTACCATCTAGTCATACATAGCTACCATCTGGTCAGCCATAGCTACCATCTGGTCAGCCATAGCTTCCATCTGGTCAGCCATAGCTATCATCTGGTCAGCCATAGCTACCATCTAGTTAGCCATAGCTACCATCTGGTCAGCCATAGCTACCATCTGGTCAGCCATAACTACCATCTAGTCAGCCATAGCTTCCATCTGGTCAGCCATAGCTACCATCTGGTCAGCCATAGCTATCATCTGGTCAGCCATAGCTATCATCTGGTCAGCCATAGCTACTATCTGGTCAGCCATAACTACCATCTGGTCAACGATAGCTACCATCTGGTCAGCCTTAGCTATCATCTGGTCAGCCAGAACTATCATCTGGTTAACAGATGATAGTTGGAAGTTGAATTATTCCATAAATTGTTAACATCAACATGGTAAGATTTGGGGAGGTGGAATAATGAACTGAACACTTCTATGTATATGGTGGTGGTGGAGGTGGGGTTGATGCGGGTGAGCGTGGGATGATCGTGGTAGTGGAGATGATGGGGTGAGGGTGGTGGTGGTGGTGGTAGAGTGATATTATTCCTGTTGGTAGGGTGATGGTAGTAGGTTTATGGTGGTGGTGGTGGTGGGATGATGTTGGTGTAGAGATGATAGTGGTGATGGGTGAGGAGGATGACGGTGGTATTGGTACTGGTGGTGGTGGTGTTGGTGGTAATGATAATGAGGATAATGAGAACGATAATGATGGTGGGGATGAAGAAGGTGATGATGATGATGATGTGACTAGGATAAACAGCAGCGTGAATCTCAGCAATATTTACAAGTATTTACAAGTATTTTTCCTACTCAGCTATGGTGACACTAGCTAAAAGATTGCTGATTACTGAGTACCAGAGGTGTGTTTACACAGCCTAGCCAAGGTGACACTGGCTAAAAAATTGTTGACTAATGAAGATGTAACAGAATTCTACTATGTTTTACCTGGCGAAGATTCGAAACCGAACCTAAAATTTCTTGCCTCTAAAACCACCTATTATTCGGAATTCTCACCATTGTCCTGTCAAAAGACAACTATGATAAACGTATATACCACTCGATATTCGATGTACCAAGTGAATTTTGTTATTATAAAATAAACATTGTCAACATCACAATTCTTGCATCATTCTTATTATCATTCATCCTGCAAAGAATACATCTATTCGCTACATAATGGTGACCCCCATCACTACAAAGACCAGAGGTGTGTTTTCACTGCTCGGCTATGGTGACACTGACTGAAAGATTGCTGACTACTTCAGACCAGAGGTGTGTTTTTACTGCTTGGCTAAGGAGACGCTGGCTGACAGACTGTTAGGAATCAGAGATGTGGCATCTCATACGCTCAACAGACAGTTAATTAGTATAACCTTAGCTCAGTAATGAAAACACATCTGACCCTCAACAATCAACAGTCAGTTAGCCAGAGTCACTTCCACACACAAGTGTAATGAGAAAGAAAAAAGTGAAAGTTTACATCTGAGTGTGTATGTGTGTGTTAAGAGCGTTTGTGCTTATGTGACACACACACACACACACACACACACACACACACATATATATATATATATATATATATATATATATATATATATATATATATATATATATATATATGTTGTACGTATATGTATATATGTATAGATAACAGAATACTCCTATATTTTATCGGCGAAGATTCGAAACCGAATCTGAGCTTTCTCGCCTCTGGGACAATCTATCGTTGGAAGTTCTCACCATTGTCTTGAGAAGACAATGGTGAGATTCTCCCAGAGGCGAGAAAGCTCAGATTCGATTTCGAATCTTGGCCGGTAAAACAGGAGTATTCCGTTATATATATATATATATATATATATATATATATATATATATATATATATATATACGAGAGAGGGATATTGATATAGATATAATATTGACAAGGGGCCCCGACACATAATAGGCAATTGTTTAAAGGACACATGACATCAACTGGTCAAATATATTTTTAAAAGTAGGTAACTTACCAGCACTGTGTCTACTGACGGCAGAGATCTCATAGCAACTTCTCGCATTACAAGTATATAGTTCCCAAAGTCCGATGTGTTTATTACTTAGCACCAACCAATGTGTAGTGGAAAACCCGATAATGAACAACAACAGCCCTAGGGCAAGGAAGCCCAGTGCCATATTGATCCATCGCGAATTTGATGAAGTGATAATAATTTTGGTTGGCATTTTACTTTGTGTATGTTATTATCCAGTTGCTATGAATGTTAATGTTGTTGTTATTGTATGTTATAATATCGGAATATATATATTAGATATATTATGTATATCTTAATTCTATGTTAATTCCTGCACTATTGTGATGACTAGCTAAGCAAATTCTGAAGAAATAAACCTACTGCTTACTCAGTGTTTTACACCGAAGAAGAATGTCAGTATGAAGTGGAAAAGATGTGCAACAAGAGTGGGTGAAACAAAATAAATAAATATATAAATTAAAAACAAAAAATGGTAACTGGAAGTGTTTTCTAAAATGACACTTAAAAAGCCACGCCCACAATATTCTTCATCTAAGTGGTGCAGGCATGGCTGTGTATATGTGCCTGTGTCTGTGCGGGAAAGAAGTTAGCTTGCAACCACATTGCTTCCAGGTTCAGTCCCACTGTCTGGCCCAAGGGGCAATTATAGTCTACTATAGCCTTGAATTGACCAATTTTTTGGGGGGAGTGAAATTTGGTAAACGGAAAGTGTGTGGAATCCCGTCTATTTATTCAATGGTAAACTTTGAATTTTTCCTTTTTTGTGAATAAGAGATAGAGAGAGAGAGATAGAGAGATAGATAGATAGATATATTTCTTTATTTACCATAAAGGCATAAAAAGAAGGGACAAATACAAAGGGGGAGTTTACATAAAACCGAGTAAAAAGGGTATAAAATGAAAATAATCGAAAACAACCTCAAAAGGGAGGGGACGTGATGGGGGTTACACACACCCCCGAAAAAGTGTGCAATCCTTTGCCCGGGGAGCACATGGAGAAGGTGCTCCCCTCTCCTTCACTTCTTTACCTACAGGATGGTATGCAGAGAAGGCCCATTTACACGAGCTATATATATATATATATATATATATATATATATATAGAGAGAGAGAGAGAGAGAGAAACACGTGTGTTAGAAAACGGGAGCGGAATTTGAAAATTAATATTGAAGATTTCGCCGTAACTTTGATAAAATAATCTAATAAAGGGACACACACACACACAAACACACATGCACGGACACACACACAGACACACAGACACACACACACAGACACAGACACACAGACAAACACACACACACACATACACCCACACACAAACACACAGACATACACACACAGACACACACACACAGACACACACACACAAACACACACACAAACACACACACAGACACCCCCCACACACAAACACACACTCACACACAGACACACATATACACAAACACACTGACACACACACAGACACACACACATACACACATACACACACACACTGACACACAGAACCACAGACACACGCACAGACACACAAACACAAACACACACACACAGACACACACACACACACACAGATGCACACATACAGAGACATATAGACAAACACACAGACGCACACGCACACAAACACAGACACGCACACACACAGACACACAAACACACACATACACAAACATACACACATACACACAAACACACACAGACACACACATACACAAACACACTGACACATACAGACACACACACATACACACATACACTGACACACAGACTCACAGACACACACACAGACACACAAACACACGCACACACAAACACACACACACACACACACACACACACACGCACACACACACATACGCACACACACACAGACACAGACACACACACATGCACAGACATATACACACACACACAGACACACACACACAGACACACACACAGACACACAAACACACACAGACACACATATACACAAACACACTGACACACACACAGACACACACACATACACACACACACACACTGACACACAGACTCACAGACACACACACAGACACACAAACACACGCACACACATACACACACACACACACACACACATACATATACACAAACACACAGACACACAAACACACACAGACACACATACACACACACAGACACACAAACACACAGAGACACACATATACACAAACACACTGACACACACACAGACACATACACACATACACACACTGACACACAGACTCAGAGACACACACACACGCACACACATACACACACACAGACACACATACGCACACATACACAGACATACACACAGACACACACAGACACAGACAGACACACACAGACACACACAGACACACATATACACAAACACACTGACACACACACACAGACACACATACACACATACACACATACACACAGACTCACAGACACACAGACACACGCACACACAAACACACACACAGACACACACACAGACACACATACACACACAGAGAGACACAGACTCACAGACACACAAACACACACACAGACACACACACATATATATATATATATATATATGTGTTTCTCTTTTTCTCTCTTACTGCTCCCTCGTTCTCTCTGTTTCTCTTACTTTCTTTCGTCCCCTCTGCCACGTCAGTTAACTCTTTCTCTCTACTGATCTCTTCCTCGCCACTCCCACTCACTCAGTCCCTGTTTCTCCCCTTCTTTCTTCCTCCCGTTCGCTGGGAAAACGGTTTTCATTCTTTCTAACACCGGATTCACTAGCGAAAGGTCTGTTTTCTGACTCGCTCATATATTCACACAGCTTATGCTGAAAGAATAACTATGTTGCTTGTATTTATTTCCATCTTCGGTTAGCTTCCCCCTATGTTGTTTACTTGTCTCACTCGCTTTACGCGTTTCTATTGTCGTAATAACTTATTTTAGTTATTATCGCTCCAACGTGAGGTATATGATTTTTAATGCGATGAAATACCAATGATCGTTTGGTAAATCACTGATGAGGGACTCATTTTATAACATGTTATCCATGCGCAACCAGCAGTATTCTTCTCACCCATATTTTCATATATATATATATATATATATATATATATATATATATATATATATATATATATATATGATAATAATGGAGCTGCGGCGTTGCAAATGGGATACATGTATCCCATTTGCAACGCCGCAGCTCCATTATTATTATATTTACACATATATTTTTTCCATGCTGCCTCGTCTGTTTCGTTCCTTGTATCTTTACCCTTTCTAGCAGTCTCTCTCTCTGTTAGCCTCCTCCTCAACTTTCACTCACTCATTCTCTGTCACTACCTCTCCTCCTCCTCTTTCCTCCTCCTCCTTCAAGTTTGACCTGTGTGTAATTCTTTTCTCGCACGGTCTTGACCGAGCTGGTATGGAATTTTTTTCTCTCTCTCTTTCGTCTGCGACTTCACAAAACTTACGTTTACCGAATTCGTAGACCAGACCCCTTTATCTTCTTCTTCTTCTTCTTCTTCTTCTTCTTCTTCTTCTTCTTCTTCTTCCTCTTCTCTCCTTTCTATCTCTCTTTTTTCCCCCCCGTCAAACTTGGGCGAAATTCTTTCCTTGCTCACATTTCAACCAGGTTTGATGGTCTTTTGTCTCTTGTTCAAGATTTCACCGAGTTTATATTCATAGAGATCTGGGACTTGTCTATTTCCTCTCACTTTCCGTTGCTTAAACTTTTTTGTTGTTACCCTGGCGTCCTCTTTGTTTACGTGTCCCAACGACTTTTTTTAGCCGTTGTTCGCACCAACCTGAGGCATATGGCCCTTAAAGCGATGAAATGCCTAGGACGGTTGGAGGGTCACTGATGAAGGACTCACTTTTTCATATATATATATATATATATGTGCGTATGCACGTGTGTGTCTGTATATCTTTACGTGTCCACCACTTAATCAGTTCTGTTTTGTCTATGTCCTGTAGCTTTGAGTTTCGACAGGAATACATTAAAAGAAAATGTGCCAGACTTGAAAGAATAAAATATTGGCGGGAATATGGTAGACTGCGTGCCCCAGCATGGACGTAATCGAATGACTGAAAACACTAAAATAATTGTTTATACTTTTGGCACAAGGCCAGCGATTATGCTAGTGTATTACTGGTACTTTATTTTATCGACCCCGTAAGGATGAAAGGCAAAGTTAACTTCGGCGGGATTTGAACTCATACCATAAAGGGCCGTAACTCTATGCTGCAAAGCATGGTGTCCGACCCTCTACCAATACTGCCAATCAATACTCCTATATTTTACCGGCGAAGATTCGAAACCGAGCTACCATCTGGTCATACATAGCTACCACCTGGTCATACATAGCTATCATCTGGTCAGCCATAGCTACCATCTAGTCAGCTATAGTTACCATCTAGTCAGCCATAGCTACCATCTAGTCAGCCATAGTTACCATCTAGTCAGCCATAGTTACCATCTAGTCAGCCATAGCTACCATCTAGTCAGCCATAGTTACCATCTAGTCAGCCATAGCTACCATCTAGTCAGCCATAGTTACCATCTAGTCATACATAGCTACCATCTAGTCATACATAGCTACCATCTGGTCATACATAGCGACCATCTAGTCAGCCACAGCTTCCATCTGGTCAGCCACAGCAACCATCTGGTCAGCCATAGCTACCATCTAGTCATACATAGCTACCATCTGGTCAGCCATAGCTTCCATTTGGTCAGCCATAGCTACTATCTAGTCAGCCATAGCTACCATTTGGTCAGCCATAGCTATCATCTGGTCAGCCATAGCTACCATCTAGTCCGCCATAGCTACCATCTGGTCAGCCATAGCTACCATCTAGTCAGCCATAGCTACCATCTGGTCAGCCATAGCTTCCATTTGGTCAGCCATAGCTACTATCTAGTCAGCCATAGCTACCATCCGGTCAGCCATAGCTATCATCTGGTCAGCCATAGCTACCATCTAGTCCGCCATAGCTACCATCTGGTCAGCCATAGCTACCATCTGGTCAGCCATAGCTACCATCTAGTCAGCCATAGCTAACATCTGGTCAGCCATAGCTACCATATGGTCAGCCATAGCTTCCATCTGGTCAGCCATAGCTACCATCTGGTCAGCCATAGCTATCATCTGGTCAGCCATAGCTAGCATCTAGTCAGCCATAGCTACCATCTGGTCAGCCATAGCTACCATATGGTCAGCCATAGCTTCCATCTGGTCAGCCATAGCTACCATCTGGTCAGCCATAGCTATCATCTGGTCAGCCATAGCTACCATATGGTCAGCCATAGCTTCCATCTGGTCAGCCATAGCTACCATCTGGTCAGCCATAGCTACCATCTGGTCAGCCATAGCTACCATCTAGTCAGCCATAGCTACCATCTGGTCAGCCATAGCTACCATCTGGTCAGCCATAGCTATCATCTGGTCAGCCATAACTACCATCTGGTCAGCCTAAGCTATCATCTGGTCAGCCACAACTATCATCTGTTTAACAGATGATAGTTGGAAGTTGAATTATTCCATAAATTGTTAACATCAACATGGTAAGATTTGGGGAGGTGGAATAATGAACTGAACACTTCTATGTATATGGTGGTGGTGGAGGTGGGGTTGATGCGGGTGAGTGTGGGATGATCGTGGTAGTGGAGATGATGGGGTGAGGGTGGTGGTGGTGGTGGTGGTAGAGTGATATTATTCCTGTTGGTAGGGTGATGGTAGTAGGTTTATGGTGGTGGTGGTGGTGGTGGTGGTGGGATGATGTTGGTGTAGAGATGATAGTGGTGATGGGTGAGGAGGATGACGGTGGTATTGGTACTGGTGGTGGTGGTGTTGGTGGTAATGATAATGAGGATAATGAGAACGATAATGATGGTGGGGATGAAGAAGGTGATGATGATGATGATGTGACTAGGATAAACAGCAGCGTGAATCTCAGCAATATTTACAAGTTACTGTCAACCTACTTGAAGCCAGGTGGTCCTGATGGCTTAACAGTAGACCTAGTTATAACATAGTAGATAATACAGTTTGAGGGGTGGGGATAAAGTGACAGGAGGAGGGGGTGTATTAGGAGGTGACAGAAGAAGAAGAAGAAAAAGAATTATAGCAGTGAATTGTTTTTGTATTTTTTTTTGTACTGGTTTCCTGGTTTCAGCTATTTCTTTGCAGCCATGCTGGAGCACTCCCTTCAAGAATATAGTGTAGTGTTTACCAACCCGTCCACTACCAAGCATTCCGGTTATTTTGAATGAATTTACCCACGGATCCTCCTTCACCCTACCTACTATTCGCAAGATCGGGAGGAGGGTATCAGACCTAAAATAAAGAGCCCCATGAGGTGAAATACCTGATGCAATGTGTGGCGTTGGCTGTTCTCCGCAGGAATGTTTTCGCCATCTTGTCTGGGAGGAACAGCTAAGATATACTGACTGACCTCGTGTGTAGAGTTTGCTCCGTTGGAATGGCTAATGCAGCGGCTATCACTGGCTGCTCTCTGTTGCAATGTCTTCATCATTTTGATTTTCATGAGTAGTTGAGATATACTACCTAGCCAAGTTCTGCGGGCTAGAGGTGTTTACACTGCTCAGCTAGGGTGACACTGACTAACAAACAGTTGAGGGCCAGATGTGTATTTTTCCTACTCAGCTATGGTGACACTAGCTAAAAGATTGCTGACTACTGAGTACCAGAGGTGTGTTTACACAGCCCAGCCAAGGTGACACTGGCTAAAAAATTGTTGACTAATGAAGATGTAACAGAATTCTACTATGTTTTACCTGGCGAAGATTCGAAACGGAACCTAAGATTTCTTGCCTCTAAAACCACCTATTATTCGGAATTATTAGGAGTATTCCGTTATATATATATATATATATATATATATATATATATATACGAGAGAGGGATATTGATATAGATATAATATTGATAAGGGGCCCCGACACATAATAGGCAATTGTTTAAAGGACACATGACATCAACTGGTCAAATATATTCAATATATTTTTAAAAGTAGGTAACTTACCAGCATTGTGTCTACTGACGGCAGACATCTCATAGCAACTTCCATCAACACAAGTATATAGTTCCCAAAGTCCCATGTGTTTATTACTTAGCACCACCCAATGTGCAGTGGAAAACCCGATAATGAACAACAACAGCCCTAGGGCAAGGAAGCCCGTTGCCATATTGAGCCATTGCGAATTTTTTGAAGTCTTCCTTTTGGTTGGCATTTTACTTTGTGTATGTTATTATCCAGTTGCTATGGATGTTAATGTTGTTGTTATTGTATGTTATAATATCGGAATATATATATTAGATATATTATGTATATCTTAATTCTATGTTAATTCCTGCACTATTGTGATGACTAGCTAAGCAAATTCTGAAGAAATAAACCTACTGCTTACTCAGTGTTTTACACCGAAGAAGAATGTCAGTATGAAGTGGAAAAGATGTGCAACAAGAGTGGGTGAAACAAAATAAATAAATATATAAATTAAAAACAAAAAATGGTAACTGGAAGTGTTTTCTAAAATGACACTTAAAAAGCCACGCCCACAATATTCTTCATCTAAGTGGTGCAGGCATGGCTGTGTATATGTGCCTGTGTCTGTGCGGGAAAGAAGTTAGCTTGCAACCACATTGCTTCCAGGTTCAGTCCCACTGTCTGGCCCAAGGGGCAATTATAGTCTACTATAGCCTTGAATTGACCAATTTTTTGGGGGGAGTGAAATTTGGTAAACGGAAAGTGTGTGGAATCCCGTCTATTTATTCAATGGTAAACTTTGAATTTTTCCTTTTTTGTGAATAAGAGATAGAGAGAGAGAGATAGAGAGATAGATAGATAGATATATTTCTTTATTTACCATAAAGGCATAAAAAGAAGGGACAAATACAAAGGGGGAGTTTACATAAAACCGAGTAAAAAGGGTATAAAATGAAAATAATCGAAAACAACCTCAAAAGGGAGGGGACGTGATGGGGGTTACACACACCCCCGAAAAAGTGTGCAATCCTTTGCCCGGGGAGCACATGGAGAAGGTGCTCCCCTCTCCTTCACTTCTTTACCTACAGGATGGTATGCAGAGAAGGCCCATTTACACGAGCTATAGATAGATATATTTCTTTATTAGCCACAGGGGCACAAAAGAAGGGGACAAATACAAAGGGGGAAGTTTACATACAATAAAAACGTGTAAAATGTTATCACAGATGGAATTTAAAAAGTTAGTCGATTTTCCCCAATAGAGGGAGACAGTTTATATGGGTAACACATACCCCCGAAAAAAAATGTGCAACCCTCATCTCCAGGAGTACGAAGAGTTTGTACTCCCTTCCTCTCCTCCTCCTTTTCCTCAACCTACAGGCTGATATAGAGAGAAGGCCCATTCACTCGGGCCATTCTCGCCACTTTCACCCACCTTTCATAAAACTTGCTGGGGTACAGCACCTCTCTCTCCATCATGATTCTTCTTCCAAAGTGGTATTTGAAAAAAAGAATCAGTTGTTGGCCGGAGAGAAAGGTGTCTGACCTCAGCCCTTTCAACCTTGTCCACCATACAACCTCTTTCGCCATAGCTATCACACAAAGGAAAACCGCCTCTCCTTCGTTTTTGAAGGAGGGTGGCGGTTTGATCATGACAATGGACTCGGTGGTCAACTGGACTGGTCCCACCCGCGACAATAGTCGTTCTACATAGCCCCACAGGTCAGTGACGCCCGGGCAGTGTATGAATGCGTGCGCGATGGTTTCTTCGTCTCGCACGCACCTCGGACAGATCTTTTTTGCAGGGTCCCTGCCCGGGCGCCCATGTCTGTAGAGCTTGTCTCGAACTGGTAGAGCTCCTCGGTAGCACTGCCAGGCCAGGGACTTTTGGAAGTTGTCCATCGGTCCCGGGCGGAAGGTCCTACCGAACAGACCGGCCAGTTCATCTTCCTCTACGTCTAGAGTTTCACCGAGCGCGTCGTCGCACTTGCTGCGGACTAACCCTCTATAGAATGACGAAGTGGAGTCTCCACTGATCGCCGGGTCTGCCTGCCAGAGGGCTGTGAGCGCCTGAGCACATTCGATGTGCCAGTCGCCCATTTTCCTCGGTCTTTGCTTGACCCAGGACTGCAGCTCGGTCAGCGAGACGAGTCGTGGGAAGGCTCGCCTCACGAACGGGGCCCACACCGGTTGTCCAGTGAGGAATACGTAGAGATGCCGCAGCCTGAGCGCGTGTTTGCGCATCGTCAACCACGGCATCCCCAGCCCTCCGTTAGAAGGGTGTTGGCAGCAGATGGATCTTCTCACCAAAGGAGCCCGCCTCTTCCAAAGGAATCGGAAGAGCGCGCGCTCCATTTTGGCGAGCGTTTTGGCTGGACAAGGCACGACGGTCAAGCGGTAGTAGATGACGGACGCTATAAAAGTGTTCGCCACCTCCGCTCGACCTTTCAAGGATAGTTTGCACTCGGCCCACTTCTGGGTGAGTGCAAACACCTTGGCCGTCACTTCGTTCCAGTTCTTCTCCACCTGGAGGTCCGGACCAAACCAGACCCCGAGCAGCTTTACTGGTCCTTCCGTCCAGCGTCCGACGACGCCATCGGAAGGCATCGGTCTGCCTCTCCACGATCCGAGTTGCAAACCGATGGACTTGTCCCGGTTCAGCTTCGCTCCTGTGAGACTTTCGTATTCCTTCAGTAAGGTGCCGACTTCCTCGATTTGCGAGGCGCTCGACACCATTACTGTCACGTCGTCGGCGTAGGCCGACGCCGCTTT
>OZ024746.1:69612864-69632864 GCA_964016885.1 Eledone cirrhosa | reverse complement strand
GCTTTGGCCGACACTTTTTGCTTGATTGTTTCTATCATCGTATCTATGTCGCTTGTTGATTTTATACTGTATTTTCTTTTCAATTTTCTAAGTTTAGTTTGTTTAACATGTTCACCTACTTTGTAGTTTGCTAAAATTTCTATGTCAGATCGGAGAAGGTTCATTTGGCAATTGATGTTCTCTTGCCAAGTAGGTTTTTTGTGGGCATTCCTTTGTTTTTTCATTTTCACTCCACATAAGTGAGTGGTGACTTTAGCCAATGCATAGTAGATATGATTTATATCAGTAATGTTTAGTTTGTTTGTGATGATAATGTCTTTGAGAGCTATGTTAGTCTTGCGTATTATCCATTGGTTTTGGTTGGAGTTTTGGATCTTAGGGAGGGTGTCTCGTTCCCCCATGTCAGATTCTTTCATTTTCATCCATTCGATCATAATTTCATTCTTCAAGTTGGCGACTTCATTCACATTCATTTCTTTATCATTGATGATCTCATTGTTTTCATTTTGAGTTTCATCTTGAGCATACACTCTTTCCACTTTTTCGATCCTTTCTTTAATTTCTTCTGCTGTCAGTGATTCCGCCCCGACCCTGGGATTTAAGGTGTTACAATTTACTTCGTTTTCACTGACACATGTTTCATTTTCCCTTCGCTGACTTTATACTAATTGCTTGATCTGATCAATTTCTATGTCAGTTAGTAACTTCTTAACAATGTGTCTTCGTATATTAGCTAGTTTGTTACTGTCAATATAGTCTCTGTTTTCGGGATGTTTCTTTTTCCAGTTAAAATATGTCTGTTCTGTATTCGATCTATTTGATGGGTAGTACATGGCAGTGTAGAAAGTCTCAAGGACTTCTTTATTGTCTTCCCTTGACCATTTTTCTCTCTTTTTCTTTGGATTTCTTGGTGGTGAGCATGGAGGGCCATCAGTAGGAGTATTCCGGTTATAGGAGGTCTCCAGCTCCGAATTTATGGGAAGGTTTGAACCATTAGCTGATTTTTCGACCTCAGGTTGGGTCCTCTCTGAGGGGCGCGGCCCTTTTTGACCCGGGTGACAGCCGATCCGGTATGAGTTTTTATCATTTAACATTGGATATATTTTGTTGCGTTTTATCCTTAACTGCCAAGGAGTAATGAATTCGAGTTACCACTCCTAGGACGAGTATCAAACAAGACTGGAGGGGTCGTCCTCCCTTTGAGACACGGCTATTCCCCGCCAGACGCCATCCGGTATTTCTTGGTCACGAGTTTTTTTTTGTTTTTTAAATTGTTATTATTATGAGTGGTTCCTTAATATGGCTTTATTATTATTATTATTATTGTTCTTTGAGTCTCAGTCATTGATGTTAGTTAACTGGAAAGTTTGTTGAAATGAATATCAAGCCACTACCTGCAGCCTCGGATATTCAGGACGTATCGGAGGGTTCTTGCTGTTCCCAGCAAGCATGCCTTTTGAAGTGTTCCAAAAAGCGGGGCGGGGCCAATTTTCTTTAACCATCCCTGGAAAATCTTTGAGATAGTACCTAGTGCGCCTATGACAATCGGGACCACTTTGACTTCATGGCAGTTTCAAATCCTTTTTAACTCCCACTTTAAGTCCTGGTATCGGTTAATTTTCTCCATCTCCTTCTCTTGCACTCTCGTGTCGAATGGGCAGGCCACATCCACAATCAGGGACGATCTTTTTTCCTTGTCCAAAACCACCAGGTCAGGTCTATTGTGTTCCAGTTTCTTGTCCGTCTGTATCCTAAAATCCCACAGCACCTTCAACTGATCGTTTTCTATCACCGACTCTGGCTTATGCTCATACCACTTCTCAGAATGTGGTAAATTGTTTACTTTGCATAGGTGCCAGTGGATCACCCTGCCCATCACATCATGTCTCCAGCCTTTATAGTGAGTCTGGGCTAGATGTTTACACTCGGATACAATGTGAGTCACAGTTTCCTCTCTATCTCCACAGATCCTGCACAGTGGGCTAGCCTCCTCCTTGTAAATATGGTGTTTCAACCACTTCGTTTTGAGGGCCTGCTCTTGCGCAGCCATTAGCATTCCTTCTGTAGCCTTTTTAAGGTCTCCTCTTTTCAACTAGTTCCATGTCTGTGGATATCTGAATTCAGTTTTCTCAAAGAAGGCACTATGAAGGGATTTTTCATGAAGGCTGCTCTTTCTCCTTGTTGTTATTTGCTCCTTGGACATCCTCTGGTCTATTGTCCTCTCCTTCAGTACAATTCTGAGCATTGGCTCCTTACTATCAGTCACGTATTTGTGTAGGTTGTTTTTCTCCATCTGAACACAGTCCTCTATGCTGATAAGACCTCTTCCACCTTCAGATCTCCTTAAGTAGAGTCTATCGACATCACTCCTCTTGTGGAACATGTTGTAGATAGTCAATAGCTTCCTAGTCTTCCTATCCATTTCTTTTTGTTCAGCAACATTCCATCTCAGAATTCCCGCACTGTACCTAATAATAGACACAGCTCGGGAATTTACTGCACTTATGGCATTCCTACTGTTCAGATGTGACTTTAATACGCTCCTTACTCTCCGAAGGTATTCAGTTCTTATCAATTCCTTCATTATTTTGTTCTTGATGTCATCAGCCTCCAGAACGCCCAAATACTTGTATCCTTCCTCAGAGTAAATTTCCTTTATCATCTCACCTGTTGGTATCTGGATTCCGTTACTTCTGCTCAACTTACCCCTCCTCATCACAAGGACTCCACACTTACTAATACCAAATTGCATACATATATCATTGCTGAAAATACGGACAGTGTCAACAAGCACATCCAACTCCTTCTCACTTTTCCCGAAGAGCTTAAGATCGTCCATGAAGAGGAGGTGATTGATGGTAAGCCCTCCCTTTCCCAACCTGTATACTGCTCTCACTTTTCGCAGTACACTGGTCAGGGGCATCAGGGCAAGGACAAACAACAGAGGGGACAGACTATCTCCCTGGAAGATACCTCTCTTGATCTTCACGCTTCCCAAGGATTCTCCAGTTGATGTTAACTTTGTTTCCCAGGACTTCATACTTTTGCCCAACAACTGTCTGATGTTATCTGCCACCTTGAAGATCACATTATTATTATTATTATTATTATTGGCGACCTACGTAGTAAATCGTATCATCGTGAGCTCCGCAAAGGTTTGTTATTTCCGTTTGTTAAAAATTGCCATTTATGGAAAATTTTATTGTTAACTGTTTATAAGCACACATACATTGTTTTCCGAAAAGGACACCCAAAAAGATTGGGGCCTTGTGCCCAAAATTTTAACTTTTATTATTATCCAAAATTTTCTTTGAAAAAATGGCTAATTCCCCTATGCACGAAGCAGCTGAAAGCCTTCCTCACAAAATAACACCTCACACCGACACCACCATTGTAAATGTTACTACGTTTGCCAACACAAAAAAATATATAAGCAGTAGCAATATTTTAAATTTGTCTCAGGCAGACATTCATTTCCCGCCATTACCAATGACTGCAGGTGTTAAAGCCTCCACCACCACCACCACCGCGACAACCACCACCCCCACCACCACCGCGACAACAGAAACAAAAGAAGAAAAAAATAAATTAACTCGTGATGTCGAAATGAAATCAAGCAAAATGGACTCTTCCGCACCAAAGACGAATGACGTCACCACCACCACAACTGAAACAAAAATTAAGATTAACACAAATAACGATAGCAACAACAACAACAATGACATTATAAAACCGACCCTCAGTTTCGCCATCGTAGCAAAACAATTCGAAGCGTTCACGGTAACTCAAGAAGAATTAGAAAATGCCATACAAATGGTAAAGAAAGATGGGTACAGGGTCAGCCTCCCCCCCCACACCTAATAAAATGGAGCATCGGCGCCTGTGCACCGTGTCGTATAGAACAATAAATGTAAAATCGCGAAGGAACCCACCTAAGGGCTTTCTGCCCTCAGGCTAAAAGGTTGAGGCCACCTCTCCTACCCACTCCAGTGACACAACCATCAACACCACCAGTAGCAGAGATGGCAGCAACAACTGTAGCAGCAACAGCAGAAGCAACTATAACAGCAACAACCCCAGCAACAGTAGCAAAACCAACACCACTACTACCACCAGCAAAACCAACACCACCACCACCCAACGCTTCAGAACTAGCACCAGCGCCTACACCATCCACCACACCACAACCAAAACTAACGGCTGTGGAGGATTTTCCACTCCCCGGCCTATCACAACTGGAGACAGATTGTGACGACGAGGAGTGGGAAACGATATCCGGAAAAAAAAAAAGAAACCAAAAAAGAAAAAATTCTCTTCCTTCCCCCTCCAAAAACAAAATACAGAGGGAAACAAATAAACTAAGAAACAAAAAAGTTAGGACAGATATGCCACCATCCACACCAGCATCACCAACCCCATCAACCCAAACACCAACACCATCACCATCATTAACTCCAACACCACCATCACCTACACCACAAAAGTCACCAAAATGCGAAACAGAAACAAACCCACAACAAACGCAAACAAAACAAAACAACCAAAACGATACACACTACACAGCATTAAATTTAAACAACAAGCAATTATTACACTACATCCAACACAACACCAGCATCACAGAAAAAGACTACACAACAACCCCAAAATTCACACCACCTCCACACATACAAATCACTCGCATCACACAGAAAACGTACATGACACCAAAACAAAAATTCCCCAAAGACATCGGAGACTTCCGACAAGCACTCTCCAGGAGGATTTATAAGGACATCCTTCCTGAGGAGGCCACAAGCAGTGAAAAGGATGGAAAAGCCGTCCTTCCCCTACGAAAAGTAAGGTAAGTGGTCTTTCCCATCTCAGAATAGGCAGCATAAATGCGCGTGGCTTGGGATCGTCATGGAAGCAGGGCCACCTGCTCAACGACCTCAGGTCACTAAACATAGATGTAGTGGCCATCAGCGAGACCAGAATCTCCGAAGCACAGGCTTTCGCACCGATCTTCGGCGGCTACGATGTGTACGCATCTCCCAGCCGTCCGGGATCGGGGGGAGGAGTTGCTGTGCTTTTTCGGAGAGGTTTGGATCTTGCCATACGGGCCATCTTCCTGGACCCAGAAGGTAAGTTGGTGGTGCTGGACGTGACCAGCGGAGACGGGCAAGCTTTCAGGTTAGTGGCCGTCTATGCCTCGACAGGAGCAGGGCGGCCTGATTTCTTCCGGAGTCTGGAGACCTTTCTTGGAACGTCCCGCTCTTTAGTGTTAATGGGCGACTGGAACGGGATCTTAGATGCACGCTGGGATTGTGTGGGATTAGTGGATAGGGAAGGAGGGTGCAAGAGTCTCACCAACCTGCTCAGGCGTTTTGAACTGTCTGACAGGTACCGAATGGATTTCCCGAATGTACCAATGTGCGACCGACGTACTTGCGGCGAAATTGGTCCTTGACCAATTCTTCAATGCAAAGCACGAAGGCTGCGTTGTCAGAGCTAGGGTGCGTGCTCTCAGACACGAGGGGACGAAAGCCGTTCAATGGGCCCGAGTGGCGGAGGCGCGTCGTGGCAACAAAGCCACGATCCGGTCTTTGGTGGACCATGACGGGCGCATGCTACTCGATCCCGGGCAAATGTGTGAAGCTTTTCAGCGACACTTCGCTCAACTGTTCGGGGGCAGTGGCGGGCCGGATCGAGGGATGGACTTTAGTGTCTACCTCGACGGACTGCCGCGGCTTTCGGCCACTGAGGCGGAGTGTTGCGAAAAGCCGATAACAACCGCTGAAGTACGGGATGCAATGACTAGTTGCACAAGGGGTAAATCGCCTGGTTTGGATGGTCTGCCCTATGAACTTTACGTACAAATGCCAAACTTGTTCGGAGGCCTCTTGGCGGACGTCTACTGCAACTGGCAACAGAACGGGAGAATTCCCAGCTCTGTGAGCCGAGGAGCGGTGGCGCTGCTGAGAAAGGATCCGAACAAGGGGGATAACATAGATAATTTTAGGCCCATAACTCTGCTAAACACAGAGTTCAAGATTTTGGCCAAGGTGCTAGCAAAGAGGTTGGCGCTTGTCGTTGGTGGTCTGGTGGGAGAGGCACAGACATGCGCCATTCCCGACAGATCCATCCACGACAACCTCCACCTCATGCGATACATCGTAGAGAGGGTAGCTAGGGAACCTGGCACGGGTGGGTCTTTGATCAATTTAGATCAGTCGAAAGCCTTCGATAGGGTCGACCATCGTTACCTAACGGCAGTCCTGAGGGCGGCTGGCTTTGGGCCCGTCTTCAGAGGCTGGATCGCTGCCATGCACAGCGACATCTGCTCTGTAGTGAGAGTGAACGGTCACCTTTCGGAACCGTTCAACATCATGCGCTCGGTCCGCCAAGGATGTCCCCTCTCGTCCCTATTGTACGTATTGACTCTCGAGCCATTACTGCACAAACTGGAGACGTTGAGGGGGGTCCCGCGCGAACTAGGATGCGGAAGATCCGTGTCAGCATATGCCGACGATGTCACCGTAGTGGTGTCGAACGCCAAACACATCGAGGCGATCGGCACTACACTAAGAGAATACGAAGCGGTGACAGGAGCAATGATCAACCAGGAAAAGTCAGTGGGCCTGCAGCTCGGCACCTGGAGAGGCAGGTCCATGCCGTCCAACAGCGTCGTCGGGCGCTGGACGGACGGACCGGTTAAATTGCTAGGGGTCTGGTTCGGTCCAGACCTCCAGACGGACAAAAACTGGGACGAGGTGACGAGCAGGGTGGCTTCTCTCACCCAGAAATGGGCCGAGAGGAAGCTATCCCTGAAAGGTCGAGCGGAGGTGGCGAATGCGTACATCGCATCCGTCATCTACTACCACCTGACCGTCGTACCTTGTCCTAAGCCCCGCCTGACTGCGCTGGAGCGTTTGCTCTTTCGCTTCTTGTGGAAGGGACGCGCTCCGATGGTCAGGCGGTCCATCTGCTGTCAACACCCGCTACGTGGAGGGCTGGGCATGCCGTGGCTGATGATGCGCAGACACGCGCTCAGGCTACGACATCTCCACCTCTTCCTCGACGGTGATCAGGTGTGGTCGCCGTTTGCAAGACACGTTTTTCCCCAGCTCGTCTCCTTGACGGACTGCAGTCCTGGGTCAAGCGAAGACCGAGAGGGAGCGCTTGGAGACTGGAATGTCTTCAGGCGCTCACAGCCCTCGACCAATCGGGCAATGTGATCGGTGGAAACTCCACCTTGGCGTTCTATAGGGGATTAGTGGAGGGGAAGAGCGACGACGTACTTGGAGAAACTCTAGGCGTCGACGAAAATCAACTAGCCAATCTCTTCGGAAGGACTTTCGGGCCGGGGCCTATGGACAACTTCCAGAAATCCCTGGCCTGGCAGTGCTACCGGGGAGCTTTGCCAGTTCGGGATAAACTCTACAGGCATGGAGGTGCCGTCAGCCGGGCATGTCCGAGATGCGCGCAGGGCGACGAAACCGTCCTGCACGCACTCGTCCAGTGTCCGAGCATTGCTGACTTGTGGGTTTATGTCGAACACCTGCTGTCACGTGTAGGACGGATCCAGCTATCAGCTGAGTCCATCGTGAGGATTGCCCCGCCCCCTTCCTTTAGCCTGGAAGGGCAGGCAGTTTTTATCTGTCTGGTGGCCATGGCGAAAGAGATAGTATGGTGGACACGTTTGAAAGGGCTGAAGACGAGCACTTACCTCTTCGGTGATGCCCTGATTAACTTTTTCAAATTTCATTTGAAAAGGAAAATCAGGGTAGAGAGGGAAGTGCTCTCTTCCCAGCATTTTGTTGAAAGATGGGTGAGAGAAGCAAGTATGGCCCGAATGAATGGGCCTTCTCTGAGTATGTGTCTGTAAATTAAAGGTGGAAAACTGGGAGAGGGCACTTGCCCTGGTGGTCAGGGCCACTGTGGTCTTTTAATGGGCTTTCTCCACAAATGTCCCTTGGAAGTCTCCCCCCTATTGGGGAATTTTTCTTTGTTATTTTATTTCAACCTCTGTTTTTTTTTACACGCAGAAATGCCCATTTGTACCGTCCTGTATTGTCCCGTACTGTCCTTAATGCCTACTTTATGTGAACCCTTGTGGTTAATAAAGAAAACATTATTATTATTATTATTATTATTATTATTATTATTAATATTATTATTGGCGACCTACGTAGTAAATCGTATCATCGTGAGCTCCGCAAAGGTTTGTTATTTCCGTTTGTTAAAAATTGCCATTTATGGAAAAATTTTATTGTTAACTATATATAAGCGCACATACATTGTTTTCCGAAAAGGACACCCAAAAAGATTGGGGCTTTGTGCCCAAAATTTAAACTTTTATGATTATCAAAAAATTTCTTTGAAAAAAAATGGCTAATTCACCACTGCACCAAGCAGCTGAAAGCCTTTCTCACAAATTAACACCTCACACCAACACCACCATTGTAAATGATACTACGTCTGCCAACGCACACAATTTAAGCACTAGCAATATTTTAAATTTGTCTCAGGCAGACATTCATTTCCCGCCATTACCAATGACTGCAGGTGTTAAAGCCGCCACCACCACCGCGACAACCACCACCCCCACCACCACCGCGACAACAGAAACAAAAGGAAAAAATAAATCAACTCGTGATGTCGAAATATTTTCAACCAAAATGGACTCTCCCAAACCGAACTTCACTGACGTCACCACCACCACAACTGAAACTAAAATTAATAATAACAAAAATAACGATAGCAACAACAACAACAATGACATTAAAAAAACCACCCTGAGTTTTTGCCAGAGTAGCAAAACAGTGCGAAGCATTTACGGTAACTCAGGAGGAATTAGAAAATGCCAAATAAGTGGTAAAGAAAGATGGGTACAGGGTCAGCCTCACCCCCCCCCCCCCACCTAATAAAATGGAGCATCGGCGCCTATGCACCGTGTCGTATCGAGCAATAAATGTAAAATCGCGCCGAGTGGAACGGGCATCCGAGTCCCAAATCCAAAAAGCTTTGGGACATGTGTGGACAGGAAAAACCCACATCAGACGTGGGCAGAAGTATGGAACCGTGGACGTGTTCTTTGAAACACCAGAGGAGGCTAGAGAACACTCCATGGCCCCATTAAGAAGTGACGACTTCACACTCGTCCCAAGCTATTGTGGCCAGAAACTCGTAAAGATCAGGGTGACCCACGTTCCACCGGCCATCGAAATTCCCTGGCTAATAGCGGCCGTCCTCGCCGGCATCGAAGCCAACACCAAGATAATAGCAATAGCAAAAGAAAAGCAGGAGAACTGGTCCGGATCTGGGATGGAGCTCCTGATCACACAGAAAACGTACATGACACCAAAACAAAAATTCCCCAAAGACATCGGAGACTTCCGACAAGCACTCTCCAGGAAGATTTATAAGGACATCCTTCCTGAGGAGGCCACAAGCAGTGAAAAGGATGGAAAAGCCGTCCTTCCCCTACGAGAAGTAAGGTAAGTGGTCTTTCCCATCTTTTCCACTCCTTTTCAACATGACCTCACTCAGAATAGGCAGCATAAATGCGCGTGGCTTGGGGTCGTCATGGAAGCAGGGCCACCTGCTCAACGACCTCAGGTCACTAAACATAGATGTAGTGGCCATCAGCGAGACCAGAATCTCCGAAGCACAGGCTTTCGCACCGATCTTCGGCGGCTACGATGTGTACGCATCTCCCAGCCGTCCGGGATCGGGGGGAGGAGTTGCTGTGCTTTTTCGGAGAGGTTTGGATCTTGCCATACGGGCCATCTTCCTGGACCCAGAAGGTAAGTTGGTGGTGCTGGACGTGACCAGCGGAGACGGGCAAGCTTTCAGGTTAGTGGCCGTCTATGCCCCGACAGGAGCAGGGCGGCCTGATTTCTTCCGGCGTCTAGAGACCTTTCTTGGAACGTCCCGCTCTTTAGTGTTAGTGGGCGACTGGAACGGGATCTTAGATGCACGCTGGGATTGTGTGGGATTAGTGGATAGGGAAGGAGGGTGCAAGAGTCTCACCAACCTGCTCAGGCGTTTTGAACTGTCTGACAGGTACCGAATGGATTTCCCGAATGTACCAATGTGGACTTGGACAAATCGCATAGGGTCATCCAGATGATATCTAGATAGAGTATTTTGTAGGGAAATAGATAGGTCTAGCATAGGCTGTCCACAATTCAAGATAGTCAGCTACACGGACCACAAATTCGTGATCTGTGTGCTTGACTTAGATAGGCTTCATAGACGAGGACCCGGCTACTGGAAGCTAAACGCGTCCTTACCAGCGCGCAAGTCCTACAGAGACCGGATTAGCGAACTAGTTAAGCGGGCGTTGACGGGGGCCATCGTCAACAACAAGTGGTGGTTTGCTCTGAAAAGAGCAATTAGAATAGAGTCCATTAGGTTTAGTAAGGCTTTAGCAATAGAGAAAAATAGAGCAGAGGGAGAATTAGTTAGAAAATTAGACGAGGCGCTTAGCAAAGGCATCGCGACTGACGTACTTGCGGCGAAATTGGCCCTTGACCAATTCTTCAATGCAAAGCACGAAGGCTGCGTTGTCAGAGCTAGGGTGCGTGCTCTCAGACACGAGGGGACGAAAGCCGTTCAATGGGCCCGAGTGGCGGAGGCGCGTCGTGGCAACAAAACCACGATCCGGTCTTTGGTGGACCACGACGGGCGCATGCTACTCGATCCCGGGCAAATGTGTGAAGCTTTTCAGCGACACTTCGCTCAGCTGTTCGGGGGCAGCGGGGGGCCGGGTAGAGGGATGGACTTTAGTGTCTACCTCGACGGACTGCCGCGGCTCTCGGCCACTGAGGCGGAGTGTTGCGAAAAGCCGATAACAACAGCTGAAGTACGGGAGGCAATGACTGGCTGCACAAGGGGTAAATCGCCTGGTTTGGATGGTCTGCCCTATGAACTTTACGTACAAATGCCAGACTTGTTCGGAGGCCTCTTGGCGGACGTCTACTGCAACTGGCAACAGAACGGGAGAATTCCCAGCTCTGTGAGCCGAGGAGCGGTGGCGCTGCTGAGAAAGGATCCGAACAAGGGGGATAACATAGATAATTTTAGGCCCATAACTCTGCTAAACACAGAGTTCAAGATTTTGGCCAAGGTGCTAGCAAAGAGGTTGGCGCTTGTCGTTGGTGGTCTGGTGGGGGAGGCACAGACATGCGCCATTCCCGACAGATCCATCCACGACAACCTCCACCTCATGCGATACATCGTAGAGAGGGTAGCTAGGGAACCTGGCACGGGTAGGTCTTTGATCAATTTAGATCAGTCGAAAGCCTTCGATAGGGTCGACCATCGTTACCTAGCGGCAGTCCTGAGGGCGGCTGGCTTTGGGCCCGTCTTCAGAGGCTGGATCGCTGCCATGCACAGCGACATCTGCTCTGTAGTGAGAGTGAACGGTCACCTTTCGGAACCGTTCAACATCATGCGCTCGGTCCGCCAAGGATGTCCCCTCTCGTCCCTATTGTACGTATCGACTCTCGAGCCATTACTGCACAAACTGGAGACGTTGAGGGGGCTCCCGCGCGAACTAAGATGCGGAAGATCCGTGTCAGCATATGCGGACGATGTCACTGTAGTGGTGTCGAACGCCAAACCCATCGAGGCGATCGGCACTACACTAAGAGAATACGAAGCGGTGACAGGAGCAATGATCAACCAGGAAAAGTCAGTGGGTCCACAGCTCAGCACCTGGAGAGGCAGGTCCATGCCGTCCAACAGCGTCGTCGGGCGCTGGACGGACGGACCGGTTAAATTACTAGGGGTCTGGTTTGGTCCAGACCTCCAGACGGACAAAAACTGGGACGAGGTGACGAGCAGGGTGGCTTCTCTCACCCAGAAATATGCCGAGAGGAAGCTATCCCTGAAAGGTCGAGCGGAGGTGGCTAACGCGTACATCGTGTCCGTCATCTACTACCACCTGACCGTTGTACCTTGTCCTAAGCCCCGCCTGACTGCGCTGGAGCGTTTGCTCTTTCGCTTCTTGTGGAAGGGACGCGCTCCGATGTTCAGGCGGTCCATCTGCTGTCAACACCCGCTACGTGGAGGGCTGGGCATGCCGTGGCTGATGATGCGCAGACACGCGCTCAGGCTACGGCATCTCCACCTCTTCCTCGACGGTGATCAGGTATGGTCGCCGTTTGCTAGACACGTTTTTCCCCAGCTCGTCTCCATGACGGAGCTGCAGTCCTGGGTCAAGCGAAGACCGAGAGGGAGCGCTTGGAGACTGGAATGTCTTCAGGCGCTCACAGCCCTCGACCAATCAGGCAATGTGATCGGTGGAAACTCCACCTTGGCGTTCTATAGGGGATTAGTGGAGGGGAAGAGCGACGACGTACTTGGAGAAACTCTAGGCGTCGACGAAAATCAACTAGCCAATCTCTTCGGAAGGACCTTCGGGCCGGAGCCTATGGACAACTTCCAGAAATCCCTGGCCTGGCAGTGCTACAGGGGAGCTTTGCCAGTTCGGGATAAACTCTACAGGCATGGAGGTGCCGTCAGTCGGGCATCTCCGAGATGCGTGCAGGGCGACGAAACCGTCCTGTACGCACTCGTCCAGTGTCCGAGCATTGCTGACTTGTGGGTTTATGTCGAACACCTGCTGTCACGTGTAGGACGGATCCAGCTATCAGCTGAGTCCATCGTGAGGATTGCCCTGCCCTCTTCCTTTAGCCGGGAAGGGCAGGCAGTTTTTATCTGTCTGGTGGCCATGGCGAAAGAGATAGTATGGTGGACACGTTTGAAAGGGCTGAAGACGAGCACTTACCTCTTCGGTGATGCCCTGATTAACTTTTTCAAATTTCATTTGAAAAGGAAAATCAGGGTAGAGAGGGAAGTGCTCTCTTCCCAGCATTTTGTTGAAAGATGGGTAAGAGAAGCAAGTATGGCCCGAATGAATGGGCCTTCTCTGAGTATGTGTCTGTAAATTAAAGGTGGAAAACTGGGAGAGGGCACTTGCCCTGGTGGTCAGGGTCACTGTGGTCTTTTAATGGGCTTTCTCCACAAATGTCCCTCGGAAGTCTCCCCCCTATTGGGGAATTTTTCTTTGTTATTTTATTACATCCTCTGTTTTTTTACACGCAGAAATGCCCATTTGTACCGTCCTGTATTGTCATGTACTGTCCTTAATGTCTACTTTATGTAAACCCTTGTGGTTAATAAAGAAAACATTATTATTATTATTATTATTATTATTATTATTATTATTATTATTATTATTTGTATAAATATGCAACTTAACAATATCATGCATATTCGCAATTGACAATGCATATAATGCTGAAACCGGTATACTAAATGCGGAAATATATCCACTTTGTAAATAAATTAATATTTTTATATTATTGAAAATCTTTATCCTTTCTACTATTTGCTTATATATATATATATATATATATACATATATATATATATATATATATATATATATATATATATATATATATATATATATATATATATATATATATATATATATATATATATATATATATATATATATATATATATATATATATATATATATTTAGAAACACACAGATACATGCGGACACACACATATATACATGAATGCATCCGCACCCAACTGTGAGTTAAGGGTGCCAACTTCACCGATGTTGCTCAATGAATGACTGGGACAGACCAATTCAGTTTGAACCAGACTGAACCAGTATCAGAGTTAAAAATACATTATGAAGAGAGAAGAAACATTTAGATATAATTAGTAATAAAATGTATCATACCTAAACTGTTCCTAAATTCCTCGACTACGTAGTTTCGTGGCATAAACAAAAAACAATATATCAAAGATATAGAGTCCTTGCGAGGTCTGCCGACTTATCAAGAGGATACCTCATTTTACTAGTCTCAAGAACGCGTCTACACGACGTGAGAAAGAATCCCAAAAGGCGGAGGGGGAGACAGTCACGCGATATAACGGTCGAGAAACAGAGCTAAGCCTCTTATAACCACGAATATATATCTTTGATATATTGTTTTTGTTTATGCCACGAAACTACGTAGTCGAGGAATTTAGGAACAGTTTAGGTATGATACATTTTATTACTAATTATATCTAAATGTTTCTTCTCTCTTCATAATGTATATATATATATATATATAGTAATAATAATAATTGTGAAGACTAAAATCCGAAGAGGGCTCGATAAGGACAATATATATCAAAATATATAAAACCATAGAGCAAATATTTATTAAAATAACATTAAAGGTTAAGCAAAGAATGGGTGCTTTCACCCTTAACACACACACACACACACACATATATATATATATATTTATATATATATATTTCGTTTCTGAATTTGTTTAGCAAGATTCTTTATCTGAAATCGTGTGTTGAAATCGATATTGTTATACTTTGGGAGGGTCATGTTGCCAATAAGAAACACACGCACCATACATATACATATATATTTAAAAGTTAAACAAGGTTCAATGAATAAATCAAAGAATGGGTTTTACAATAGATTGGAAGCACTCAACAAAAAATGGTTTTCCAGAGTTATTAATATTAATTCAAAATATTAACAAAATAAATATTCTTGTGATCAAGTATATTTTATTATACATATTTCAGAGGTACTGAGTTAACTTCAACCGTACGTCCTCATCAGATAAAATAAGATGATGCATGACATACCCTGACATAGTAGATGGTTAAGATTCAGTCATGGTAGTCTATGCATCACGTGAATAAGCACATCAGCTTTTGCGCCAGCTTATGTTTGAATTTCTTTTTACTTTAAAAAAAGTGGCTCACGAAGGCTTTTTTTATGAATGTAATTTGATTGGTTATAAATGAAATTATGACTGCCACGTGAACAAGTACATTAAATTTCGCGCCCGTATTTTGGAATTATTTTATAGCCATTTAGAGAATTTTGTGCCAAACAAAAGATAATGGTCAAGAAAAAGGAATGGAGAGAGTTGGTCTGAGTATGACTGATGTGCTGAAATGTAATTTGATTGGTTATAAATGAACTAGATTATCCATGAACTAAAAAAACAATACGGACATTATAATTAATGAAGCGGACAAGGGAAATACTGTCGTCATTATGGATGCTGAACAATATAAAAATTCTATGTTCTCTCTCTTACAAAATACTAACTACTATGAAAGAGTAAAAAACTAAAGATTAAACACATTCATTTGTCGATACCAGGAAGACTTAACTAAAAAGGAACGCGATTATTTGACACATTTTGAATACAAAACCAGCAACCTTTACGGACTTCCGATGCCTGTAAACAATCCACCTCAACCTGCGTGAAAAAACAATACCCCACAGAACTTAAATTAAGACCAATTGTAGCGGGCCCACAATGTGAAGCACACAGACTAAGCAACTTTATAGACATACTACTAAAACCAATTCTCAAACACTTGTAAGAGACGATCTGGACCTCTAAAAACCACCTCCCCAAACATGTCAACAACGACACTATTATTGTGTCTTTCGATGTAGTGAATCTCTACACAACGATCCCACACCAATACGGACTAGAAGCAATAGGATTCTGGCTAGAGAAATATCTCAATGAGATACCTGACAGAATAGAAAAAAGCTTCATCGCCGAGGGATTAAAATTTATTTTACAGAACAACTTTTTTGATTTCGGTGGCAGTACTTACAAGCAAATATCAGGGACTGCGATGGGTACAAAAGCCGCTCCAACTTATGCCAACTTAGTCATGGCATACTTGGAAGTCCAGATATATGAACAGTCCAAATCAAAATACGGATTGAACTTCTACAAATATTTATCAGAGAATTGGAAACGCTACTTGGATGATTGTCTCATTCTTTAATCTCACACACTCGACCAACTAAATGATTTCAAAAATTTAATTAACGGCATCAATAACCACATCCAATTCACAATGGAATACAGCCAAGATCAACTCCCATTTCTGGACATCTTAATCTTAAAAAAAGACATAAATATTGAAACTGACATACACTACAAACCAACAGATTCCAAACAATACATGCTATTCACCTCCAACCATCCAAAGCACACGAAGACGAACATCCCTTTTAACATAGCAAGAAGAATTTGAACAATTGTCTCCAATTATGAAACACGAAATAAAAGAGAATTAAAGGAAATTCTACTCGAAAGACAGTACCCACCATTACTAATAAATAATGGAATAGAAAGGGCTAAAGCAATAAGCATTGATGAATTACGAAAACAGAAACAAATTCAAGGTACGTCCAATATTCTATCATATATCTCAACACACAACCCAAGAAATGCGGAAGCTTACAACATTATTCACAAGAACATTCCACTATTGAAACAAGACCCAAGAATGAAAAAAGCCCTTGAAACACACAAAATAATCAAAAGCAAAAGACAACCGAAATCACTAAAAACATTACTAACTAATGCCAAATTACCTACCACAAACCCACAACCAACTGTCAAAAAATGTGGTCGCTCCAATTGTGGAACCTGCACTCACCTCATTGAAGGCAACACGTATACATTTCAATCAGGACAAAATTTTGCTGTAAAAAATTACTTCACTTGCTCATCAAAAAATCTAATTTATGCCATTAAATGTAAAGGATGCACTTGTTCACGTGACAATCAAAATTTCATTTATAACCAATTAAATTACATTTATAAAAAAAAGCCTTCGTGAGCCACTTTTTTTTAAAATATTGATGCTACACTCGCTCCTAAACATATAAGCCAGCACATTCTGCGAGAAGGGAAATAACATTTTACCAATGTCTTCTTGCCTTTTTCTTTCCTTTCATTTTTTCTACAAAAATGCTTTTTAATCTCCTCTCATTAATTTTTACTTTTTGGCAGTAACGGTAGAGAGTCGGACGCCATGCTTTCCAGCACAGAGTTACGCCCCTTTATGGACTGAGTTCAAATCCGAGGTTAACTTTGCCTTTCATCATTACGGGGTCGATGAAATAAAGCACTAGTGATGTACTGGGATAATTTCTGGCCTTGTGTCAAAAGTAGAAACAATTATATATTCTCCTGTACCCCTGTTAAATTTCCAAAACTATCGTGAGTTTATATAGAATGGTGAATGTTGCTCTGTTTTCTAGGAAAACACACACACGTACATATACACATGCACGTACAAACTCATACACGTACACACACTACATACACGTACACACACTCACGCATAAAATGTCCATCCTTACATATATTGCACCCGTACACAGTCTCCCTTCTTTCACCTTATTTTCCCTCATTCTTTCTCTCTCGCTCATTTTCTTTTTCTACCTGTCTCATTTTTCCCGCCCTCTTCACTGTGTCCATCTCTCTCTCTCTCTCTCTCTCTCTCTCTCTCTCCCTCTTTTTTTCTCTCTCTCTCTGAAACGTTAGTTCAGAAAAATTAATGTATTGACCTACAGATAAACGATGCAATAAAACAAAAATCAAAAAGAAAGAAAAAATATTAAATAACGAAATTAAGAGAAAGTAGGTGGGGTGGGTGGGGGTTGGGTGTGTGTGTGGACAAACACTACACACCAGTCTAAGCGGTATAACTCAGCTGAATCTCGCGGACAACCTTAAGTAGGTTCTTCTCTTAGGTGGAATGCACTCCTCCCAAGTTTGCAGAGGAACACAGCAGTTTGGGGAGCATTGTATAGTATTTTGGTCACTACATCATGCTTCATAGAACCTTTGTCTTTCTTCCACTCCTTCCAGTAAGCCATGTGTAGAATCACTACCAATTTTGACGGCCCAGACACACCATTATATATAATGTTAAATGGGAGGTAGTAAAAGAAGGTAAATTAGTATACGGTTTGACGGAGGAGTTTGTATTCTGAGTGAAGTGGTAAATAAATAAGGAAAGAGGTAAAAGTGTAAAGAACGAGCATGACATTATAGAAGGTAACTTACCAGCTGTGTATTTGCTGACTGTAGAGAAGTCCACACAACTTGTACCAGCGCAAACTTGTCCTTTCCAAAGTCCGGTGGAGTTTTCGGCTAGCACAATCCAATGTGTGGTGGAAAACCCGATAAGGAACAACAATAGCCCAAGGGTAAGGCAACCCAGTGCTATATTGATCGATCGCGAATTTGATGAAGTGATAACAATTTTGGCTGGCATTTTACTTCTTGTATGTTATTATTTAGTTGCTATGAATGTTAATGTTGTTGTTAGCAATAATGTCGGAAAATATATATGTATATATATATATATATATATATAATATATATATTATTTTAAATCTATATTAATACCTCCACCACCCTGATGGTTAGCTAAGCAAAGCTTTAAAAAAGTACACAATTCCTTGCTCTAGAAGAAATGTGTGTGAAGAAAAATTAGAAAAAAGGACTGAAATAAATAAGCAAGATATAGCGTTTGAAAAACGAATATTAAAAAGTCACGCCCACAATATTTAAACTCTATGAAATGCAGACATGCTGTGTGAGTGGGTGTTGTGTGTGTATGTATGTGTGTGTCTGTGTTTGTGTGTGTCTGTGAGAGAGAGAGAGAGAGAGAGAGAGAGAGAGTGCGTGTGTGTGTGTGTGCATTGTATTCTAATCTAATTACCTTAAGTATATATATATGTGTGTGTGTGTATGCGCGCGCGTAATTGGGTGTTTAGTTGGACATATATTTTAAACTATACTGATCTCTGTATTTGTAAAAGCTACTTACATCCTGGTTTACTGATAAGCGCATTTCTATGTATTTCTTTATCATCTATATATATAAAACTGTGGTTGTCTGTCTGTCTATCGATTTTTGGCACACATCTCCTCTTAGAATCTCTCACAGAATTGCACCGAAATTGCTATACTTGTACATTGAGCCCTAGCGAAGACATCGGAAAAAAAAATTTCAAATTGACCCACCCTATGTGACGAAATCGAATATAATGTATCGATTTTTGAGCGTAAGTTATCAGTTATTTCCCTTTGTTCTGTTTACATTGAGCGTCTTACGTAAAAAATTACGCTGGCTTTCGTCGAGCCAGCAAAATATTGACCTGCAAAATTCATCAGTTCGAACACTAAGCTTCCGTTTTGCTTCATTTCCATTTAAAAGCATTTTAAAACAATATTTTTACTTGAAAACAAGTCTATTTAAAGACTACGTAAAACAAGCAAATATTTCGTCGTTAGGCGTGCAGACAGACAGTCGTGCAGACAGACAGTCGTGCAGAGAGGTGATATAAGCGTGCAGACAGATAGTCGTGCAGAGAGGTGATATAGGCGTGCAGACAGACAGTCGTGCAGAGAGGTGATATAGGCGTGCAGACAGACATAACTGATAATTTGGTTACGCTAATGTCTTTCTCTGCGTTGCAGTGTTTACATTTTCGATCTTTGTTAATAAATAACCAGTGCAGTTTCTATCCCCAGCATCCTCTTTTGTTATAACATTCGGGTTATCGTTATGTTTTCTTAACTTCATAAGGCATATTGTTGGTTGAGGGAATATTAATCAAAAACACCACATGCAAGTCTGCACAGTAGACACTACAGTTTTTAAGCCAAGAAAGAAACTTAACATTGTAACTTTAACACAGCTACTGAGCGACCCCGAGCAACGCCGGGCTTTACTGCTAGTACTTTAATAAAACAATTGAAATCTATTACATTGTTTGTTATTATTAGTACTAGCTGACGTACCCAGCTTTGATAGGAGAAGCTTTGTTAAGAGAAGACAGGTAAAAGAGAAAATGACTGTATTGGATGTTTGTCTGGTTACAGTATGAGGCGAGTCCGTGGTGTCTGTGTGATACAAAAAACAGTAAAAAAAATCTTCCAGATATACCAGATTCTTCATTGTACCTTTTGTGCATAGTATATGAACAATTCTAGGTGCTCCCACCTAGAATAGTGACCTCTAGGAGATGGTTCATCTTCTGCCTGACTGTAAAACGTGTATCATTGCATAGACGTGGTTGTTCCACGTTTCTCAAAAGGATGATGGAAGTTCCAATCTTTTATATCATATG
>OZ024746.1:69595364-69607864 GCA_964016885.1 Eledone cirrhosa | reverse complement strand
TCATTGTTCAATTCATCTACCACTAAATTTAGGATGTCAACCAAATCTTGTCCTAGCCCGTCAGCATTCATCTCCTCAGTGGCCGTATCTCTGTTCCAGGTATTATTTATCTCAGTATTCAGATCATTGTCTGCTTCGGGTGGTTCCTCCGTTCTCTCGACCTCTTCACCTTCATTTCCCACTGGCTCGTTTGCCTGGCATACTCCACCCTCCATCTCCAAGCTAATCTCTCTGCTCAGTTCCTCCAGTTCCAGCTCGCTTATCCACCCATTAGTTCTTATTACCCGAGCCTGCCCGGCCAATTTTTGTTCATCTAATTTAAATAGACCAATCTCGTTCCAGATGTTATGCATCCGTCTCCTATAGCCCCTCTCCTTGGGGTTACTTTTCAGGTAACATTGCATAACAGTTCTATTCAATTCTTTCGTCCAGTTGGTTCTGGTCCCTTTCCTTCTTCCTCTTCCTCCGACACCAGCAGTATTTGGTTGACAGCCAGGTCCCTGCTGCTGAGCCAGGGAGCACCTGTTGGGTGAGAGTCTGTCACATGACGTTCTAGTCTCCATTTCACCGTTATTCGAACTGTTTAGGTTCGACATTTAAACACTCTTATCGAGGATTGACGAATGTATGGTTACATAACCACCTGTGGATTCGCCGTCTCCGGTGGTTGCGTCGCTCCACGTGGATCTTGTGTGGCATTATCACGCTGTAGACGAACACAAATAAACAAACAAACAGGCAGAAAAAAACCAAAAATGAATAAGCATAAGTTTCATTGTAATGTAGTGTTCGAATGTCTGACTTAGTTTTTCCCTTCCCTTCTCTGTCCGTCCGTTTGTTTCTCTCTTCATTCTTATTTTCTTTACGATTTTTTTGTTTTTGTTTTTTCTCTGTTTGTTTTTCTTTTGTTGTTCTTGCTGTGCTGCTTTGGTTTTGATTTTTGTTTTTTCTTTTGAGTCTATCTATATATTTTGATGCCTTCCTCTTTTTTAGTAGGAATTCTATAATGTGGTGGCGGTGCTGTGCTAGCAGCAACTAGCAGGAGGCAATGGGAGAGAATAGCGGCGGTAGCGATACTGAGGCAGTGGTGGTGGTGATGTGATCGTATTACTGTAGTGATGGTGTTGTAGCGGTGGCAGCAATGATGGAGTGGTGGCGGCGGTGATGGGATAGTGGTAGTAATAATGGATGGGCGGCGGTGGCGGTGACTGTAGTGATGGCGTTGTCGTTACTGATGTCCGTTCGGTGAATCTATGGGGTTAGTCGCGTACATGTGTTGACATAAATTCCCTTAATGTTGGAATTAAACATTTTGTTAAAACTTGGGACAATAATAATAGTAATTATTATTATCATTATTATGTTGAGATTGGTTGTGGTGGTGGTGAAATTGCCGTTATCTGGCTGTTGTGTTTAGTGTACACAGAGGGGTGATGGGGTAGGTGGTGTATCTAGTTTCTGGTGTTGGTGAAATTGTTGTTGTTTGGCTGTTCTATATAGTGTAGACAGAGGGGGGGGGGGGGTTCTTCTTCTTCCATTTATAGCCATTTTCTTTTTTTGAATATACAATGTACAATACAAAGTTGAATATTTGAGCCTTATAACTATATTTTGGGTCCGAATTTTTTTGGTGCTCAAGCCGGATGCTTTACGTAACATTTGTACTAAGAATTGTTATTTCACAAATGATTTAAATATGTTAAAAATTCAAAACTTACGGGAGCGATTTCACGTCCTTCTATCCACCACGTGCGTCTTCTCCCTAATTATTATTATTATTATTATTATTATTATTAGAGTCTTTGCATAGGTGCCAGTGGATCACCTTGCCCATCACATCATGTCTCCAGCCCTTATAGTGAGTCTGGGCTAGGTGTTTACACTCGGATACAATGTGAGCCACAGTCTCCTCTCTCTCTCCACAGATCCTGCACAGTGGGCTAGCCTCCTCCTTGTAAATATGGTGTTTCAACCACTTCGTTTTGAGGGCCTGCTCCTGCGCAGCCATTAAAATTCCTTCTGTAGCCTTTTTAAGGTCTCCTCTTCTCAACCAGTTCCATGTCTATAGATCTCTGAATTCAGTTTTCTCAAAGAAGGTACTATGAAGGGATTTTTCCTGAAGGCTGCTCTTTCTCCTTGATGTTATTTTCTCATTATTATTATTATTATTATTATGGCGGTCGATTGGCAGTATCGGTAGAGGGTCGGACGCCATGCTTTGACGCATAGAGTTACGGCCCTTGCCATTCTGAGTTCAAATCCCGTCGAGGTTAACTTTGCCTTTCATCCTTACGGGGTCGATAAAATAAAGTACCAGTAATGTACTGGTAATTGTTGGCCTTGTGCCAATAGTAGACACAATTATTATTATTATTATTATTATTATTATTATTATTATTATTATTATTATTATTATTCCTTGAATCTCAGTCATTGATGTTGGTTAACTGGAAAGTCCGTTGGAATGAATATCAAGCCACTACCTGCAGCCTCAGATATTCAGGACGTATCGGAGGGTTCTTGCTGTTCCCAGCAAGCATGCCTTTTGAAGCGTTCCAAAAAGCGTGAAGGGGCCGATTTTCTTTAACCATCCCTGGAAACTTTTGGAGATAGTCCCCAGTGCGCCTATGACAATCGGGATCACTTCGACTTCATGGCAGTTCCAAATCCTTTTTACCTCCCACTTTAAGCCCTGGTATCGGTTAATTTTCTCCCTCTCCTTCTCTTGCACTCTCGTGTCGAATGGGCAGGCCACATCCACAATCAGACATGCTCCATTTTCTTTGTCCACAACCACCAGGCCAGGTCTATTGTGTTCCAGTTTCTTGTCCGTCTGTATCCTAAAATCCCACAGCACCTTCACCTGATCGTTCTCCATCACCGCCTCTGGCCGATGCTCATACCATTTCTCAGAATGTGGTAAATTGTTTACTTTGCACAGGTGCCAGTGGATCACCCTGCCAATCACATCATGTCTCCAGCCCTTATAGTGGGTCTGGGCTAGGTGTTTACACTCGGATACAATGTGAGCCACAGTCTCCTCTCTATCTCCACAGATCCTGCACAGTGGGCTAGCCTCCTCCTTGTAAATATGGTGTTTCAACCACTTCGTTTTGAGGGCCTGCTCCTGCGCAGCCATTAACATTCCTTCTGTAGCCTTTTTGAGGTCTCCTCTTCTCAACCAGTTCCATGTCTGTGGATCTCTAAATTCAGTTTTCTCAAAGAAGGTACTATGAAGGGATTTTCCCTGAAGGCTGCTCTTTCTCCTTGATGTTATTTCCTCCTTGGACATCCCCTGGCCTACTGTCCCCTCCTTCAGTACAGTTCTGAGCATTGGCTCCTTACTATCAGTCACGTATTTGTGTAGGTTGTTTTTCTCCATCTGAACACAGTCCTCTATGCTGATAAGACCTCTTCCACTCTCAGATCTCCTTAGGTAGAGTCTATCGACATCACTCCTCTTGTGGAACATGTTGTAGATAGTCAATAGCTTCCTAGTCTTCCTATCCATTTCTTTTTGTTCAGCAACATTCCATCTCAGAATTCCCGCACTGTACCTAATAATAGACACAGCTCGGGAATTTACTGCGCTTATGGCATTTCTGCTGTTCAGATGTGACTTCAATACGCTCCTTACTCTCCGAATGTATTCAGTTCTTAACAATTCCTTCATTTTTTTGTTCTTTATGCCATCAGCCTCCAGAACGCCCAAATACTTGTATCCTTCCTCAGAGTCAATTTCCTTTATCATCTCACCTGTTAGTATCTGGATTCCGTTACTTCTGCTCAACTTACCCCTCCTCATCACAATGACCCCACACTTACTAATACCAAACTGCATACATATATCACTGCTGAAAATACGGACAGCAGGCACATCCAACTCCTCACTCTTCCCGAAGAGCTTAAGATCGTCCATGAAGAGGAGGTGATTGATGGTAAGCTCTCCCTTTCCCAACTTGTATCCTGCTCTCACTTTTCGCAGCACAATGGTCAAGGGCATCAGGGCAAGGACAAACAACAGAGGGGACAGGCTATCTCCCTGGAAGATACCTCTCTTGATCTTCACGCTTCCCAAGGATTCTCCAGTTGATGTCAACTCTGTCTCCCAGGACCCCATACTCCTGCCCAGCAATTGTCTGATGTTATCTGCCACCTTGAAGATCTCCAGGCTTTTGGTGATCCAAGAGTGAGGCACTATGTCAAATGCCTTTCTGTAGTCTATCCATCCCATGGCAAGATCAGTGTGTCTCCTCCTGCAATTCCCCATTACCATCTTATCAATAAGTAACTGGTCCTTTGTACCACGTGACTTCTTTCGGCATCCTTTCTGTTCGTCCGGTAACAAGTTGTTTGTGTGGAGGTGATGGTAGATTTCCTCAGACATAATGCTCGTCAACAGTTTCCACATTACGGACAGACATGTGATAGGTCTATAGTTGGTAACATCATTACCCTTGATTCGGTCTTTCATTATCAGAACTGTAGTACCTTTTGTCAACCACTCTGGCACCTCACCCGACACCAAGCAGTCATTGAACATGGTTGTCAGTTTCGGGTGGAGGGATGTTAAATTTTTAATCCAATACCCCTGCACACCATCTGGGCCTGGTGATTTCCAGTTGGTTAGTTTTTTGGCCTGCCCCTTAAGAGTTTCAACTGTGATACTCAAATCAGTTTGTTGGTGTGCCTGCTCACCGATCTCCCTCTGTACTGTCTCAATCCACCCTGCCTGGTCATTATGTCTAACATCCTGCTCCCATATTCCTCTCCAGAATGTTTTAGTTTGTTCCACCTCAGTGATCAAGTCGTTGCCTCTATCTTTCCGCTCAAGCTGTCCAAACAGCATCTTCTGGTTGTTGTCGAACATGCGGTTTTCTTTATACTGACTGACTCTGTTCTCGTATCGCCTGATTGTTGCACTCTTTGCTACAATGCGTTGTTTCAGTTCCTCTATGATAATATTTAGCTTTTTCCTCCTAGTTTTGTACTTTATTTCCAGTCTATTTTTAGTGCCTATGTTTTTTAGTGTCCCATTCTGTAGTGACTCAAGCTTTCCTATGTCATTTCTCATTTCCCTGATTTGTCCACTCAGTCGTTTCTTCCACTAAGGCTCTGCTCTTTCTTGTCTGTTGTTTCCTCTCGCTTTTATACCAAGTAGTTTCCTCACCGTATTTGCTGTTGCTTTGAGGATATTGTTGCACTGGTGAAGGCTCCTCGCCTCATGGTATGGGATGACTTTGTTCACCTTAGCTGTTGTTTCTTTTAACTTTTTCCTGTCTACAAATCTTAGGTTCATAGGTCTCCCACTATCATTGTTCAATTCATCTACCACTAAATTTAGGATGTCAACCGAATCTTGTCCTAGCCCGTCAGCATTCATCTCCTCAGTGGCCGTATCTCTGTTCAAGGTATTATTTATCTCAGTATTCAGATCATTGTCTGCTTCGGGTGGTTCCTCCGTTCTCTCGACCTCTTCACCTTCATTTCCCACTGGCTTGTTTGCCTGGCATACTACACCCTCCATCTCCAAGCTATTCTCTCTGATTATTATTATTATTATTATTATTATTATTATTATTATTATTATTATTGGCGACGTACGTAAAAAATCGTATCATCATGAGCTCCGCAAAGGTTTGTTGTTTCCGTTTGTTAAAAAATTGCCATTTATGGAAAATTTTATTGTTAACTGTATATAAGCGCACATACATTGTTTTCCGAAAAGGACACCCAAAAAGATTGGGGCCTTGTGCCCAAAATTTAAACATTTATAATTGTCAAAAAAATTTCTTTGAAAAAAAAACATGGAAGTCTCACAGCCACACGAAGCTGAGAGCCTTCCTCATAAACTAACACCTCACACCGACACCACCATTGTAAATATTATTACGTTTGCCAACACTAAAAATAAATCAGTAGCAATATTTTAAATTTGTCTCAGGCAGACATTCATTTCCCGCCATTACCAATGACTGCAGGTGTTAAAGCCGCCACCACCACCCCCACCGCGACAACCCCCCACCACCACCGCGACAACAGAAACAAAAGAAAAAAATAAATCAACTCGTGATGTCGAAATGTTTTCAACCAAAATGGATTCTTCCACACCGAACACCACTGATGTCACCACCACCATAAACTGAAACCAAAATTAATAATAACAAAAATAACGATAACAACAACAGCAACAATGACATTAAAAAAACCACCCTGAGTTTTTGCCAGAGTAGCAAAACAGTGCGAAGCATTTACGGTAACTCAGGAGGAATTAGAAAATGCCAAATAAGTGGTAAAGAAAGATGGGTACAGGGTCAGCCCCCCCCCCCCCCCCCACCTAATAAAATGGAGCATCGGCGCCTATGCACCGTGTCGTATCGAACAATTAATGTAAAATCGCGCCGAGTGGAACGGGCATCCGAGTCCCAAATCCAAAAAGCTTTGGGACATGTGTGGGCAAGAAAAACCCACATCAGACGTGGGCAGAAGTATGGAACCGTGGACGTGTTCTTTGAAACACCAGAGGAGGCTAGAGAACACTCCATGGCCCCATTAAGAAGTGACGACTTCACACTCGTCCCAAGCTATTGTGGCCAGAGACTCGTAAAGATCAGGGTGACCCACGTTCCATCGGCCATCGAAATTCCCTGGCTAATAGCGGCCGTCCTCGCCGGCATCGAAGCCAACACCAAGATAATAGCAATAGCAAAAGAAAAGCAGGAGAACTGGTCCGGATCTGGGATGGAGCTCCTGATCCAAGCGGACCAAAAAAGCATTGAGGAGATCCCAGAGGTAATAGACCTCACTGACGGGAGCCACCTCACCGTAATTGTCGAGGGCAGAAGACCTAGGTGTGTCGTTTGTGGTGAGGGAACCCACCTAAGGGCTTTCTGCCCTCAGGCTAAAAGGTTGACGCCACCTCTCCTACCCACTCCAGTGACTCAACCATTAAGACCACCAGTAGCAGAGATGGCAGCAACAACTGTAGCAGCAACAACAGAAGCAACTATAACAGCAACAACTCCAGCAACAGTAGCAAAACCAACACCACCACCACCCAACGCTTCAGAACTAGCACCAGCGTCTACACCATCCACCACGCCACAACCAAAACTAACGCCTGTGGAGGATTTTCCACTTCCCGGCCTATCACAACTGGAGACAGATTGTGACGACGAGGAGTGGGAAACGGTATCAGGAAAAAAGAAAAAAAGAAACCAAAAAAGAAAAAATTCTCTTCCTTCCCCTCCAAAAACAAAATACAGAGGGAAACAAATAAATTAACAAACAAAAAAGTTAGGACAGATATGCCACCATCCACACCAGCATCACCAACCCCACCACCCCAAACACCAACACCATCATTAACCCCAACACCACCATCACCTACACCACAAAAGTCACCAAAATGCGAAACAGAAACAAACCCACAACAAACGCAAACAAAACAAAACAACCAAAACGATACACACTACACAGCATTAAATTTGAACAACAAGCAATTATTACACTACATCCAACACAACACCAGCATCACAGAAAAAGACTACACAACAACCCAAACATTCACACCACCTCCACACATACAAATCACTCGCATCACAGAGAAAACGTACATGACACTAAAACAAAAATTCCCCAAAGACATCGGAGACTTCTGACAAGCACTCTCCAGGAGGATTTATAAGGACATCCTTCCGGAGGAGGCCAGAAGCAGTGAAAAGGATGGAAAAACCGTCCTTCCTCTACGAGAAGTAAGGTAAGTGGTCTTTCCCATCTTTTCCACTCCATTTCAACATGACCTCACTCAGAATAGGCAGCATAAATGCGCGTGGCTTGGGGTCGTCATGGAAGCAGGGCCACCTGCTCAACGACCTCAGGTCACTAAACATAGATGTAGTGACCATCAGCGAGACCAGAATCTCCGAAGCACGGGCCTTCGCACCGATCTTCGGTGGCTACGATGTGTACGCATCTCCCAGCCGTCCGGGATCGGGGGGGAGGAGTTGCTGTGCTTTTTCGGAGAGGTTTGGATCTTGCCATACGGGCCATCTTCCTGGACCCAGAAGGTAAGTTGGTGGTGCTGGGCGTGACCAGCGGAGACGGGCAAGCTTTCAGGTTAGTGGCCGTCTATGCCGCGACAGGAGCAGGGTGGCCTGATTTCTTCCGGCGTCTGGAGACCTTTCTTGGAACATCCCGCTCTTTAGTGTTAGTAGGCGACTGGAACGGGATCTTAGATGCACGCTGGGATTAGTGGATAGGGAAGGAGGGTGCAAGAATCTCACCAACCTGCTCAGGCGTTTTGAACTGTCTGACAGGTACCGATTGGATTTCCCGAATGTACCAATGTGGACTTGGACAAATCGCACAGGGTCATCCAGATGATATCTAGATAGAGTATTTTGTAGGGAAATAGATAGGTCTAGCATAGGCTGTCCACAATTCAAGATAGTCAGCTACACGGACCACAAATTCGTGATCTGTGTGCTTGACTTAGATAGGCTTCATAGACGAGGACCCGGCTACTGGAAGCTAAACGCGTCCTTACCAGCGCGCAAGTCCTACAGAGACCGGATTAGCGAACTAGTTAAGCGGGCGTTGACGGGGGCCATCGTCAACAACAAGTGGTGGTTTGCTCTGAAAAGAGCAATTAGAATAGAGTCCATTAGGTTTAGTAAGGCTTTAGCAATAGAGAAAAATAGAGCAGAGGGAGAATTAGTTAGAAAATTAGACGAGGCGCTTAGCAAAGGCATCGCGACTGACGTACTTGCGGCGAAATTGGCCCTTGACCAATTCTTCAATGCAAAGCACGAAGGCTGCGTTGTCAGAGCTAGGGTGCGTGCTCTCAGACACGAGGGGACGAAAGCCGTTCAATGGGCCCGAGTGGCGGAGGCGCGTCGTGGCAACAAAACCACGATCCGGTCTTTGGTGGACCACGACGGGCGCATGCTACTCGATCCCGGGCAAATGTGTGAAGCTTTTCAGCGACACTTCGCTCAACTGTTCGGGGGCAGTGGCGGGCCGGATCGAGGGATGGATTTTAGTGTCTACCTCGACGGACTGCCGCGGATCCCGGCCACTGAGGCGGAGTGTTGCGAAAAGCCGATAACAACCGCTGAAGTACGGGAGGCAATGACTGGCTGCACAAGGGGTAAATCGCCTGGTTTAGATGGTCTGCCCTATGAACTTTACGTACAAATGCCAGACGTGTCGACGCGATCTGTTGGGACCGCGCGGGAAGACGGAACGACGACAGCGATGGAACGCTGAGCGCGTTTGTAACCCGACTCCCGGGTGCGACCTGCGATCGCGGCCTCAGTTGCATGTATTAGCTCTAGAATTGCCACAGTTATCCACTCTCCTCGCGGTGAGGAATACGGTCCCGAGGATTAGGTCCGGTTCCTGAGCCATTCACGGTTTCACCATTCGTTTACGGCATGAACTTACACTTGCATGGCTTAATCTTTGAGACAAGCATATGACTACTGGCAGGATCAACCAGGTATCTTCCGCACGAAATACAAAACGACGACCGAGAACAGAAGCGCAATTAGGCGGCAGCAGCGAATTTCGTCTCGTCTCGTTTGTAGGCGGAATGAGAAAACGTAACAAAAAAAAACAAAAAAAATACGGAAATGTCGGCAACCGGTCCACGAGCCGGTGGAGGTAAGAAACGAAGAGAAAAGAAGAAGGACGCGGCGCTGCGCGTTTGGCGGCATTTACTAATCAGATCATCTCCTCTCCTCCCAGCGACGTCGTCGACAAAACGGGCGTATACGAAAACAAATCGCCCGCCGGCTGCCGGCCAATCGTTTAGTCTTCTTCCTCCTCCTCGGCGGCGGCGATGAAAGAAAAGAAAAGAAACAAACGAAAACGAGCTCGCAAGACGGTTTACAATCCGATGGCATCGCACGAAGCCGCTTTCGGAAGCGTTTCCTTGGGCGTAAGTGCGAGCTGAGGCGTGATGCCGGGGCGGCAGCAGCATGCGGCCTCGAAGAAGAGGAGAGAGACAAGTAGGCGGCGGCGGCGCCCTCCGCTTTCGATTCAACAGCTGCTGTCGCCGTTACTGCGACGAATGCGGTCAACATGGCGGCGGAATGCGGTCAACGGAAGAGAGTTAGGAAGACGACGACGACGCGAAAAGCGCCGCCGTCGCGTAACCTAACGGCTAGATATGCCGGGGCAAACTTGGACGACGCTGACCCGATAAAAGGCAGCAGCGCAAGCAGGGACACCCGGACTTGATGCCAGTGTCCCTTCGGGAGGGACGACGCCGCTTTCTTTCATAGATATCGCGTCGCCGTTGGCAAAGCGAGGGTATCTACGGCTATACCCAAGCCCACCGCGGCAGTGGCGACGCAACGCGAGGTCAGCGGCATGACCTGACCGGGTCCACGACGAAAAGCCGAATGAAACCTTCGTCGCAGCAAGGAAGAGTGACGCGCGTCGTCGCCGTCGTAGTAGATCGTCGTCAAACGCATTGCAGGGCATTTAGGCGTTGCTCCTACATTAAAATGACGGCTATTACGACGGACGCGTACCTACTGCTGTGGCGGCGGAAAGGCGGTTGTTCGGAAGGCGGATAATCGTCGAGGCCGAGGGTCGGCGAGCGAGCGAACGAACGACAAAAAAAAAAAGAGGCGAGGAGGAAGCGGCGAGGCGTTCGGCGAAAAGGTTTTTCAGACATTTTACGTCGACCGGGCGGGAAGGCGTTCGTTTTTTGGCGTCAACCGAGGAGTAATTTGCGTTGCTCCAGCGGTAACGAACGTCTTCGTCGCAGCAAGGAAGAGTGACGCGCGTCGTCGCCGTCGTAGATCGTCGTCAAACGCATTGCAGGGCATTTAGGCGTTGCTCCTACATGAAAATGACGGCTATTACGACGGACGCGTACCTACTGCTGTGACGGCGGCGGAAAGGCGGTCGTTCGGAAGGCGGATAATCGTCGAGGCCGAGGGTCGGCGAGCGAGCGAGCGAACGACCGAAAAAAAAAAAAAAAAGAGGCGAGGAGGAAGCGGCGAGGCGTTCGGCGAAAAGGTTTTTCAGACATTTTACGCCGACCGGGCGAGAAGGCGTTCGTTTTTTTGGCGTCAACCGAGGAGTAATTTGCGTTGCTCCAGCGGTAACGAACGTTTTCTATCGTGGGTCCGGTCGGGTGACGGCGGCGGCGGCGGTCTGAAAAGGCAATTCTTTTGCCGCGACGGAAGCGCAATCGAAAGGCGGATCACGAAATGCGGCTAGCCGTCGAAAAGGAGAAAAAAGAAAAAAAAGAATAGGCGAGGAAAAGGCGGCGCGAGGAGGTTCGGCGAAAAAGGCTTTCAGAACTTTTACGTCGCCCGGACGGGAAGGCGCTCGTTGTTAGCGTCAACCTAGGAGTAATTTGCGTTGCTCCAGCGGTAACGAACGTCTTCTATCGTGGGTCCGGCCGGGCGGCGGCGGCGGTCTGTAAAGGCAATAATTCGTCGATGGCGACGTGTACAGGCTGTAACGTGAGGGCGGGTCGTGGACGATGACGACATCGCATATAGGGTATCCGAACACGCCTAACCCGTAACCTACGCAGTAAACCGAAAGCTGCAACGGCTAGCACCCTTCCGTTCACTAAGCTCGTTCGACCGAGGTTACCCTATGTAATAGACAGGACCCCCTGGCCGTGCTGCATCCTCCGGAATCGTTGCAAATCCCCCAAGGGCGATCCGCCCGCCACGAGTCGGCTGCGGAACCGCCTAGACGGCGGGTTGGCTTCGGTCCCGCTGTCGATGCGGGACCTAGAATGGCTAGAGAGATAGAAGGCGGCGTGTCGTCGGCGAAGCTACACCACTTCGCCGTTCGGTCGTCGTCGTCGGCTGGATTCCCCTGCAGCCACCGCGGGTCGGACGCGGCCGACTCGGCACGCATCAACGGCGGAACGTTTACCGGGTACGAGGCGGAAGGCGGAAGGCGTCGTGTCGCGTGTAGACGCCGTCTTGCCGCATCTCTTTCCCGGCAGCTACTCGCAAAAGTACGGGTCGGCGGCGGAACCACCTAGCCGGCGGATTCGATTACTTTCCGCCGTCTACACGGGGCCTCCCCGAAGGAAGCTAGTTGGCGGCGTGTTGTCGTCGCGTCGACGACGACGACCAAGCTTATCCACGCTGCCGTTCGGGCGTCGTCATCGGCGGCTGGATTCCCCTGCAGCCATACGGGTTGGAGGCGGCCAACTGGGCACGCCCCTTAAAGGCGGAACACGCATCGGAGGCGGAGGGCGGGCGTTAACGTGCAGGCGGGGCGGACGAGTTCTAGACGGCATGTCGTCGAGGCGGAGACATCCGATATAGCATAGGGTAAGCCGGCACGTACCCGTCTTGAAAACGGAATATTCACGACTCTCGACGGGTAGCACCCGGAATCGTTTTCTTCGAGCTCGTCCGATCAAGCCTACCCTATATAATAGACAGGACCCCCTGGCCGTGCTGCAAAGGCCCTGGACGGTTGTATTCCCCGCTGCCGACCCGTAAGCTTAC
>OZ024746.1:69557864-69592864 GCA_964016885.1 Eledone cirrhosa | reverse complement strand
GGCTATTAGCTTATACTTTTTGCAAAGTATAAGCCGCCTTTCCCTTTTTTTAAAGTGGGTGGTCCCACGGGCCAACGTCATCAAGCAACTATGGCATGAACGGCGTGCCCTGTCAAATTTGGTTGGTCACGCCAAGAGAGCAGGCCAAGCCATGGACCCCGCGAGGGCTGGCTGGGAGCCACCTCAGCGAGCGAACCATGCGAGACACTAAGCCCTCCCGGCCGTGCCACTTTGTCAATCTGGTTGTACGCACCAAGTAAGCAACCGGAACCGAACCCCGCGCGGAGATCCTACTTCCCGAATCCCGCACAGGGAGGCCCCAAACTCCCTGGCCGTACATTGTACTCTATAAAAAAAAAAAAAAAAAAGTTGTGGGGCGCTCCAGAAGCCATTTCATCACTCCCTTCCTATTCCTAAAATATTATTAACGAAACTGTTAATAATAATAAAAAGAAAAAGCACTTTCTTTTAAGCAACGCGTAACCCTGCAACGGGGGGATAAGGTGGTTCTATCGCTTTCCCAAGGCGAACGACCAGACTAGCGGAACGGCGGAGACGTCTTACTTTTCCTTCTCGGATATTATATCCGACCGCTCACCGAGTTAATAAAAAAAAAAAACTAGGAAGAGAGTTTCAAGGCACTTCCGCGCCCACACAAAAAAAACAAGGTCCAAAAAAAAAAAAGATTTGAACCGGCTCTAATCCAGAGGGCTTATCCCGGCTCCCTGTCAGCCCTCGAGGGAGGTTAAGTACCACAGCAAGCCACCACGGCGACTCCACATCCCATCACGTTCGCTATAATGATCACGGAGCCACCACAGCGGCCCGCTGCAGTTAGTAAACCTAAGGGGCCCATCCCGACCCCTCGGTTACTGGTTTTAAAACGGCCCCCAGCTACCGTACGGATATATGATTTTTATATAATTATTACAATCATAATTTAGGCGCCAATTAGTTCATCCTTAATGTGGCAGACCAACCGAGTATGGTAAAACCTACCGAGCCAACCGGAACCCGCACCCCGGAACCGACCCCTCGGCCCGAGAGGAGTCAAACTTCCAAAGGTACGGTAACGCGTTAAACCGCAAAAAGAAACGCGTCAAGCTGACTCACTCGTACAGCTCTAACCACGGATTTAAGCTCTCTTCCCACGTCAAGGGTAGCGCCGATAAGAGAGTCATAGTTACTCCCGCCGTTTACCCGCGCTTGGTTGAATTTTCTTCACTTTGACATTCAGAGCACTGGGCAGAAATCACATCGCGTCTATGCGGCTCGGCCGGCTACGCGATGCTCTGTTTTAATTAGACAGTCGGATTCCCCCGGTCCGTACCAGTTCCGAGTTGACCGTTCGCCGCCGGCCGAACGCCTGCCGCGCGTCTCGGCAACCGCCCTCCTCCTCGTGAACAAGAAAGAAAGGAAGCTAACCGACGCGCCAACGAGCCCGAAGCCGTGTCGCTCCACGGTGTCCCGGGCGTGGAGCCGTGTTGTTCGCGCCCACTACGCATCGAACGTCGCAAAAAGCAACCGACCGAAACGCCGCTCGCCAACGCCAAGCTAGCGCCTCTCCAAGCCCCCCGTTTTTGTTTCCGACCGACAAAAACGAAGAAAACGAAGAAAAAAAGACGACGACGACGCGCGAGCCGCCGGCACTGCGACGAACAGTAAAGGAAAGAGAAAAAAAAACCGAAAGAACAAAACAAAAGCGAGCAGAAAAACGAAAAAAAAACAAACCGCCCTTGCGAGCGACAAGCCTCTCCCCCCGTCTACTGCTACGCCTTCATCCCTCCTCCGCGGTAATCTTTCAACAAACCCCGTCCGCCTCCGCGCGACCAACCCGCAGCCGCCGCCGCCTTCTTCCTCTCTCTCCTCGCCGCCAACCGAAAGAAGGGCAAGGAAAAACGAAACGAACGCAAACGAAACGGGCGCAAATCGACCACCCGACCGACGCTCGAACGTCGAGTCCGACGCCAACGCTACAGCCCCGTACCGGTTCACCGCTTCGCGTACAGACGTGCCGCGCGACCGATCCCGAGTTTTTGGAAAAAAACAACAAGACGGCCGACAGGCCGACACACACACGGCCCGACCGACCCGGTCCTCGGAGCCAATCCTTCTTCCGAAGGTACGGATCCATTTTGCCGACTTCCCTTACCTACATTGGCGCTATCGACGAGAGGCTGTACACCTTGGAGACCTGCTGCGGATGGTGGGTACGGACCGACTCGAGAGCTGCGAATCGTTACGGACCCGGATTTTTCAGGGCCGCCGAGATGCACCGGACGCCGCCCGAGACGCGGCGCTCTACAGGTACCATATCCGTATCTCCGGACGAGCCGATTCCACGGACGCGGTCCTTTACGAAGAAGAGAGAACTCTTCCCGGAGCTCCCGGCAACGTCTCCGGACTCGCTTGCGTTGCCGCTGCTTCGCCCGACCGCCGGCTTCGATGACGCGACGACGCGTTAAATTCCACCGACGGACGAGCACTCTCCGAGTTCGGGTTCGGGAATATTAACCCGATTCCCTTTCGATGCAAGGCCGGCCGTAACAAAAACAGAGAAGCCAAAAAAAAAAAAAAAGGGGTTTTTTTCTTTTTTTTTTCTCTTTCTCGACAACGGATCCGGCGCCTTTCGTACAAGCTTTCGCCCGCTTCTTAGGACCGACTGACCCGTGCTCGACCGCCGTTGGCACGGAACCCTTCTCCACTTCGGTCTTCGAAGGTCTCGTTCGAATATTTGCTACTACCACCGAGATCTGCACCCGCGGTCGGCTTCACCCGGGCTCACGCCCGTGGCTTCCGTGCACGCCGCGGCGCCCTCCTACTCGACCAGGCATCGAAGAAAGTTACGTTGTGTTACCTTTTTTCGCCTATCGCCTGGCCGGTCCGGCATCGGTCGCTCGCTCCAGCGCCATCCATTTTCGGGGCCGGTCGATTCGGCAGGTAAGTTGTTACACACTCCTGAGCGGATTCCGACTTCCGTGGCCACCGTCCTGCTGTCTATATCGACCGACACCCTTTCGGGGATCTAATGGGCGAAGCGTAGGGCACCTTAGCCGGACGTTCGGTTCATCCCACATCACCAGTTCTGCTTACCAAAAGTGGCCCACTTGGCACCGTGCATTCGTCGCCGAGACGGCGGCCGCCTCCGATCGGGAGAGAGAGCGGCCCGTTTCGCTCGTTCCGAGTTCGAGAGTAGATCGAGGCCGTCAACGTCCCCGGGGCCTCCAGTCGTTCGCTTTACCGGACGGAATTGCGTGTCGTTCTGTCTGCTGCTGGCGCCAGCTATCCTGAGGGAAACTTCGGAGGGAACCAGCTACTAGACGGCTCGATTGGTCTTTCGCCCCTACACCCGGTTCCGACGATCGATTTGCACGTCAGAGGCGCTTCGGACTTCCACCAGAGTTTCCTCTGGCTTCGTCCCGACCGGGCGTGGATCGCCATCTTTCGGGTCCCCGGCCGCCTGCTACACCTGAGTCGGAGCGCGCCGCGCCGACGGCCCGAAAGCCGCCACGCGACGCGCACACCCGACCCGGGAACGATGCTTCGAAACGGTTACGACGGCGCGGAAAAAAGAAGAAAAAAACAACAGCGACACGACCCGAAGGCCATGCCGCATGCCGTCAATTCAAACCAGCCCCTTAACGCCGCCGTCGACGACGCGTCACGTTCTCGCTTTCACTTCGCCGTCGGAGTTCGTTAAATTCGATTTCTTTCGCTCCAACGACTCGCAACCGACTGGGACTCCTCGGTCCGTGTTTCAAAACGGGTCGGGTAGGCTGCCGATGCTCGTCGCAGACCTGCAGCAGCGGACGGCTCGCGATCCTCGTCCGCCCAGCGACCCGCTCCCTCCTGCTCCGCAAAGAGAGCAAAAGAGAAAAAGCAAACGGGGCGAGCGAACGAGGCGGCCGCTTTCTCGAAAGCCGATCAGAAATGTTAAAGGATATTTAAAAAAACCAACCTAAGCATATACGAACGGCGCTGCGGCTGATAAAGGAACACGCGCGTTTGTCCCGTCCCCGCCTGTTAGCCGTGCCTGGGACGATGAAAACCACCGCCGAGCGACGGGCCCGGTCGAGAGAAGCGCTGTTTTCGGAAACCCGCTTCGAAAGCGAACCGGGAATGGTTCGTTTTATAGGCAGGACGCCATTCTGCGACCTGCGGACACCGCGCGCCATCCAGCCTGACGGGAACGGGTCGCGACGACGGATCGAAGGGGAAGTGCGTCCGATGCCGGCACCCCGCGAATCGTAACGCCGGCGAGGCGGTCGGCGGTCGACTCGTCGAAACGAGAGACCGCCGCCAACGCGATCACCGACGACGACGGCGCCTTAAAACAGCAGCGGACTGAGTCCCCTCGAGATCGCGGTGAACGGTCCTACCCGTTTAACCCCTGGGCGGTTTCACGGTCTCTTGAACTCTCTCTCCAAAGTTCTTTTCAACTTTCCCTCGCGGTACTTGTCGGCTATCGGACTCGTCCCGGTATTTAGCCTTGGATGGAGCTTACCACCCGCTTTGGGCTGCGTTCCCAAGCAACCCGACTCTCGGGCCGAAGAAAGAGACACTGTCGATCGCCGCCGGCTCCGAATGGGCCTGGCACCCGCTTTGGGCAGCCCCGATCGAGGGGACTCCGAACCTAGCCGGGCGAAACGAACGACCGTGTACGACCCTTGCGCCACAGCTCTCGACGACCTGCTTGCGGACGACGAGATTCAGCGTTGGGCTCCTCCCAGTTCACTCGCCGTTACTAAGGGAATCCCGGTTGGTTTCTTTTCCTCCGCTTAGCGATATACTTAAGTTCGGCGGGTAGTCGCGTCCGAGTCGAGGGCAGCTATTCGCATACGCCGAATACGCTGAATACGAAGAACGAGGACGGTAAGAAGACGGCGGCATTGATAAAGAAGAGGATGGCGATATAGAGCGGCGGGCGCCAAGGCGGAATGTGGAAAAAACGAGAGAAATGGGAAAAAAAGAGGCGGCATCGAAATCGTTTCTCGTCGGTCGACACGAACGCTTTGTGTTTTTGGCGACTCGCAGAGCGAACGCCGGGCGACGAACAACGACCGCGCCTGTGTTACTGCGTTTCTTTTTACCCTTCTCGTCTTCCCTTCTTCTAAATCTTTCTCTTTCCGTGCGACGATCTCCGAAGCGAACGACGAGAAATAAAGAAAAATAACGACGAAAAGTGTTAGTTCTTATTTCAATACGGGAGACGGAGCGTTCCGCGAGCGACGACTCTCGCTTCTTCTGCGACTCCCGACTTCCCGCTGTTACCATGGCGCAAAAGAGAAGAGAAAAAGAAAAGAAACTGCGCTTCGCTAAGGCGGGCAGCGGCGGCAGCAGCGCAAAAGGCGGATGTGTTTCTCTCTTTCATCTCTCACTCTCGTGGGCGGGCGGCGCATGGCGAAACAGCAGACATCGCGATTGCATCGTGACCGCCTCTCGACCGGACGGGGCCCCGGGACGATGGAATCCCGGGGCCGCAATGTGCGTTCGAGGTGTCGATGTTCACTGAGTCCTGCAATTCGCATCAGTTCACGCGGATAGCCGCGCTCTTCATCGACGGACGAGCCGAGTGATCCCCCGTCCAGAGTTTTGTCAATTTTAAACGAAAACGAAAACGAAAAAAAAAACACGGTAAAATGAACGCGAAAGCATAGAAACAACCAACGGTAGACGATGGCGGAGGACGGCGGCGGCGGCGACGACAGCGACGTTATTCACGGGAGGTTTTCACGTTCGCTGCTCGCTGCGGTTTGTCTGCTGCTGGCTGCTTTGCTGCTTCCGCGGGCGAGGTGAGAGGAGAAGAAAAATAAGAAGCGCACGTCGAAAAAATACGTTCTTTCGGATACGAAATCGAACGATGCGCAAATGTTATCAGCCGAGCGTCGTGCTGGCGCCGGCAAAAGAAAAAAAAATAACGGTAGGAGCGGTTTAGGCGGCTGTAGACGCGCAGTAAGCGATATTGGCGGCGATTTCGCAAAACGGCGCTCGCTCCATTTAACGGGTTACGCCGTCTGCTAGGCGTTTCAGATGACGAACCCGACCGTTGTTGTTGTCGTGATCACCGAATAACGAAAATAAGGCGGCTTTCGTTTGGCGGCAGCGTCGGCAATAAACGATATAATATACGCGGTAATGATCCTTCCGCAGGTTCACCTACGGAAACCTTGTTACGATTTTTACTTCCTCTAAGCGATCGGGTTCGGTCGTCTTCTCCGGGCCATCAGAGAGCGCACCGACGACGGCAACGAACCGACCTGACGGCCGAATCGAAACGCCGCCGCACGGCCTGCGAACTCGTCGGCCAGATCCGAGGACCTCACCGGACCGTTCGATCGGTAGTAGCGACGGGCGGTGTGTACAAAGGGCAGGGACGTGATCGTCGCGGGCTGATGACCCGCGCCTACCGGGAATTCCTCGTTCACGGGGTTGGTTCCAGGCCCCGATCCCTATCACGGGAGGTGGTTCAGAGGTTTCCCGACCCTCTCGGGCCGGGGGAGTGGCGCCCGCTGATACCTCCAGTGTAGCGCGCGTGCGGCCCCGGACATCTAAGGGCATCACAGACCTGTTATCGCTCCGCCTCGTGCGGCTTTCTGCCGCCCGTCCCTCTAAGAAGCGCTGTGTTCGCCAACCGACTGGCCCGGACACGAGGACGTACCGACGCCAGGGCTGTTCGCGCCGGTCCCCCCCTCCCGAGCCCGAAAAACCGACCGCCGCCTCCGCCAGCGGAAGGACCATTCCGCAAGCGAACTCGCGAAAGAAGAAGACGACGACGACGCGACGACGACGGCAACGGCAACGGAAGCCCGAGCTCGAAGAAAAAGGGAAAAAAACCGAACGCAGGACAGCTTACCGACGACGGCTTCGGCGCCGCCACGCTACCGGAAAAGCACTAATCGACGCGCTAGTTAGCAGGCCGGAGTCTCGTTCGTTATCGGAATCAACCAGACGGATCGCTCCACCAACTAAGAACGGCCATGCACCACCACCCACCGAATCGAGAAAGAGCTATCGATCTGTCAATCCTACCGGTGTCCGGACCGGGTGAGTTTTCCCGTGTTGAGTCAAATTAAGCCGCAGGCTCCACTCCTGGTGGTGCCCTTCCGTCAATTCCTTTAAGTTTCTGTTTTGCAACCATACTCCCCCCGGAACCGACTATGGTTTCCCGCGCAGGCTCCCCGCCGGGTCATCGAAGCGAACGCCGGCGGAGCGCCAGTCGGCATCGTTTACGGTCGGAACTACGACGGTATCTGATCGTCTTCGAACCTCCGACTTTCGCTCTTGATCGAGGAAAACGTGCGTACCATACGCCGTCGCTGCAGTGCGTCTTGCGACGATCCAAGAATTTCACCTCTAACGTCGCAATACGAGTGGCCCCGATCGCTCCCTTCGATCATTGCCTCGTCGTGAACGGAGACCGACGGATGACGCGCGGACGAGGCCATTTTCCATCATTCCATGCTTTTCGTATGAGCACTCTAATTTTTTCACAGTGAACGTACCGGCCGCCTCGGACACTCGGTAAAGAGCACCCTCGGAGGAACCGTGCGGATCGGCGGCGAAACGGAACGACGCGCACGACGACAAAACGGCGGCCGCAGGAAAGCGACGCGCCGAGACGACGCGACGACGAAACCGATCACGCCGTCGTATCCAACCCTGGCGACGACGAACCTCTCCTTTCGAAAAGAAAAAGGCAAGCGCGCAGGGAGAGAAAAACAAAACCGCGAGGTGAACGCGCGACTGCGGCGAGGTGACGGCACGACGACGTAAGAACCGACCGAATAGCCAAGCGAGACGAACTCCAAACCCTGACCGGAGCGCGGCAACGAAAACGAGAGGCCAACGGCAAACGCCCGCGATAAAGCAAAAGCGCCGTCGTCGCATCGTCCCCGAACGCGCAAAGGAAAATAGGCAAGAAGAACGGCAAGAAGCGAGGCAAGAAGGTAAAAACGCGACGTCCGCACCTTGACGCCGAGCGGCGATGCACGCAGAGCTCTGCGGCCCGACCACGCACGCACCGGCGAATAGGGCCGGGAGTGCGAACGGACGACCGAAGTCGACGCGCGGCGCGCGAACGACAACGGCGCCGTCGCCCCGACCGCGCTGACGACGCAGCGCGCTTTCGAGACCCGAATTCCGACTATGAGCTTTTCAAACGCAACAATTTTAATATACGCTACCGGAGCTGGAATTACCGCGGCTGCTGGCACCAGACTTGCCCTCCGGTCGATCCTCGTTAACGGATTTGAAGTGTACTCATTCCGATCGCGGGGCCTCGACAGAGTCCCGCGTCGTTATTTTTCGTCACTACCTCCCCGTGCCGGGAGTGGGTAATTTGCGCGCCTGCTGCCTTCCTTGGATGTGGTAGCCGTTTCGCATGCTCCATTCCCGATAGATCCATCCACGACAACCTCCACCTCATGCGATACATCGTAGAGAGGGTAGCTAGGGAACCTGGCACGAGTGGGTCTTTGATCAATTTAGATCAGTCGAAAGCCTTCGATAGGGTCGACCATCGTTACCTAGCGGCAGTCCTGAGGGCAGTCCAGCGCCATCTGCTCTGTAGTGAGAGTGAACGGTCACCTTTCGGAACCGTTCAACATCATGCGCTCGGTCCGCCAAGGATGTCCCCTCTCGTCCCTATTGTACGTATTGACTCTCGAGCCATTACTGCACAATGTTTGTTGGGTGAGATGATTACCAGTCGGAGTTTAGCGTTAAGCTATCTCTGTTATCGCCCGTGATGTTTGCTCTAATCAGATTAGAGCAAACATCACGGGCGCTCTATCTCAAAATTATTTTTGAAAAGCATTAGAAATGCGCAACCGGTAAAAACTTAAAACTAAAACTGAATACTAACCAATACTTATTACTAATTTATACTTATTCCTAATTAAACTATTTTTCACTGGGAAAGATTTGTCAGCATTTTCTTTTCCTTTTACTAATATATCACAACTCGTGTGTTACACCTCTATTTTTATATATATATATATATATATATATATATATATATATATATATATATATATATATATATATATATATATATAACAAAGAAAGTGTATTAAGATACCAGGTGGACCATAATGCACCAGAGTACTAGATACTTAGGGTAGTGGAGTAGGTAATAGGAAAAGAGTCAGGACCCCGACGGCTGAGCTCCGGCCGTTTCAGAAAAATTAATAAGCGTGGGTAATTAATAGAGAGAGACGCATTGAGGGAGACAGTGTCGTGGTAGATATAAAGAGGGGTGGTTAGTGTTAATATAGAGAGAGAGATTGGAAGAGTACCGTGTAATTCTCTCTCTCTCTATATATATATACGTATACATATACATATATACATATATATATATATATATACTGTATATGTATATGTATGTATATATATGTATACGTATACATATATATATATATACGTATACATGTATATATATATACGTATACATATACATGTATATATATATATATACATATATATATATATACATATATATATACATATATATATACATATATATATATATATATATATATATATATATATATATATATATATACACACACACATATATATATATATATATACATATATATATATATATATATATATATATATATATATATATATATATATATATATATATATATATAGTTAAAAGAATAGAGGTGTAACACACAAGTTATTATATATTGGTAAACGGAATAGAAAATGCTGACAAATTGTTCACAGTTGAAAAATGGTTTAATTAGGAATAAAAGAGTATTAGTGATTGTATGGGTTAGTATTCAGTTGTGGTTTTAAGTTTTTAAGTTTTTACCGGTTGCGCATTTCTAAATGCTTTTCAAAAATAATTTTGAGATAGAGTGTCCGTGCTGTTTGCTCTGATCTGTTTGCTCTGATCAGAGCAAACAGCACGGACACTCTATCTCAAAATTATTTTTGAAAAGCATTTAGAAATGCGCAACCGGTAAAAACTTAAAAACTTAAAACCACAACTGAATACTAACCCATACAATCACTAATACTCTTTTATTCCTAATTAAACCATTTTTCAACTGTGAACAATTTGTCAGTATTTTCTATTCCGTTTACCAATATATATATATATATATATATATATATATATATATATATATATATATAATAAATATTGACATACCCTTAAAGAATGCGACCATTTCTGTTGGAAGCTCCCGGATAGTGGGGTTATAAATTTATTTATACTATTATGCAAATTAGTGTCGGATATTTTAAAATCACATTAGATTTAAAATAAGCCCTGTCCATTGTTCAATTGGTCAAATATAGATTAAAATAGGCACACCAAAAAATTCTTATTTAGAGAAAATAAGCCATATACTCATTGTATTCTCATTAAAAACATTCTATATACTTGTTTACCAGCAAATTGAATTGCCATCTGTCATATACTATCCCTTCTCTACTTCCTTTCTTACAACTAATATAAATACTTTGATTTATATGTTCGATTGTAAAGAGACTTTGTGGACACACCCTGTATATATTGTCTACCTGGCTTTACCACACCCTATCTGATATATATATATATATATATATATATATATGTAAGTTTGTATGTATGTATACGTACATACATATATGTATACAGACGTACAGTAGTATGTATATATATACATACATGCACACACATATATATGTGCACGTATCGGTTTACCAAACATTTATTATAATTTTCGGTTTGTTTGTTTGTAAACACTGTTTGTTCAACACTGACACAGGAACGATGTACTAGTTTTAAGCTTATTAGCTATCGTCAGCATCGTATACCTTCCTGCCAGATGGTTGAACATCTGAAAGTATATTTTTAAAAAAATAAATAAATAAATAAATTAAAAAAAGGGGACGTGGTTGCCTAAACACTGTGCGGCGTAATTCGGGCTGTTTGTTTGTTTACAAACAAGCAAACCGAGCATTATAATAAATGTTCGGTAAACCGATACGTGCATATATATATGTGTGCATGTATGTATATATATACATACTACTGTACGTCTGTATACATATATGTATGGACGTATACATACATACATACATACTTACATTAAAGTAAATGCCGTACTAGGAGTGAGAAATGAAATTTCGTTTCATTCTATTCCATTTATCGTTTTCGGTGCGCCCGGCCGACTAAACTCACTTGATATGCAAATTAGGCTGCTCAGCCGTTAATATGCATAAGGAAAGTATATACTTTCAGACGTTGAACCATCTGGCAGGAAGATATACGATGCTGACGATAGCTAATAAGCTTGAAACTAGTACATCGTTCCTGTGTCAGTGTTGAACAAAAAGGTGACGTGGTTGCCTAAACACTGTACGGCGTAATTCGGGCTGTTTGTTTGTTTACAAACAAACAAACCGAGCATTATAATAAATGTTCGGTAAACCGATACGTGCATATATATATGTGTGCATGTATGTATATATATACATACTACTGTACGTCTGTATACATATATGTATGTACGTATACATACATACATACTTACATATATATATATATATATATATATATATATATATATATAATCAGATAGGGTGTGGTAAAACCAGGTAGAAAATATATACAGGGTGTCCACAAAGTCTCTTTACAATCGAACACATATATATATATATATATATATATATATATATATATACATATTAGTAAAAGGAAAAGAAAATGCTGACAAATCTTTCCCAGTGAAAAATAGTTTAATTAGGAATAAGTATAAATTAGTAATAAGTATTGGTTAGTATTCAGTTTTAGTTTTAAGTTTTTACCGGTTGCGCATTTCTAATGCTTTTCAAAAATAATTTTGAGATAGAGCGCCCGTGATGTTTGCTCTAATCAGATTAGAGCAAACATCACGAGCGCTCTATCTCAAAATTATTTTTGAAAAGCATTAGAAATGCGCAACCGGTAAAAACTTAAAACTAAAACTGAATACTAACCAATACTTATTACTAATTTATACTTATTCCTAATTAAACTATTTTTCACTGGGAAAAATTTGTCACCATTTTCTTTTCCTTTTACTAATATATCACAACTCGTGTGTTACACCCCTATTTTTTTAAATATATATATATATATATATATATATATATATATATATATATATATAACAAAGAAAGTGTATTAAGATACCAGGTGGACCATAATGCACCAGAGTACTAGATACTTAGGGTAGTGGAGTAGGTAATAGGAAAAGAGTCAGGACCCCGACGGCTGAGCTCCGGCCGTTTCGGAAAAATTAATAAGCGTGGAGGAAGAAGGATTATTCAAGACATAAGAGTAATTAATAGAGAGAGAGGCATTGAGGGAGACGGTGTCGTGGTAGATATAAAGAGGGGTGGTTAGTGTTAATATAGAGAGAGAGATTGGAAGAGTACCGTGTAATTCATATAGAGATAGGGAGAGTATATTGGTAATTGATATTTTATATAATAAACATTGAGTGGGGGAGAGTTTACTGGTCATTGATATAGAGAGGGGTATTGGCAAGAGTTATGTGCAGTAGATATAGAGAGGAGGAGAGTTTGGTGGTAATTGATATAGAGAGGGGGATTTGAAGAGAGTTCAGTGTCATTGATATAAATTTCTATTTATTTGCCACCAGGGCATCATAGATTGGGACAAATACAAAGGGGGGAGTTTACATACATTTAAAAAGACGTGTAAAAAACATATAACAAATTAAATTTAACAATCGATGTCCTCAATAGGGAGGGGCGTTGACATGGGTCGCACACACACCCGAAAAAATGTGCAACCCTCCTCTTCAGGAGCACAAAGAGCGGGTGCTTCCTTCCTCTTCTCATTCTTCTCCTCTCTCACCTACAGGCTGATATAGAGAGAAGGCCCATTCACTCGGGCCATTCTCGCTACTTTCACCCACCTTTCATAAAACTTGCTGGGGTAGAGCACCCCTCTCTCCATTCTGATCCTTCTTCTAAAGTGGTACTTGAAAAAAAAGACCAGTTGTTGGCCGGAGAGAAAGGTGTCTGACCTCAGCCCTTTCAACCTTGTCCACCATACAACTTCTTTCGCCATGGCTATCACACAGAGGAAAACCGCCTCTCCTTCGTTTTTGGAACGGAGGAGGCGGTTTGATCGTGACAATGTTCTCGGTGGTCAACCGGATTGGTCCCACCCGCGACAGTAGTCGTTCCACATAGCCCCACAGATCAGCAACGCCCGGGCAGTGTACGAATGCGTGTGCGACGGTTTCCTCGTCACGCACGCATCTCGGACAGATCTTCTTCGAGGGGTTCCCTACCCGGGCGCCCGTGTCTGTAGAGCTTGTCCCGAACGGGTAGAGCTCCTCGGTAACATTGCCAAGCCAGGGACTTTTGGAAGTTGTCCATCGGTCCCGGGCCAAACGTCCTACCGAACAGACTGGCCAGCTCATATTTCTCCATGCCCAGAGCCTCTCCGAGGGTGTCGTCGCACTTACTGCGCACCAACCCTCTATAGAATGTTGAGGTTGAGTCTCCACTGATTGCCGGATCCACTTGCCAGAGGGCCGTGAGCGCCTGGGCACATTCAATGTGCCAGTCGCCCACTTTTCTCGGTCTTTGCTTGACCCAGGATTGCAACTCGGTGAGTGAGACGAGTCTCGGAAAGGCTCGCCTCACAAACAGGGCCCACACCGGCTGACCGGTGAGGAATACCTGGAGGTGCCGTAGCCTTAATGCGTGTCTACGCATCGTCAGCCACGGCACCCCCAGCCCTCCGTTCGAAGGGTGTTGACAGCAGATGGATCTTCTCACCAAAGGAGCCCGCTTCTTGCAAAGAAATCGGAAGAGCGCGCGCTCCATTTTGGCGAGTGTTTTCTCTGGGCAAGGCACGACGGTCAAGCGGTAGTAGATGACGGACGCTATATAAGCATTCGCCACCTCCGCTCGACTTTTCAGGGATAGTTTGCACTCGGCCCACTTCTGGGCAAGTGCAAACACCTTGCACGTTACCTCGTCCCAGTTTTTCTCCACCTGGAGGTCCGGTCCGAACCAGACCCCGAGCAGCTTCACCGGTCCCTCCGTCCAGCGTCCGACGATGCCGTCGGAGGGCATCAGTTTGCCCCTCCACGTCCCGAGTTGCAAACCGACGGACTTGTCCCGGTTCAGCTTGGCTCCTGTGAACCTTTCATATTCCTCCAGTAAGGTGCCGATCTGCCCGATTTCCGAGGCGCACGACACCATTATTGTCACGTCATCGGCGTAGGCCGACACCGCTTTTCGCAATCCCGGTTCCAAGGGGATGCCCTGCAACAGCTCCAGCTTCCGCAGTAGTGGCTCGAGAGCCAGCACATACAGGAGGGAGGAGAGAGGGCATCCCTGTTGGATGGATCGCGTGGTTTGGAACGGCTCCGAGAGGTAGCCGTTCACTTTGACCCTCGAGCAGGTGTTGCTGCTGTGCATTGAAGCAATCCAGCCTCTGAAAACGGGTCCGAAGCATGTCGCCGCGAGCACCGCATCCAGGTACCGATGGTCAACCCTATCGAACGCCTTAGACTGATCCAAGTTGATCAGGGCCCCACCAAAGCCGGGTTCGTTCCCTACCCTCTCTACGATGTATCGCATGAGGTAGAGGTTATCGTGTATGGACCTGGACGGAATTGCGCATGTCTGCGCTTCTTCCACCAGGTTCCCGACGACAAGCGCCAACCTCTTCGCTAACACCTTGGCCAAAATCTTTAACTCTGTGTTTAGAAGAGTTATGGGCCTGAAGTTATCTATGTCATCCCCTTGTTCTCGTCCTTCCTCACCATCGTGACTACGCCCTTGGTCACAGAACTGGGAATTCTCCCGTTCTGTTGCCAGTTGCAGTAGACCGCCTCGAGGAGACCGGAGAACAAGCCCGGCATCGCTACATAAAGTTCGTATGGTAGACCATCGAGACCCGTCCGAGAGCCGCGCCCACCGTCGAAGTATGGACCGAAATCCATGGCCCCACCCGGCCCGCCGCCCCTCCCGAACAGTCGTGCAAAGCGCCGCTCAGGTTCAAGGATCACGCGTCTATCCTGGTCCTTCAAAGACCGAATCGTAGACTTGTTTCCACTTTTTGCCTCTGTCACTCGGGCCCAGCTAACAGCTTTGGCTCCCTCGTTACCTAGAGCACGTATTTTACTCCTGACAACGCAGCCCTCGTGCTTCGCATCAAAGAACTGGTCTAGGGCCGTTCTTGACGCCAGCACACCGGCCACGTTGCCACTCCTAATCGCCTCTTCTACTCTATTTATTAATTCCCTTTCAGTTCTATTCCTATCTGATGCTAATTCCCGACTAAAACCTATCGATTCTATTCTAATTTCTCTCTTGAGGGAGCCCCACCAGCTGCTGTTGACAATTGCCCCCGTCAAACGCTGCTTAACTAGTGTGCTAATCCGCTTACTGTAAGCTTTGTTTGTCGGTAAAGACAAGTTTAGCTTCCAGTAACCGGGTCCCTGTCTATGAGTTCTATCAAGGTTGACCACTCCGGTCACCAACTTGTGATCCGACGAATAGTCAACCATGAACATTCGTGGACAGCTTAATATGTCCCTATCCTTATTTCTAACTAGGAACCTATCTAGGTACGACCTAGATGTTCCGCTGTGATTAGTCCACGTCCACAGTGGCACAGTCGGAAAATCTAGTCGATATCTATCGGCCAGATCAAATCGGCCGATTAACCGTTTGAGGCTATTACACCCCCCTCTATCGGGACATGCCCCTACATAGTCCCAACGTGCATCCAGGATACCATTCCAGTCCCCCACTAAAAGCAAGGAGCAAGACGTTCCCAGAAAATTCTCTAGGCGCTGGAAGAAGTCCGGTCGCGGTGTCCCAGATGGGGCATACGCTACCACCAGCCTGAAAGCTCCACCTTCACCACTGCCGACGCCTAAAACCACCAGTCGACCCTCCGGGTCCAGGTGTACCTTCTATGTGGCAAGAGCCAGGTATTTTCGCAGCAGAACGACAACCCCACCCCCAACCCTCGGCTGACAGAGAGATGCGTATATCTCAAAGTCGTCGAAGATGGGGGCCAGTTGGCGCTCGCTGCTGATCCTGGACTCGCAAATAACAATTACATCCACTCTGTGCGACCTGAGGTCATTTAAGAGTTTGCCCTGTTTCCAGGCCGCGTGCATTCACACATCCAACTCTTATATTGGCCATGTTGGTGCTGAAGAGTTAAAAGGAAGAGGAAAGGAAATTACTTACCTCTTCGTCTCCTGGAGACCAGGCTGCACAATTTCCATGGGGGTGTTGGAAGGGTTGTTTGGTGGGGTGAGGACATCAGTGTGTGGTTGGATTAGGGTATTTGGTGGGGTGTGGGTGCTGGTGTGGGGGTGGGGAAACATCTCAATAGGACGCTGTTAAGTGCTTTGATGCAGGTGGTCCCCACATGCATTGGATGGTTCTTTTTCAAAGTTACATAGGTTTCCGTTGGGACCCTAATCATCATTAGGTGCGGTTTGTTCGCTGCGTAGGTGAAAGTGATCCCTTCGGTTTCCACCGAAGGGTTATTTTCTATTGCTTTCATCAAAGTTTTATTGTTCTTGTTAATGTATGTATAGAGGTTTTGTTGTGTTGTGTTTGTTTTTGTTTGTTGTTCTTGTGCGTGTTTGCGTTTTGTAGTATGTGTTATGTTTTGGGGAGGGGTGGGTTTTTTTTGTTTGTGATGTTTGTTCTGTTTGTGCTGGAGGTTGTGTGTTTGTAGCAGTTTTGTTAATGTGGTCCCTCGTCGTCATTGGGTGACGTTGATACGGAGTCCTCTTCCGTGTTGTTGGGGAGGGGTATATTTTGGGGTTTTGTTGTGGTTGCGTTTGTATTTGTTTTAGGTGGGGAGGGGTTGGGTGGAACAGTGTTTTGTGTTGTTATTTTTCCGTGTTGTGGTTGTTGCTGTTGTTGTTGTTGTGGTGGTGGTGGTGGTGGTGGTGGTGGTTGTGTTGTTGTGTTCGGGGTTGGTAGAAGAGCCTTTTTTTTTTTACTCGTTAATTGAGGACAGGCAGCCCTCAGGTGACCCCTGCTTAAGTGGTAACATGACGGCCGCCTTCCCTCCACTGAAATGTTTATATAAGTTAGCCCGTCCAGAGGCATGCGTTGTGGGATATTCGCTATTCATTCTGGGCTCATTTGCACCAGAACTTCTTCGCTGGTCCCACCAAATACACCTCCGCAGGACTTTCCTATTGAAATTATCCTGTCTTCATCAAAGTCAATGATTCCACATAGTATCCACCAAATATTTACATTTGGTGTGATACACATGATTTTTATTCTTTGTGTCCTTTTTCCCCTGTATGTGGGGGAAAAGGTGAAGCGGGGGGACCAATGGGTGATACCGAGTATTTTTGTGCTGTTGACTGGTTATTCATTAGCACCGAAATGCTACCAAACAGTTTTCCTTTTTGTATGAAGGTTATGTCCTTCATTGCATCTTTTAGAACCAGCACAATTTCATTTTGTGATAATTGAGCTGGTTTTCTTGTTTCGTTCGATATTGTCCTGAAAACTGTGGTTTTCAGGACAGCCTCTCTACGTAATTCCTGTGGAGAATTGATGCTAAAAGCACCGTTTTCGCCAAAAGTCACGAATTGTTTTGCGTCTTGTAGTAGTTGTTTAGCATTTGTTATGTCAATTGGCGTGTATAGTTCGTTTTTTTTTACAGTCTGTGCGAACGTTGTTTTGGTGTTGTTGTCTTTTTTGTGGCTGTTGTTGTTGTCACTGTTGGTAATATTGTTCATGTTTTCCTTGGTGTTGCTATTGTTACAGTTGTTGGTTGTGGTGTTATTGTCATTGTTCTTGTTGGTGCTGGTATTATTTACCAGGTTTGGTTTCGTGGTTTCAATATTTTCAACGTTTTTCGATAATGCGAGGGGGGAAGGCTGCAAGATTTGTACTCCTACCTTCCCTCCACCACTTTTCTTAGTGGGCGTGACACTCACGACAGTGAGCGTGGCACTCACGACAGTGTGTGAGGTTGAAATGGCATCCATTGCTGACTACCAAGTCTACACAGTTTTGAGATGAAAATGAAAATTTCGCCCCTGAAAGGGGCGAAAATTAGTTGACTCAACGTCTGAAGGCCCAGGCAAGGGGTTAAACTAAACAATAATTTTTGACAATAATCCTTTTTGACAATAATCCTTTTTGACAATAATCCTTAAAAATCCGGAGCGAAGTAATTCACGTCTATATCAAGTGGTAATTGATATAGAGAGGGAGAAGAGTTTGGTGTTAATTGGTATGTAGAGGGGGATTTGAAGAGAGTTCTGTGTCGTTGATATAGAGAGGTGTTATTAAAGAGAGTTCCGTGCTGTAGATATAGAGAGGGGTGGGGGTCGTGGTAATTGATATATATAGGGGTATTGGAAGAGAGCTCCGAGTAGTAGATATAGAGAGGGAGAGAGAGAGAGAGGGGTTCGAAGAGGGTTCCGTGTAGTAGATATAGACAGGGGATAAACTATTGACGTGTAGTGCTTTGATTCGCTAGGACCTACTTGTCATCAGGAAGTTACTACGTGACAACTAAGATGTGCAACTATATATATATATTATATATATATATATAATATTTATATATATATTATATATATATATATATATATATATATATATATATATATATATATATATATATATATATATATATATATATATATATATATAGTAATAATAATAAATTTGAAGACTTTAGTCTTCAAATTTATTATTTTCTAAAGAGGGCTCGATAAGGATATATATATATATATATATATATAGTATTAGTTATACTATTTATGGTTATGTAAACACAAAACCTTAAGCAGTTGTAAGTATTTTACACACACCCTAAATAGTGGTAGGCAGTAATGTATTACTACCTTATTACCAGTAAGTTAAGTAGCTCAATGTAAAAACATCAGATGATTTACAGAGCAGTTATATGAAATATAAGAATCAAAGAACTGTTCAAAACATTATTGTGCTTACAGCTGTTTCCTCCAAACCGAGGTTTGGATTCTTCGGAGCAATTTATTAATGCATGGACAGTTATATGACCTCCTTTTCAGCCGAGAGACATACCAAATACATATTCAAACATTGATACATATTCAAACATTGTGGGTCAACATTCATTACAGAATTTAGAGTGGCAGTACACACTTCGAGATTACATTTATATTACAATCAAAAATCAAAGATATAGGTTAAAGTACAACATGAAGATAAGTGGTTATATAGTGCAAATGTTATATGTGTGGCACGCATATCAATCATATAAAGACTTTGCCACCAGACCTACCAACCTAACACTCTTATTTACCTACCTAAGTGCCTCTACCACACATATCTCTCTGCCACACTATATAAACAAGACGCACATGCGTGCCACACATATAACATTTGCACTATATAACCACTTATCTTCATGTTGTACTTTAACCTATATCTTTGATTTTTGATTGTAATATAAATGTAATCTCGAAGTGTGTACTGCCACTCTAAATTCTGTAATGAATGTTGACCCACAATGTTTGAATATGTATCAATGTTTGAATATGTATTTGGTATGTCTCTCGGCTGAAAAGGAGGTCATATAACTGTCCATGCATTAATAAATTGCTCCGAAGAATCCAAACCTCGGTTTGGAGGAAACAGCTGTAAGCACAATAATGTTTTGAACAGTTCTTTGATTCTTATATTTCATATATATATATATATATATATATATATAGTTGCACATCTTAGTTCTCACGTAGTAACTTCCTGATGACAAGTAGGTCCTAGCGAATCAAAGCACTACACGTCAATGGTTTATCCCGTCTATATCTACTACACGGAACCCTCTTCGAACCCCCTCTCACTCCCCTCTCTCTCTCTCTCTCTATATATATATATATATATATATATTCTACTATCCTATTATATCAGTACTTGTAGTGATGAGTGGTTGTTGTTTATGGTGGTGGTGGTAGTGGTGGTGGTAGTGGTGGTGGTGGTGTTGGTGGTGATGGGGTGATGGTGTAAACATTTTATACTGAAACCATTATATCTATTCTACGATATGGAGGAAAAAAAGGTGTGGGTTGATATATATAAAGTGGAGCCACCCTTTAAACACTGGGTTAATACAGAGCCAAACAAAAAGAGAGGGAGATAGAGAGAGTGACAGTGAGTGAGTGAGATCATAACTTTCTTCCCGTTTTCCTTTTGCCCCCTCTCTCCCTCTCTCACTCTCTCTCTCTCTCTCTCTCTCTCTCTCTCTCTCTCTCTCACTATATATATGTATATATATATATATATATATATATGGATGTATATATAATGTATTTTGCAATACACTTTATGCTTAATTAAAAGCATTTTGAAAACCGTAAGCTATTGTTTTAAAGTAGTGACAAATTCACTTACTTTGATCTCAGCAAACAGGGGAGATAAGCCGACAAGGCCTTGTTTCGCTTTTGTTGAAGCTTCAAAATGCTTTTAATTAAGCATAAAGTGTATTGCAAAATACATTATATATACATCCATATATATATTGCTATTTCAGAGCTCCAATTCTAATATATATATATATATATATATATATATATATATATATATATATATATATATATATATAAATATATATATATATATATTTATATTTTGAAAATATTCTTAATATATATATATATATATATATATATATATATATATATATATATATATTTCGTTTTGAATTTGTTTAGAAAGATTCTTTATATGAAAGCGTGTGTTGAAACCGATATTGTTATACTTTGGGAGGGTCATGTTGCCAATAAGAAACACACGCACCAATTGCTTTCACTTCAATTTATTATAAATTAAATTTATAAATTTAGGAATTTATAAATTTCCGGTTTGGTGGTTGGTTCCACAACCAGACGATTGTTCATATATTTATCAAAGTTCTTTCGTCACTCATTCTGTGACCTCTTCAGTGAATGGGATTCTTTTCTTTGTTTTTGTGCCTCTCCTTTGAAGTGAAAGCAAATGGTACGTGTCTTTCTTATTGGCAACATGACCCTCCCAAAGTATAACAATATATATATATATATAGGAACCAGTAAGACCCCGACAGCTGAGCTCAAGCCGTTTCGACGGCTAATTCTGGACTAAATGAAAATTTATCCTGGTATTTAAATAGCCGATCTTCTCAAGGGGTAATTCCATATATGGTCAAAGTGATTGTCAAAAATCAGTAGTAATTCTGTGGTTGCAAATTAGTAGGGGAGATGGTGGCTAAACCTGCCAGTAGGAGAAAGAGGGGAGGGGGTGGAGTAGACCCAATCAAGCGTTGGTAGTGCCAGCTACAGCTGGGCATGAGGTCAAAGAAGATACAGGGGAGGGGGAGGGGGAGGAAGTCGGAACGGTAGGTAGAACAATGGGGGGTAGAAATATATAGGAAAGAAAAAATACTGAGAGTGAAGAAAAGCAAATAAGTGTAAAGAAAAAAGTAAAGTAAATTAAATTCTACGACCTAAGTCTCTAGCTATTGTTAGGCTAGAATAAATAAATAAATAAAGAAAGAAAGAAGTATTCCTAATAGCCAAACTCACTGATATGTTTCCTGCATTCGGTGGTGGATTGTACCGTGATGATGGGCTCCTTACCCTTAAAGGGTACAACCCCAGTAGTACAGATCGGGTCCGGAAACAATTAATCAGATTCTTCCGCGACTGGGGATTTAAAATAACCCTACAAACGTCCCTGACCCGAGTAAACTTCCTGAACGTGACCCTCGACCTCGAAAACGACCTGTTCTACCCATACAGGAAACCTAATGACAATCTGCACTACATCCACCGCCGATCAAACCATCCTAGGAACATCACAAACAACCTGGTCAAAAACATCTCCCTCCGCATATCCCGTTTGTCAGCTAATGAGCGGATATTCGATGAACATGCGCCTTATTACAACCAGGCCCTCAAGCGGAGTGGTTTCCGGGAGGAAATATCCTACTGTCCAGCTCCCATTAGCGGAACCAGCAGGAGACACCGCCGCTCACGCAATGTAACATGGTTCAATCCTCCCCACAACGCAGAGGTGACAACTCCCATCGGGAAACTATTCTTTAGGCTCATTGAAAAACACTTCCCATTACAACACCGCTACCACAACATAATTAACAAAAATACCATCAAACTCTCTTACAGCACTACACCAAACTTCGCACAAAACATCGTCTCCTCTAACAACAAAAAACTCAACCCCGATGGCAGAAATAACCTAAATAGCAGTGGAGAACCGACCAGGAGGTGTAACTGCCCGGATAGATCTATTTGCCCACTCGACAATAGATGCAGAAACCGTAATGTGATCTACCAGTGCAACGTGAGGACGGATACCTCCAACAAAGCCTATATAGGACTTACCGCATGTGACTTCAAGACCCGGCTATACCAACATAGACATACCTTCCGAAACCCGGCCCGGCGTCACGCCACTACACTTTCGGGCCACATATGGGACCTCAAGGACAACAACATCACCTATGATCTCACTTGGAGATTACTGTCCAGAGCCAATTCTTACACGGGAGGACGCCGTCCGTGCAATTTATGCTCGGAGGAAACTTTACAAATGCTGTTTTCGACGGACCAACTCCTAAACAAGAAAGATGAACTGGTTACTGCATGTAAACATAGATTGCGTAGGACTTACCTCGCCCTCAAACCCCATAATGACCCGGGGGGGGGGGGGGGGTAGACTAGGGCTATAACACCCCACTTGCCGATTTTGCAATGGGTAAACCCTGCTTGCCAAGGGAGACGTAAGATCTTTGTATTCTTTTATCGCTTCCTTTATTTCCTTCCCCCCTCTCTCCTTAGTCCTTCTACCCCAGCTCTTCTCCTTTGTCGGCGTCTTTTCTCGCCCACCCGAGGCTGCCCTTTGGCCCCTTGTAGCCTTAGTACCCCCACCCCCTCCCCTAGTCTATGATAGATTTGGCGGACTCCGCCCTTTATAGCAGTTGGTTTAGACCCCGGATACTTGTCCCCTTTTTCCGACCGCTCCCACTATTCTCTGTGCCCTCTATATTTCTTAGTGGCACTTATGCCTTATTTTTTCGTTTCAGTATTTCTTTCTTCGCTTTTCTTTTGGGCGGGGTGGATTCTGAATTTATTTTTCCGTATTCCACCTTTATTTCGTACGAACTTTCATGTAGCTTGTTTTAGATCTTTTAGAGTTAGCATTAGTTTATATTTTTCTCGGGACTCAGAATTATTATCTCGTACTAGTTCACTTTGCTGCACTGGGTGGTTGCTGGCATTGTGCCCGGGATGGAAACCTTTATTGTTTATTTCGTGGTAGTCTCTTTAGTATTTTGGCCCCTTTTGTTGACCCGTCACCGTATCATTTACGTACTTATACCTCTTAAAAGGGTCCTTGCCTATTCCGTCCCACCTAGTTCTTTTACTTATTTCGTTATTTCTTTATTTCTTTCTTTACTTCTTTCTTTCTTTCTTTCTTTCTTTATTTATTCTAGCCTAACAATAGCTAGAGACTTAGGTCGTAGAATTTAATTTACTTTACTTTTTTCTTTACACTTATTTGCTTTTCTTCACTCTCAGTATTTTTTCTTTCCTATATATTTCTACCCCCCATTGTTCTTCTACCTACCGTTCCGAATTCCTCCCCCTCCCCCTCCCCTGTATATTCTTTGACCTCATGCCCAGCTGTAGCTGGCACTACCAACGCTTGATTGGGTCTACTCCACCCCCTCCCCTCTTTCTCCTACTGGCAGGTTTAGCCACCATCTCCCCTACTAATTTGCAACCACAGAATTACTACTGATTTTTGACAATCACTTTGACCATATATGGAATTACCCCTTGAGAAGATCGGCTATTTAAATACCAGGATAAATTTTCATTTAGTCCAGAATTAGCCGTCGAAACGGCTTGAGCTCAGCTGTCGGGGTCTTACTGGTTCCTATTACCCACTCTACTACCTCAAGTATTGAGTACTTTGGTGCGTTATGGTCCACCTGGTTCCTTACCACATTTCCTCCGTTATCTAGCTCCTACTCCCGTAGTAGAGCACTTTCCGACCCTACCACGCCGTATCCAGACTTTTCCGCTAAGCTCAATTCATTTCACCCGCACCATGCGAAAACACAACATTGACTTCTCTACCAAGAACATCCCAATCCCACCGAAAAAACTTTACCTTCGGATGCTCACGCAAAAAATCGATCTATTTGCGAAAAGACTTAGATGGAGAACTTTTTTCTATGACAGATATTGCGACAACCAAGACTTCGGCACCAAGGAGAGATTCGGATTTATTACCTACAAATCTCCGCCCCTGAACCCCTTGCTCGCACCCTTCGAGAATGACCTCTTCCAACTGGTCAAGAACATTAAATTTAAACCCAGACACAACCGATTCCTACAAAAACTCCGTAGCAACTTAACAGAGTATGATAACACAAATGACATCATGGTGCATTCGGATAAAACTGGGAACCTATACTTTGTCAACCCTGACAGATACCACACACTGATCAGGAGCAGCCTAAACTCCACCTATAAAAAGGCCAACCACTCTTGCATCGAGGACATAAATCGAGATGGACAACAAATCACCTCCAGACTCGGGGTCGCCGACCGCACGGAACCTCTAGACCCACGGACACCATACTTCACACTGAAGGACCATAAATCCGATTTCGACCGTAAACCCTCTATCGGGCTTATTAACCCAACGAAGTCCGACATAGGGAGAATCAGCAAAAAAATCCTAGACCGCGTAATACCAAAAGTCAAGCAACACACCCGACGTAGCCTATGGATCAACACCCAGGAAGTAATCTCCTGGTTCAGCAATATGGAGGATAAACGAGAAACTAAATTCATACAGTTCGACATAGAGAGCTACTATGCTTCAATCACCTTACCGCTACTTACTGCCGCCTTGGACTTCGCCGAAACACTTGTGCCCATCACCGACCAGGAAAGAAAAATCATCCTCCACGCCAGGAAGACAGTCTTACTCTTTGACGACTCTAAATGGATAAAAAGAGCTCCCGACTCACCCTTCGACGTCAGCATGGGCGCCACGGATTCGGCGGAGGTCACAGATCTTATAGGATTATTCCTAATAGCCAAACTCACTGATATGTTTCCTGCATTCGGTGGTGGATTGTACCGTGATGATGGGCTCCTTACCCTTAAAGGGTACAACCCCAGTAGTACAGATCGGGTCCGGAAATAATTAATCAGATTCTTCCGCGACTGGGGATTTAAAATAACCCTACAAACGTCCCTGATCCGAGTAAACTTCCTGGACGTGACCCTCGACCTCGAAAACGACCTGTACTACCCATACAGGAAACCTAATGACAATCTGCACTACATCCACCGCCGATCAAACCATCCTAGGAACATCACAAACAACCTGGTCAAAAACATCTCCCTCCGCATATCCCGTTTGTCAGCTAATGAGCGGATATTCGATGAACATGCGCCTTATTACAACCAGGCCCTCAAGCGGAGTGGTTTCCGGGAGGAAATATCCTACTGTCCAGCTCCCATTAGCGGAACCAGCAGGAGACACCGCCGCTCACGCAATGTAACATGGTTCAATCCTCCCCACAACGCAGAGGTGACAACTCCCATCGGGAAACTATTCTTTAGGCTCATTGAAAAACACTTCCCATTACAACACCGCTACCACAACATAATTAACAAAAATACCATCAAACTCTCTTACAGCACTACACCAAACTTCGCACAAAACATCGTCTCCTCTAACAACAAAAAACTCAACCCCGATGGCAGAAATAACCTAAATAGCAGTGGAGAACCGACCAGGAGGTGTAACTGCCCGGATAGATCTATTTGCCCACTCGACAATAGATGCAGAGACCGTAATGTGATCTACCAGTGCAACGTGAGGACGGATACCTCCAACAAAGCCTATATAGGACTTACCGCATGTGACTTCAAGACCCGGCTATACCAACATAGACATACCTTCCGAAACCCGGCCCGGCGTCACGCCACTACACTTTCGGGCCACATATGGGACCTCAAGGACAACAACATCACCTATGATCTCACTTGGAGATTACTGTCCAGAGCCAATTCTTACACGGGAGGACGCCGTCCGTGCAATTTATGCTCGGAGGAAACTTTACAAATGCTGTTTTCGACGGACCAACTCCTAAACAAGAAAGATGAACTGGTTACTGCATGTAAACATAGATTGCGTAGGACTTACCTCGCCCTCAAACCCCATAATGACCCGGGGGGGGGGGGGGTAGACTAGGGCTATAACACCCCACTTGCCGATTTTGCAATGGGTAACCCCTGCTTGCCAAGGGAGACGTAAGATCTTTGTATTCTTTTATCGCTTCCTTTATTTCCTTCCCCCCTCTCTCCTTAGTCCTTCTACCCCAGCTCTTCTCCTTTGTCGGCGTCTTTTCTCGCCCACCCGAGGCTGCCCTTTGGCCCCTTGTAGCCTTAGTACCCCCACCCCCTCCCCTAGTCTATGATAGATTTGGCGGACTCCGCCCTTTATAGCAGTTGGTTTAGACCCCGGATACTTGTCCCCTTTTTCCGACCGCTCCCACTATTCTCTGTGCCCTCTATATTTCTTAGTGGCACTTATGCCTTATTTTTTCGTTTCAGTATTTCTTTCTTCGCTTTTCTTTTGGGCGGGATGGATTCTGAATTTATTTTTCCGTATTCCACCTTTATTTCGTACGAACTTTCATGTAGCTTGTTTTAGATCTTTTAGAGTTAGCATTAGTTTATATTTTTCTCGGGACTCAGAATTATTATCTCGTACTAGTTCACTTTGCTGCACTGGGTGGCTGCTGGCATTGTGCCCGGGATGGAAACCTTTATTGTTTATTTCGTGGTAGTCTCTTTAGTATTTTGGCCCCTTTTGTTGACCCGTCACCGTATCATTTACGTACTTATACCTCTTAAAAGGGTCCTTGCCTATTCCGTCCCACCTAGTTCTTTTACTTATTTCGTTATTTCTTTATTTCTTTCTTTACTTCTTTCTTTCTTTCTTTCTTTCTTTATTTATTCTAGCCTAACAATAGCTAGAGACTTAGGTCGTAGAATTTAATTTACTTTACTTTTTTCTTTACACTTATTTGCTTTTCTTCACTCTCAGTATTTTTTCTTTCCTATATATTTCTACCCCCCATTGTTCTACCTACCGTTCCGAATTCCTCCCCCTCCCCCTCCCCTGTATATTCTTTGACCTCATGCACAGCTGTAGCTGGCACTACCAACGCTTGATTGGGTCTACTCCACCCCCTCCCCTCTTTCTCCTACTGGCAGGTTTAGCCACCATCTCCCCTACTAATTTGCAACCACAGAATTACTACTGATTTTTGACAATCACTTTGACCATATATGGAATTACCCCTTGAGAAGATCGGCTATTTAAATACCAGGATAAATTTTCATTTAGTCCAGAATTAGCCGTCGAAACGGCTTGAGCTCAGCTGTCGGGGTCTTACTGGTTCCTATTACCCACTCTACTACCTCAAGTATTGAGTACTTTGGTGCGTTATGGTCCACCTGGTTCCTTACCACATTTCCTCCGTTATATATATATATATATATATATATGAAAAGAGTGAGGACCCCGACGGCTGAGCTCCGGCCGTTTTGACAGCTAGATATTTTTTTATTACTAGCTGTCGAAACATATATATATACATATATATATATATATGTTCGATTGTAAAGAGACTTTGTGGACACCCTGTATATATTGTCTACCTGGTTTTACCACACCCTATCTGATATATATATATATATGTAAGTATGTATGTATGTATACGTACATACATATATGTATACAGACGTACAGTAGTATGTATATATATACATACATGCACACACATATATATGCACGTATCGGTTTACCAAACATTTATTATAATGCTCGCTTTGTTTGTTTACAAACAAACAAACCGAGCGTTGTAATAAATGTTCGGTAAACCGATACGTGCATATATATATGTATGCATGTATGTATATATATACATACTACTGTACGTCTGTATACATATATGTATGTATGTATACATACATACATACTTACATTTAAGTAACTGCCGTACTATGAGTGAGAAATGAAATTTCGTTTCATTCTATTCCATTTATCGTTTTCGGTGCGCCCGGCCGACTAAACTCACTCGATATGCAAATTAGGCTGCTCAGCCGTTAATATGCATAAGGAAAGTAGATACTTTCAGACGTTCAACCATCTGACAGGAAGGTATACGATGCTGACGATAGCTAATAAGCTTGAAACTAGTACATCGTTCCTGTGTCAGTGTTGAACGAAAAGGTGACGTGGTTGCCTAAACACTCTGCGGCGTAATTCGGGCTGTTTGTTTGTTTACAAACAAACAAACCGAGCATTATAATAAATGTTCGGTAAACCGATACGTGCATATATATATGTGTGCATGTATGTATATATATATACATACTACTGTACGTCTGTATACATATATGTATGTACGTATACATACATACGTACTTACATTTAAGTAACTGCCGTACTAGGAGTGAGAAATGAAATTTCGTTTCATTTTTTCCATTTATCGTTTTCGGTGCACCCGGCCGATTAACCCACTCGATATGCAAATTGGGCTACTCAGCCGTTAATATGCATAAGGTAAGTATATACGTTCAACAATCTGGCAGGAAGGTATACGTTGCTGACGATAGCTAATAAGCTTGAAACTAGTACAGCGTTCCTTTGTCAGTGTTGAACAAACGAGCATCGATGGTTGCTAGACACTACGGCTTAATACGGGATGTTTGTTTACAAACACACCGAGCATTATAATAAATGTTCGGTGAATCCATACGTGCATATATATATGTGTGCATGTATGTATATATATATATATATACATACTACTGTACGTCTGTATACATATATGTATGTACGTGTACATACTTCTATTTAAGTAAAAGCCGTACTAAGAGTGGGAAATGAAATTTCGTTTCATTTTTTCCGTTTATCGTTTTCGGTGCACCCGGCCGATTAACCCACTCGATATGCAAATTGGGCTACTCAGCCGTTAATATGCATAAGGTCAGTATATACGTTCAACAATCTGGCAGGAAGGTATACGTTGCTGACGATAGCTAATACGCTTGAAACTAGTACAGCGTTCCTTTGTCAGTGTTGAACAAACGAGCATCGATGGTTGCTAGACACTACGGCTTAATACGGGATGTTTGTTTACAAACACACCGAGCATTATAATAAATGTTCGGTGAATCCATATGTGCATATATATATGTGTGCATGTATGTATATTTATATACATACTACTGTACGTCTGTATACATATATGTATGTACGTTTACATGCTTATATTTAAGTAACAGCCGTACTAAGATTGGGAAATGAAATTTCGTTTCATTTTTCCGTTTATATATATATATATATATATATATATATATATATATATATATATATATATATATATATATATATATATATATATATATATTTAACGAAGGGTATTTTAAAGTAATTGTTGGAAGGTTATATGTGGTTATTAGAAATGATTATAACAAGAATAAAGATTTAGTTTATATATGGTTTACTTCACTTCAATCAAAAAGTACAATAAAACAAGTTACCAAGAGTTGCGAAGGTTGACGTTGTCGTCGTGAGTCTGGGACCATAGTGAGTGAGAGAGAGTAATGGTTTGTATACCTCTGAATGGTCTGTAGTAGTTCTCGTCGTTAGTCTATTCTCTCTGTATTTCTGTAGACCACTGTGGTCTGTTGATAACGGTGAAGCTTTACATAGCTTGTTGTATGTCGTGGTGCTCCGATGTCTCTGTGTTTCTGTAGACCTCAAAGGCCTGAAGGTAGCGGTGAATCTTTACATAGTTAATTGCTAGGGTAATGCTCCGATCTTTTTTTCTGTAGACCACTGGGGTCTGTTGATAGTGGTGAATCTTTCACATAGCTTGTTGTATGTCGTGGTGCTCCGATGTCTCTATGTTCAAGGTGGGAAAATATAGGCTTTATATACCTGTCGCTTTTTGCCTCCCACCTTTAGGGTGGTAACCTAGAATTTGACCTTTAGGTGTCACTCAAGGTTCAAGGCGTAGACAGATCTCACTACACACATACACACACACACACACACGCACGCACACACACACACACACACACACACACACACACACACACACACACACACACACACACACACACATATATATATATATATATATATATATGTGTGTGTGTGTGTGTGTGTGTGTATAACTTTGATAACTTTGATAGGTTTCAGCCAGTAATGGCCCAGGCTATGTCTAACTTAATAGCACCAACTGGCGAAGTCTTTCAAATCCGGGTGTAGGAGGTTTATCCAGGATTTCTGGAAGGGATTTGTCCAAAGAGTTCTTGAACTTTATGGGGTCTGTTTCCGTTTTAATGCGGTTTGGAGTAATGTTAAAGAGAGCGGGACCAATTGAGGTGTAATAATTGTGCCGTATTGTTATGAGATGCGTGTGTGATTTTTGTCGTGGGTATACCTTAAAAGTGATGCCAACATCATTTGGGCAATGTTGAGAAAGATAACAGTGTGGATATCTCTCGACTGGAAGGTTCTGAGAATCCAGGAACACATTCTGCGGGCCATGTCAACTTTGCTGTTTATATGAGTGGCCCAGCTTATGTTGTTGTCCACAATTACTCCCAAGTCTCTGATGTAGTGTAACTACAGTTAAACGCGGTGCGCAGTTCGAAACGCTCAATGCTCTTACCTGTCTCTTGTTGGGTTTAATTTCAGAATTAAGGTGGCTCTAGTGTGCAGAGTGTAAATATAGTAAATAGGATTAAAGTATCTGTTGCTGTATATATATAAACTTCATTGACATATTACAGACGTTTCGATATCGATCAGCTTAGGGCAAAATCAAAATCACCGGGCCCGATTCTTCCTCGACATTTATATGTGCAAAGACAAGAGGGTGACTCCATTTCTGTTATAGAAGACATAGTGTGTATATCTAGAAACCTATTTATACGAAATGAGGCCAACATAGAGCAGGAGGAGGCATATGTAGATTTCTATGAAATCTAAAGAACAAAAATAAAAATTAAAAGGTTTTATGAGGAGGTGGAGTGGGGTGAGGTGGAGACGGTAATGAAATAAAACCATCTCAGTTCCTCTCTCTCACTTCCCTCCTCCTACAGAGTGACTTTATTATGAACACATGTACGTATATATATATATATATATATATATATATATATGTACATGTGTATATATATATATATATATATATATATATATATATATATATATATATATATATATATATATATATATATATATATATATGTACATGTGTGTATATATATATATATATATATATATATATATATATATATATATATATATATATGTACATGTGTATATATATGTACATGTGTATATATATATATATATATATATATATATATACTTCGTTTTTGTATTTGTTTTGCAAGATTTCTTATTTGAAAACATGTGTTGAAACAGATATTTTTATACTTTGGGGAGGGTCATGCTGCCAATAAAAACACACTCAGTAGGTTAGTTTAATAATCGGATGGTTGTTTAGTTGTTGATTGTCAAATCTCTTTCTGTCCTATAGGACAAAACAAAGAAGAGACACAAAATGACAATAACGTAGTTATTGTGGGGATCACAGAATGTGTGACAAAACAGCTTTGACAATCAACAACTAAACATCCATCCGATTATTAAACTAACTGACTGGGAGTTTACAATAAACTGAAGTGAAAAACCAACAGGTGCGTATGTTTTAATTGGCAGCAAGATCCTCCCAAACTATCACCGTTTAAGAATATCTGAAGATGACGTAGCCTCAGAGTATGTTTGCGCATCAGCATCCACGGCATGCTCAGCCTTCCGCGTGGAGGGTGCTGGCAGTAGATGGACCACCTCACTAATGGAACCTGTCCCTTCCACAAACGGGGGCAAGGCACAACGGTCTGACGGTAGTAGATGACAGACGCGATGTACGCATTCGCCACCTCCACCCGACCTTTCAGGGAGAGCTTCCCCTCAGCCTATTTTTGGGTGTAAGTGACCACCCTGCTCGTAACCTCGTCCCAGTTCTTATCCACCTGGAGGTCTCATCTGAACCAAACTCCGAGCACCCTTGCTAAAAATTACCACCCAATAGCCTGCCAGAACATCATGTATAAATTATACACTGGGTGCCTTAACCTGTTCTTACAGGATCATTGTGCCACCAACAACATTATAACACCTGAGCAAGCTGGTGGAAAGAAGGAGGTGTGGGGCTGCATAGATCACCTACTAACAAATAAAATGATACAGGAAAAAACAGCAAAGAATCGCAGGAACATGACTGTGGTGTGGCTTGACTATCAGAAAGCTTTTGATAGTGTACCTCATGGGTGGATTATTAAGGCTTTACAGTTAGCCAAAGTCCCACAACCACTAGTAGCTGCTGTTGAACGTCTGACCAAGAACGTCTGACCAATCCTTAGGGTAAGAAGGAGAAAATTACGCCTGATACAATACACTGCCATAAAGGCATCTTCCAGGGTGATAGCTTATCAGTGCTGCTCTTCGTCCTCTCACTAAACCCACTCTCATACCTGCTCACAAAACAAAGTGGTCATGGAAGCGGGTCCAGAAGCATCTCCCATCTTTTCTTTGTTGATGACCTGAAGTTGTATGGGCCAAATACCAGCTATAACAAAAAACAATTGGACCTCACTACACAGTTTTCTGCAGACATCAGAATGAAATTTGGTGAGTTCAAATGTGCATATTTGACAGTAAAACGTGGAAGGGTTGTGCCTTCCTCTGGAAATCTATAGATGAATTGCTTTACAATACAACCTCTACAGTCAGGTGATAACTACAGATATGTTGGACAGGATGAGAATGTCAGATATGATGGACACATAAATAAGGAGAGAACCAGAACTGAATACCTCAGGAGAGTAAAGAAAATATGGCAATCAGAACTATCAGCGTACAACAAATACATTGCCCACAATACTTATGCTGTGCCAATCCTAACACCAACATTTGGTCTGCTGAACTGGTCGTTGCAAGAACTAAGTGAGATAGATGTAAGAACTCGCAAGCTTCTCAGTGTTACTGAAAACTTTAACAACAATGGTAATGTGGATAGGCTATACCTCTCACGCAAAGAAGGTGTCCGGGATCTAAAATCCATATTAGCATCATACGAAACCCTGATAATAACACTGAAGCAACATCTTCAGCGGAAGAAAAAGGTCATCAACCATCTTGCCTAGGTTTATGAGCATGAAGGAAATAATACATTAAGATAGCAACTGATCTGGTGGAGAGATATGGAATAAGGCCTGATATAAATCTCTCTTACAGGGAAATTGGAAGATCCTACTCGATGTTCGAACAAGATTTTAAAAATGGACCAATTTACAGAGAAAGTTGTGCATGGGTACCTGAGATGAAAAACACAGACCATAGAGGGGATAAATCATTGAAAAAGCCTGGCATGGAGGTCTGACAAAGTTATGACATCCCACCTTGAAGAATATCTCTATGCAGTGCTGGAACAAGAAATCTCTACCAAATATCTGCTACACAAAAGAGGAGGGCCATCAATTGCCAATAAATGTAGGCTTTGTAAAACAAAGATCGAAGATGTTAGCCACGTTGTTGCCAACTGCGAAAGAATGTCGTCTCGCTACTACCTCCCTATGAGACACGATTTGATAGTTAGAACCATCTGGAGCGCACTTAGGAAAACAAAATTAAAAACAAATGAGGAGGAATATGTTGAGATAGATGGCACTAAAGAATACTGGTGGAGCCTGAAAATATAAACTGCCACCAAATGAAAGCACAACCGGCCTGATGTTGTTTGGGACCATACATTGAAAACGTGCTCTGTTGTAGAGATTAGCTGCCCACTTGATGTCAACGTTGTAAGAAAAATACAAGAGAAGGAGGACATCTACGGACCATTGATGAGGAGTTTGCAGATCCAATATCCAAGATACACCTTCAGCTTCATACCCATCATTATTGGAGCTACAAGTTATATACCAACCTACTTGGATCAAAGTATAACTGAACTTGGATATGTGGACAAAGAGCGCAGCTCCCTAATTCATAGTCTAGAAATGGCTGCGATAGCTAGCACCTTCAAAATTTGCAAAATATTCTTGCGATTCAAGGGATGACAATTTCTTTTCTTTTACAACCTTGCCACCAGGAAGGCCAGTCAAAAATGTACTCGAAACTAAGAGAAAGAGAAACATACATACATATATGTATGTGTGTGTGTGTGTGTGTGTGTGTGTGTGTGTGTGTGTGTGTGTGTGTGTGTGTGTGTGTGTGTGTGTGTGTGTGTGTGTGTGTGTGTGTCTATCTGTTTAGTGTGTATCATAGAAGAGATTAATAGTTAAAGTCAGTGTCATGTTGTCCTGGAGTGTTATCTGTTTACAGGGTTATCAGGTAGTGTTCAATGTTCATTAGTTAATGTGTCACTTTTCTATTTTAAGACGGTAGTGTGTGCTTTGAAGGAAGTTTGGCTACTATTTCTAGCAAAACAAATAACATACACACGATTTAATGAATTATGCTCTTTCCCCACAAAATACAAGTCTTTTTCCCCGACAAAGACTGACTTTTTCCTGGAAAATACTGACCGTACCGCACAAAAGCTTCAACCACAAGCTTCAACCACAAAATCGTGACCATTCATCACAAAATACTGACCTTTCCTCATATAATAGTAATCTTTTCCCGCATAATATTGACCTTTTACGACACAATACTGACCTTTCCTCATATAATACTGACCTTTGCCCACATAATACTGACCTTTCCTCATAATATATTGCTCTTTCCCACAAAATATAGACCATTTACCACAAAATACTGACCTTTCCTCACAATACATTGGCTTTTCTCAC
>OZ024746.1:69545364-69552864 GCA_964016885.1 Eledone cirrhosa | reverse complement strand
AAACAATTACGCCAACAAGCGACGTTTGTTGAACGTAAAAATAAGATAAATATTATTAATTGTAAGTCCCCCACAACAAACATGTTATCAACAACACGTGCTACAGGTCGCCATGCTACTAGACTTCCTAGCAGCCAGGTCGAACAGTGCCTTGAAACAACTATGCCTGTAAGAAACTTGACACCACCTGTACCATCTAAGTCTACCTCGAATGCTGGAGAAAACACTATCGTTAATAATAATAATCGAAGAAATAATAATAATAATCGAAGAAATGTGACACCACGTGTACCATCCGAGTCTACCTCGACTGTTGTGGAAAATACTATCGATAATGAGAGAGTCTTGTGTCTATGTTAGAAACCGACTCTCTCTCTATTGGTAAAAATTTGTGAAATTATAAAACCAGAAGAACATACATACATACATACATACATACATACATACATACATACATACATACATACATACATACATACATACATATGTATATGTCTATTTTGTGTATGTGTGTATATGGGTGACGTCCGAACGAGTACCTTCCATCTCCAACTAAATTACCCTCCGCCTCTTGGTCTCAGCCGACAGGATGGAGAATACATTGCCGCGGAGGACGGCAAGGTTGACGCGCTGGAACAGTCACTCCACTTAGCAGAGCTCGCACCTGCGGGCAGCCAACGGGCTCGCACCAGCGGGCAGCCAACTCCACTCCGATAGCAGTGAGCAGGGATGTGATCCGGGGCCAAGAACGCCGGAAGTCTCCATTGCTACAGGCTCTACCACAAACCTATCCGAGAGCGGTCGATATTTGAACAGTTTGTGTCTTTTTCAGCCTGGCAGGCAGCAAAGCCTGGGCTGCTAGCTGAACGCACCTTGTTTCCACTAGAGAATGTGTTACACTTGTTTGTTCATTTTATTTTGTCTTCTTTGCGCATGCGTTTGCGTGTGCATATTTGTGTAATATTGCCAGAATTAATAACAGAACACACTCACTGTTTGGTTGGTTTTCGCTTCTCGCTGTCTTTTATATCTGCGATCTAACTTACTCGGTCCTCAATGTTGCCATTGACTGACCGACGGTCAAAAACGCATGCGCAAAGAAGACAAAATAAAATAAACAAACAAGCAAATAAATAAATAAATATATAGACAGACTGAATAAAAAATGGCGTAGACATACAACACAACAGGAGGAAAAAATATAACACCACTGACGATGTTGCAGATGTGCAACGAAAGATTTATGTAAATTATGTAAACTATATATATGTGTTTGTGTCTATATTGTATCTGTATCATTTTTGACCGTCGGTCAGTCAATGGCAACATTGAGGACCGAGTAAGTTAGATCGCAGATATAAAAGACAGCGAGAAGCGAAAACCAACCAAACAGTGAGTGTGTTCTGTTATTAATTCTGGCAATATTACACAAATATGACCCTCCCCAAGTATAACTATATATATATATATATATATATATATATATATATATATATATATATATGGTAGCTGCCAACTCGTTTTCGAGTACGGCCACTACTTTATATCCATGTAGGAGAACCCCCACCGATCCGCTGAACGAGTGTGACTTTTTAGTCCAGCCACCGACTTAAAAACTTTGGTACAAACACTACACTTGTGACAATTACTGACACATAGTGCTGGGCCCATGGTACCATGTGACGACAAGTGCAGAGAGATCTCCAGATATAAAGCAATGCCTGTGCCGTGAAGCTTTTATAGTGAGCAAAGGCACTGCACAAAGCCAGTCCCACTCTCTTAACCAAGATGATATTTACCAAAAAGAAGAACAAGTCAATATCCTTGGATACCATCAGAGTTGCAGGTGTTATATCAGAGTTATCCTTCGCCTAGAATTCTGCCTTGACAAAGGCTAAGGGGTCATCTCTCCCGGTGATTTTGGATGGCCATTGACTCTTAAGAGCTCCTTTGCCCTTTGACAAGTTTTGTTTTTAGTCCTGCAGGATGTCCAAAGTCACCCTCCTCACCAAGAAACCTTGGTGGGGTTGCCAGTTTAGTCGCTAACGACCCGACCCTGGGGCAGGTTGTACTGGGATACAAGTTACCAGTAGCACCAACTGGTGACCTGACATATATATATATCTATCTATACATACATACATACATACATATATATATATATATATATATATATATATATATATATATATATATATATATATATATATGCATACATACATATATATATATATATATGTATTATGAAGAGTTACACACGTGGTTTTACTACTACATACCACTGCGTGATGCTGGCGTAGAACAAAATACCTGTTGAAGAAGTGACAAACTTGTTTGATCATTATACTAAAAGCTTATTATTTTAAGCAGGCAGTATAACTGATATAGATCTCACAGAAACCCTGTACTGGATTATACCATCTTTTCCATACGTACATATATGTACGTATGGGTTTACCGAACATTTATTATAATGCTCGGTTTGTTTGTAAACAAACGCATACGTACATATATGTGTGGATGTATGTATATATATACATACTACTGTACGTCTATATACATATATGTATGTACGTATACATACTTATATTTAAGTATTAGCCGTACTAAGAGTGAGAATGAAATTTCATTTTTTCCATTTATCGTTTTCGGTACGCCCGGCCGACTAACTCACTGGATATGCAAATTAGGCTGCTCAGCCGTTAATATGCATAAGGAAAGTATATACTTTCAAACGTTCAATCAACTGACCGGAAGGTATACGGTGCTGATGACAGCTAATAAGCTAGAAACTAGTTCATCGTTCCTTTGTCAGTGTTGAACAAATAGGACAGCGATGGTTGCCGAACACTGTACGGGCTGTTTGTTTAAAAACAAACCGAGCATTATATAAATGTTCGGTAAACCCATACGTACATATATATATATGTGTGCATGTATGTATATATATACATACTACTGTACGTCTATATACATATATGTATGTACGTATACATACTTACATTTAAGTATCAGCCGTACTAAGAGTGAGAAATGAAATTTCATTTTTTCCATTTATATATATATGTATATATATATATATACACACACACATATATATACATATATATATATATATATATATATATATATATATATATATATATATATATATATATATATATATATATATATATATATATATATATATATATATATATATATATATATATATATATATATATATATATATATATATATATATTATTTTAAAATGATGTGTAAACACTGAGCTCCAATTGAAAGTAAACCGGGGTTCATTGGATTGGCAGTATCGGTAGAGAGTCGGACACCATGCTTTGAAGCTTAGAGTTACGTCCCTTTATGATCTGAGTTCAAATCCCGCCGAGGTTAACTTTGCCTTTCATCCTTACGGTGTCGATAAAATAAAGTACCAGTAATGTACTGTATAATTTCTGGCCTTGTGCTAAACGTAGAAACAATTAATTAAGAACTATGACTCTCTCCCATTTCCTCTATAGTTTGCTAGTCTCCCTAGTATATTTATAGTCACTATAGTAAAATTTTATTTGTCAAAATATTTGCTATCACCCTGTGGTGCATGTCATGTGGGCGACATACATGCATACACACATTTATACACACACACATACACACTCACACGCACTCACATACGCATACATATATATACATATACATACATCTGGTATATGCAGCCTATTACATCATTTCTTTCCTCTTCTTATTTGTTGTTTGTTTTTCATTCATTTTGCACCACAACCACCACCTCCCCACCACCACCACCACTACCACTACAACCTATCCGCCTGCTCCACCACCACCACCACCACCACCACCACCACGTCCCTGCCAGCTCCACCACCACCACTAACACCTCCCCGCCATCACCACCACTAACCCCACCCCCACCATTACCACCACTACCACCTCCCCGCCACCACTACCCTACCACCTCCCCACCACCATTACCATCTCCCCAATGCCACTGCCACCATCCCCGCCAACACCACCACCACTACCACCACCACCACCACCACTACCACCTCCCTACCACCATTACCGTCTCTCCCCACCACTACCGCCACCACCACTATTACCACCACTACCACCACCGCCGCCACCACCACCACCACCACTACCACCTCCCTACCACCATTACCATCTCTCCCCACCACTACCACCACCACCACTATTACCACCACTACCACCACCGCCGCCACCACCACCACCACCACCACTACCACCTCCCTACCACCATTACCATCTCTCCCCACCACTACCACCACCACCACTATTACCACCACTACCACCACCCCTCCACCACCACCATTACCACCTCCCCACTGCCACCTTCAAGTGTTGATGCAGCATGAGACCCAAATCCAAACAGATTTAGTTATTTCAGTAGCATACTTTCAAATATCTGCCACACCCTTCTAGCCCACACCCACTTCATCCCTTACTCAATCTACTCACTTAGATTATAAATTCTCAAGCGGCCGAGAATTTGTAATCCAGAATCCGAAGTTTATAATCGATTTTAATGATTGGTATCAATCACCAATTATCGAATTTTGTAATAAACATCGTCAAGACCATCATCAGTGAGGTTCGGGTCTTGCCTGTATAAATCTCATATTGTACACTAAACTAGCAATCTGTCCCGGTAGGGCGTACAAAATAAAAGCACATGGTGTCTAAAATGTTAACGTTCTACAGAAGGGCAGATATTTTACAGGAAAGAGCGTTAAAAGTAGCAATCAGCCCAAGTCCCTATATGGCAGCGCCAGAAATTTAAAATTTGGAGCAATTATATACTATAAATTGACTTAATCAATATATATAAACATATATATTGATTATCTTACTTAACACAGGAAGCTCTATAAACATTGAAAATAAATCTGATATAAAAAAGATTACAAAAGTAGTTTTAATATAAAACTAGACCACCCGTGACCCGTTGGGTCACATTCACTTCAAAATATTTTTAAAAAATCATGTTCACTTAAATAATTTTTAAGTAATTAAAATATACACAGACATGTATATATAATGTGAAATGAAACTGGAAGGCCCATTTATATACGTGTGTGTATGTATATATATAAATGTGTGTGTTTGTATACTTATATATATAAATATATATAAAATAAAGTTAAATAAAAGTCAAATGATTAAAATTTAGCTTCGTTTATTACTGCTATATATATTTTAGTGACAGCCATCTTTGGCTGTGACCTCTTCAGGCAGTTTGAATTAGTATGGTATAGACAAGTACATATGTTGTTTAGGTGTATGATATTGTCAATACTCTGATATGCCCAGTTCCTTGTTGGGTTGTTAATTCACTGGGGAACTGGAGTCATATCAATATCATACACCTAAACAACATATGTACTTGTCTATACCATACTAATTCAAACTGCCTGAAGAGGTCACAGCCAAAGATGGCTGTCACTGAAATATATATAGCAGTAATAAACGAAGCTAAATTTTAATCATTTGACTTTTATTTAACTTTATTTTACACTACTCCGGAGTAACCAAACCAACCTGCGAGGTTCTTTCATGTATATGAAGAAATATAAGGCAATAAATGAAGAAAACAGAAAATAAATAAATAATATAATAAAATAAAATAATTAATATAATTTGTGTAATTTGAAAATAAATAAATAAATAGAGAATAAAGAATAAAGAGTAAATGAGAGATTGGTGAAAAAGTAATGATAATGTATATGGAGAAGTGAGAAATAATGTAGGATAGAGTGTGTGTGTGTGTGTGCTATAACCAATCTCAAGGTCAGAATATGTTGGATAGATTGGTATGATACAAGATGTTAAGATGAGATATTCAATGTGTTTGTGTTATAATCTATCTCAACTTAAAATAAATATAAGGTGATACAGTGAAGAGGGCAGAAAACAAATAACAATTAAATTCAGAAAACAAATAACAATTAAATTCGGAAGAAAACCAAATTACAGCAATGGTCATGCACGAGAGAAGTAATAGAATGGTTCAAAATACTGCATGAGAAAAGTAGGACCAGCTTTATACAACTGGACATCGCAGGCTACTACTCCTCAATCTCACCCATAGTACTTAATAAGGCCCTATTTTTAGCGATGTCCAATACGGACCTAACCCGAGAGGAGGTGAGCATCATCCACGCCGCAAGAAAGACCTTAATCCGCTTCGATGGAGACCTTTGGACCAGGAGTGATTGGCCAAATAACTTTGACATCACGATGGGCTCCAGCGACTCAGCGCAGGTAACGGACCTGGTTGGGCTCTACCTGCTGAAGCAGATAAAAGATGAAATCCTCTGCCTGTGCGGCGGATTATATCGTGACGATGCTCTATTCACAGTACATGACCACAGTACCAATATGTTGGAGGGTATGAGGAGGCGTATTCGCCATTTCTTTAAGAACCAGGGGCTCAGCATAGAAATAGACCCAAATAGGAAGGTAGTTAACTTCCTAGACACCACCCTAAACCTGAACACCGAGCAATACTACCCCTACCACAAGCCCAACGAGAAACTAGTATATGTTAACGCCAAATCAAACCACCCTAGATCCATAACCAAGGCAGTGGTGAAGAGTGTCTTGGACAGGATCTCCAGCCTGTCCGCAAGTAAGGAAATATTCAACAACCACGCGGAATATTACAACGCAGCTCTAAAGAGGGCGGCACATGGACAAAATATAACATATAGTCCGAAAAGCCGGGCGGTGGATAGCCCAACAGACACCCACAACCGCGTTGCCAGAGGGGGGAGGGCGAACCCTAACAATACAGGCAGAGCAGAATCAAATAGGCACCATGTACCAGACACCACCACACGGGCGGTGGGGACTAGTGCGCTTGACCACGAGATGGAGCACAATATGAGTAGCAGTCTCAGGCGTGATGCTAAAACTACCCCAGGACGGACAACCCCAACCGCAGGACACGTGGGGGGGGGGAACGGGCGACCACCCCACGATGGATCTCCCGGGGCGGACAACAACCACCCCACAAATCCGGGCCGTGAAGATAACAAAAAGTATAGAGCCCAAAAGGGAAGCAACAGTGCGGAAACCACCAGCAAACCAACAAATCTCTAACAAATCACGAAGCCCCCAACCCACACATATAGGAGGAGACACCGACAAATCACGTGGTACAACCCACCCTACTCAGCGGCCCTAAAGAAAAGCTTGGCCCGATTATTCTTTGGAGCACTTGACAAATGCTTCCCGAGGGACCACAGATACCACAGGATCTTCAACAGACACACTGTGAAGCTTTCGTATTCCACCACGAGAAATTTGGCCCAACACATAGCTAGCATCAACAGAAGTAGGCTTAAAAACCACACACAACCAGAAGATGGCAATACAAACACTCAGCAGAACCATGTGAAAGGAGGGAAGGGGGGACCCAGAGCCCACCCAAGAAACACAAACAGACCCAAGGACCCCCCA
>OZ024746.1:69502864-69540364 GCA_964016885.1 Eledone cirrhosa | reverse complement strand
GCAATCACTTAAATAAACATACTAATTTTCTGTCACTAATTTTCTCCTAATGCAGTTTATATATAATATCGTCTTTTTTTAATGTATCATGGATTACGTTACTGATTACATAAGGCAGTGTAACACAGTCTTCGTTCAATTTCTGTTTATATTGTCAATTACGATTTTATTTGATGTATCATATCTACATGTATATATACTTGCGTATAATATCAATATACACACTACACATGTTAGCAGAAAACCACCCGAAAGGTGGTTTTTCTGCTGGTTATTATAATTATTGTCTGCGCATCAATTATAATTATTGTCTGCGCATCAACATGTGATATCTCTCTCCACAAAGTTCGATCACCAGCAGCATAGTTCAAAGAGCAAAGTTCAAGTCCAGTCCATAAGTTGACATTATCAAGCCATCATTTTGGCTGCCGGCCTCTGCTTCTCTTACCAGCAAACCTTCCTTCCAGGCATAACCTACTCACACTACGAGTTGATCTTTTTATATGGCTGTATAGTTTGAGTACTGTTGACTTGATAATTGATGTAATTGGTCTAAGTTTTGTAAGCAGCTCACTGATACAGATAGGGTCACTGAGCCGCTTGCCAGTCATGTCTCATGATGTGGTTCTGGAGTGTAGAGAGCTTCTGAAGTGACGTTGTCGTCCAATTAACACAGTCAAGACCATATAACACAACTGGTAGGATGTAAGTATCGAAGATCTTAGCCTTCAAATGATAGGAAACTCGTTTTGATGTTAGTACTTCGTTGTTCTTGTTGAAAGCTGCTCAACCTAGAACGATTCGATACTGCGCAGCAACCATTCCATTGTTGTTTGATGATAGTTTGTGACACAGTGAGATAGAGTGTGTGACAATGTTGGCCCTTTGAATTATATGTATAACTTAGTTTTGCCAGCTGAGTGGAGGAGTAAGATGAAGTAAAGTACCTTGCTGAAGGACACAACACGCCGCCAGGAATGAAACACCCGAATTATGCAGGGATACGCAACTAAAGCCTACCAAAGGTAGTAATAACCGTGATATAGAGGTAGTCATTTGCATATTATTAGCGCTCATGTAAGTACAACTTAGTATAGTGTAGTGGTAGTGTACTTAGTAACAGCTAGTAAGTAGAGAAGGAAGTTAGAGCTAAAAATAATCAGATTTTACTGGTGAATTCAGGGCGAGTGTTTCATATCCTCCCGCCGATAAGAAGCTGCCTTTAGTAATATCAGATAGATATTAGTTTATCTTCATCATCTTATACACTGCCAGCATTATCCAAACACCTCCACCACCGCCATCATCGCCATTATCATCATCCGCATCATCATCATCATCGTCGTTGTCGCCGTCGCCGTTGCATCCTCACCTCTACCGCGACCACTACCCTCATCACCACCAACTACCACCACCATCATCATTATCACCTTCACCACCACCAGCACCACCACCTCCACCAACTACCACCACCATCATCATCATCATTATCACCTTCACCACCACCAGCACCACCACCTCCACCAACTACCACCACCATCATCATCATTATCACCTTCACTACCACCTCCACCAACTACCACCGCCATCATCATCATTATCACCTTTACCACCACCAGCACCACCACCACCACCACTACCACCACCACCACTACAACCACCACCACCACCACCACCACCATCATCATCCTCACTCTTCACGTTACCACCACCACCACCACCACCACTACCCCCACCATCACTACCAACAACATCACCACCACACTTCTGTCTTTTCCTTTCCAGATTACTTCCTTCTTTTCTTCAAAATTCCGATATGACTCCTTCTTATACGTACTTACCTTCCTACACACACACACACACACACACATACATACACACACACCCACGTACACACACACGTACGCACACAAACAAGCGCACACGCACACGTACACACACACGTACACACACACACACATACAGGTGTACACACACACACACACACACACAGGCACACACACACACAGGCACACGTACACACACTTGTATACACATGCGGATGTGAGCGAGGAAAGAATCTCGTACAGTGTGGGACGATGGAAGAAGTGAGAGAGAAGGTAAAGTAGCAGAGAGTGAGTGAGTGAAAGTGTGAGGAAGAGGCTAGCCGAGAGAGGGTGACTAGCAGAGGGGGTGAGTGAAAGTAAGAGGGAGAAGGAGAGAGAAGGGGGAGAGAGAAAGAGGATAGCAGTAAGGGAAGAGAAAAAGACAGGTCACGGCGAAGGGGAAAGCATATATGAATGAAAAATGGCGAGCTGTGTTGTTGCAAATAGGATATATATAATAAATGAAGAATTAGAAATAGAAGCCAGGAATATCCCTCTCTCTCACTTCCTACATCGCCCCACACCGTACGAGATTCTTTCCTCGCTCACATCCGCACAGCCAAGATGTGTCTTTGCCTTCTCGTCAATATTCGCAAGTTCTTATGTTCAAAATGAATTATTGATTTGATTTTCTCATTTTTTACTCTCTTTACGTTGCCTCACCATTCATGTTTGTTTACCTGTCTCTCTTTCTCCACCCAACTCTTTTTATCCCAATAACTTAATTTAGTTATTGTATCGCCCTAGCTTGAGGTATATGGTCTATAATGCGAGGAAATACCTATGATGGCTAGTAGACCACTGATGACGGATATTTCTGGCTTATATATATATATATATATATATATATATATATATATATATCGGCCTGCCCGCCCAGCCAGTGGGATGGCGTCATCATATGGCTAAAACAGCACGTGCTGTGACCAGCGGCGTCGAATGGGGCCCGACAGACTGGTTGGTCAAGGTGATCAAGGTGATATATATATACATGGTGGCTGCCAACTCGTTTTCGAGTACGGCCACTACTTTATATCCATGTAGGAGAACCCCTATCGATGCGCTGAACGAGTGTGACTTTTTAGTCCAGCCAGCGACTTGAACACTCTGGTACAAACACTACACTTGTGACAATTATTGGTACCATGTGATGACAAGTGCAGAGAGATCACCAGATATAAAGCAATGCCTGTGTCGTGGAGCTTTTATAGTGAGCAAAGGCACTGCACAAAGCCAGTCCCACTCTCTTAACCAAGATGATATTTACCAAAAAGAAGAACAAGTCAACATCATTGGATACCATCAGAGTTGCAGGTGTTATATCAGAGTTTTCCTTCTCCTAGAATTCTGCCTTGACAAAGGCTAAGGGGTCATCTCTCCCATACATACATACATACATACATACATACATACATACATACATACATACATACACACACACACACACACACACACACACACACACACACACATATATGTTTACTGATAACTAACCTAGTTTTGTTGTGATTCTTTTATGTGTGTAGGCTCATGTGTGTAGGCGTATGTGTGCGCGCGTGCATGATAGATAGCACTCCTGTATATATATACGTGTCGGTGCTGTTGTTCTTGATGTTGTTATTCCTTACATTTGATATGAAATGAAATCTATTTTATAACACAAACCCACAACACCTCGTGAATAACAGATCCCCCCCTCTCCCCCTCTCTCCCCATCTCTTTCCCCCTCTCTCTCTCCCTCTCTTCCTCTCTTCCCCCCTCTCTCTCCCTGGCCTCTCTCTCTCTCTCTCTCTCTGCCTCCTTTCTTCGCTCTCTCGTTTTCTTTATCTATCTTGATATCTCTCTATCTCTCCCTATCTTTACTCCCTACGGTCTCGTCTCTTTTTTACACTATCTCTCTACCTGTCGACATCTCTCTATATGTGTATCAATGACTCTCCACCAAACCCCATCACAATCCCTCCTATATCAGATGTTATACTATTAAAACCACATATAGCAGTGAAGGTGTGTGGCTCAGTGGTGAAGGCGTGTGGCTGAGGGGTTAGAGAATTGGATTCGCAATCGTAAGGTTGTGAATTCGATTCCTGGACCAGGCGATGCGTTATGTCCTTGAGCAAGACACTTTATTTCACGTTGCTCCTTCTACCTGGAGTTGCGACCGATAGATAGTATTAGCAATTGGAAAGACCAACGGAAACATTGTTCCCTCGGTCCGATTTGACGAAAGTCGATCATTCCTTTTATAGTAACAGCAGTTACGTAAGTTGTTTATCAAATATTACCTTGTAGGTCACTACAATATTATAGTGACGTACAACATTTAACTCCTTAGCATTTAAATCGGCCGTATCCGGCAAGAATACTCTAACCTTTTTCTGTTTAAACCGGCTGTAACCGGCCGTTCATACTGATGTTAAGGTATTGTTCTCAAAATAAATAATATCAAAATCTCATAGATTCGATATTATGTGAGATAAAGCCTTTACCATGAAAATATAATAGTAAATATAGTGTAATGTAAATGCTAAAGCGTTAATCATATATAATTCCCTACTCTCTTCTGCCACAAATCCGGGCACCATTGCTCGGAACGCAGAGGCGCGGAAGATATCCAAATACTGAAATTTCACTGACCGCTTACTTTTCGTGCTGGTTCCCGTCGAATTCTCCATTGTCCCCTCACTCCCTGGACTGCTTCAAAGCAGTGGAAGACCCCTGGTGTTCCTCTTGGTCCCCAGACTGACACAGAGTAGAAGATGACTAAATACTGGGATTTAACCAACCGCTTCCTTTTTGTGTTGGTTGTTGTCCAGACCTCTGGTGTCCTTGGTCCACGGAATGCTGTTTTCCTCTGCAAAATCAGGAATGTACCCCACCTATAGAAGGAGCCCCGTGAAGTAAAATGGCTGATGTAGTGAGTGTCACTTTCGTGATCTTCTTAGTGAGGGGCTGCTAAGATATACCACCAAGTCAAGGATATAGAGTTTGCCCCATCCCTTACTGCTTACTTCATTTTAAATTATTTTTTCCTTTTCTTTCTTTTCCTTATTTTTCTATTTATTATTTTAATTATTTTCAATACTTTCATTGTTGTTTGCTAATATATATTTCCTAATTCCTTATAAACGCCTGGTTTCTAATCGGGAGATTTATATATGTTAAGGGTGGAGAAGAGAACAGTGAGACAGACAGGAAAACAGATGAGAGGAACTGCCATAGGTGTAGGTATGGTTGTGTGGTTAAGAAACTCGCGTCGCAACTACGTGATTTGGGGTTCGATCCCATTGTGTGACACTTTATTTAAGCTGAATACATATCAGAAAAGATTTTTATAGTATAGCAGTTTTTAGTATCAACCAAAGTAATGCAGCATGCGTGTTTCTATAAATCTGTGTCATTTGTAGATATATGATGAACATATATGATGAACATTAATACAATTATATGCTAGAAATAAATTATAAAAATATCATTCTTATTTCTAATTACTTCCACGTGTCAGTAATCAACATAAACTATAGGATTCCTCTTAATGTGGAAGTAATTCTGATTGCAATTCATTATTCCACAATGGTAGCTCATAAACATGGTAATACTTCCTTCAGTGCCATGAACTTCCGGTGTACTTGCACCAATGCGGAAACCAGCTTGATGTCATTTGTTGGTTCGGTGCTTAAACACGTCCTAGTGCTTCTTATTTTAGCTTCTACTGCTACTGTTACTTCTGCTACTACAGCTGCTGATGCTAGTAGTGGTCATAGTGCACGTTTTGGTTGTCTGCAATTTCATTACCTGATATATAGAAATAATGGTTTCTTATATAGGCACAAGGCCAGTAATTTGGGGGGGAGGGGAAAGTCGATTAAATCGACCCCAGTGCTTGACTGGTACTTTATTTTATCGACCCCATAAGGATGAAAGGCAAAGTTAACCTCGGCGGGATTTGAGCTCAGATCATAAAGAGCCGTAACTCTATGCTACAAAGCATGGCGTCCGACCCTCTACCGATACTACCAATCCACCGCCCTCTGATATATAGAAATAATGGCATCGTTTTCACAAAACTGACTATTGCAATTCGACTTCATATGTTATTTTAATCAAATTGGAGAACTTTACATTTAAATCACAATTCCAACATTTGTAATGAACCAAACCAATGATTCTTTCAATTGCAACAACTTTTCAAAAGATTCATTTCTAAATCAGTCGAAAATTTTGTTTCCACCGCTTTTGTTTCGACACTTATTCAACACTTCAGAGAAAGGGCTGTTACCTACAATCTACACTTATCCAACACTTCAGAGAAAGGGCTGTTACCTACAAGCTACACTTATCCAACACTTCAGAGAAAGGGCTGCCACTTACAAGCTACACTTATTCAACAGTTCAGAGAAAGGGATGCCACCTACAAGCTACACTTATCCAACACTTCAGAGAAAGGGCTGTTACCTACAATCTACACTTATCCAACACTTCAGAGAAAGGGCTGTTACCTACAATCTACACTTATCCAACACTTCAGAGAAAGGGCTGTTACCTACAAGCTACACTTATCCAACACTTCAGAGAAAGGGCTGCCACTTACAAGCTACACTTATTCAACAGTTCAGAGAAAGGGATGCCACCTACAAGCTACACTTATCCAACACTTCAGAGAAAGGGCTGTTACCTACAAGCTACACTTATCCAACACTTCACAGAAAGGGCTGTTACCTACAAGCTACACTTATTCAACACTTCAGAGAAAGGGCTGTTACCTACAAGCTACACTTATCCAACACTTCAGAGAAAGGGCTGCCACTTACAAGCTACACTTATTCAACACTTCAGAGAAAGAGCTGCCACCTACAAGCTACACTTATCCAACACTTCAGAGAAAGGGCTGTTACCTACAAGCTACACTTATCCAACACTTCAGAGAAAGAGCTGTTACCTACAAGCTACACTTATCCAACACTTCAGAGAAAGGGCTGCCACTTACAAGCTACACTTATTCAACACTTCAGAGAAAGAGCTGCCACTTACAAGCTACACTTATCCAACACTTCAGAGAAAGGGCTGCCACTTACAAGCTACACTTATCCAACACTTCAGAGAAAGAGCTGTTACCTACAAGCTACACTTATCCAACACTTCAGAGAAAGAGCTGCCACTTACAATCTACACTTATTCAACACTTCAGAGAAAGAGCTGTTACCTACAAGCTACACTTATCCAACACTTCAGAGAAAGGGCTGCCACTTACAAGCTACACTTATTCAACAGTTCAGAGAAAGAGCTGCCACTTACAATCTACACTTATTCAACACTTCAGAGAAAGGGCTGTTACCTACAAGCTACACTTATCCAACACTTCAGAGAAAGGGTTGCCACTTACAAGCTACACTTATCCAACACTTCAGAGAAAGGGTTGTTACCTACAAGCTACACTTATCCAACACTTCAGAGAAAGGGTTGCCACTTACAAGCTACACTTATCCAACACTTCAGAGAAAGGGTTGTTACCTACAAGCTACACTTATTCAACACTTCAGAGAAAGGGCTGTTACCTACAAGCTACACTTATCCAACACTTCAGAGAAAGGGCTGTTACCTACAAGCTACACTTATCCAACACTTCAGAGAAAGAGCTGTTACCTACAAGCTACACTTATCCAACACTGCAGAGAAAGAGCTGTTACCTACAAGCTACACTTATTCAACACTTCAGAGAAAGAGCTGCCACTTACAAGCTACACTTATTCAACACTTCAGAGAAAGGGCTGTTACCTACAAGCTACACTTATCCAACACTTCAGAGAAAGGGCTGTTACCTACAAGCTACACTTATCCAACACTTCAGAGAAAGAGCTGTTACCTACAAGCTACACTTATCCAACACTTCAGAGAAAGAGCTGTTACCTACAAGCTACACTTATTCAACACTTCAGAGAAAGAGCTGCCACTTACAAGCTACACTTATTCAACACTTCAGAGAAAGGGCTGTTACCTACAAGCTACACTTATCCAACACTTCAGAGAAAGGGCTGCCACCTACAAGCTACACTTATTCAACACTTCACAGAAAGGGCTGTTACCTACAAGCTACACTTATCCAACACTTCAGAGAAAGGGCTGCCACCTACAAGCTACACTTATTCAACACTTCACAGAAAGGGCTGTTACCTACAAGCTACACTTATTCAACACTTCAGAGAAAGGGCTGTTACCTACAAGCTACACTTATCCAACACTTCAGAGAAAGGGCTGTTACCTACAAGCTACACTTATCCAACACTTCAGAGAAAGGGCTGTTACCTACAAGCTACACTTATCCAACACTTCAGAGAAAGGGCTGCCACTTACAAGCTACACTTATTCAACAGTTCAGAGAAAGGGCTGCCACTTACAAGCTACACTTATTCAACACTTCAGAGAAAGAGCTGCCACTTACAATCTACACTTATTCAACACTTCAGAGAAAGGGCTGCCACTTACAAGCTACACTTATTCAACAGTTCAGAGAAAGGGCTGCCACTTACAAGCTACACTTATTCAACACTTCAGAGAAAGAGCTGCCACTTACAAGCTACACTTATCCAACACTTCAGAGAAAGAGCTGCCACTTACAATCTACACTTATTCAACACTTCAGAGAAAGGGCTGCCACTTACAAGCTACACTTATTCAACAGTTCAGAGAAAGGGCTGCCACTTACAAGCTACACTTATTCAAAACTTCAGAGAAAGAGCTGCCACTTACAAGCTACACTTATCCAACACTTCAGAGAAGGAGCTGCCACTTACAATCTACACTTATCCAACACTTCAGAGAAAGAGCTGCCACTTACAATCTACACTTATTCAACACTTCAGAGAAAGGGTTGTTACCTACAAGCTACACTTATCCAACACTTCAGAGAAAGGGCTGTTACCTACAAGCTACACTTATCCAACACTTCAGAGAAAGGGCTGCCACTTACAAGCTACACTTATTCAACAGTTCAGAGAAAGGGCTGCCACTTACAAGCTACACTTATTCAACACTTCAGAGAAAGAGCTGCCACTTACAATCTACACTTATTCAACACTTCAGAGAAAGTGCTGCCACTTACAAGCTACACTTATTCAACACTTCAGAGAAAGGGCTGTTACCTACAAGCTACACTTATCCAACACTTCAGAGAAAGGGCTGCCACTTACAAGCTACACTTATCCAACACTTCAGAGAAAGGGCTGTTACCTACAAGCTACACTTATCCAACACTTCAGAGAAAGGGCTGCCACTTACAAGCTACACTTATTCAACACTTCAGAGAAAGGGCTGTTACCTACAAGCTACACTTATCCAACACTTCAGAGGAAGGGCTGCCACTTACAAGCTACACTTATTCAACAGTTCAGAGAAAGAGCTGCCACTTACAATCTACACTTATTCAACACTTCAGAGAAAGAGCTGTTACCTACAAGCTACACTTATCCAACACTTCAGAGAAAGGGCTGCCACTTACAAGCTACACTTATTCAACAGTTCAGAGAAAGAGCTGCCACTTACAATCTACACTTATTCAACACTTCAGAGAAAGGGCTGTTACCTACAAGCTACACTTATCCAACACTTCAGAGAAAGGGTTGCCACTTACAAGCTACACTTATCCAACACTTCAGAGAAAGGGTTGTTACCTACAAGCTACACTTATCCAACACTTCAGAGAAAGGGCTGCCACTTACAAGCTACACTTATTCAACACTTCAGAGAAAGGGCTGTTACCTACAAGCTACACTTATTCAACACTTCAGAGAAAGGGCTGTTACCTACAAGCTACACTTATCCAACACTTCAGAGAAAGGGCTGTTACCTACAAGCTACACTTATCCAACACTTCAGAGAAAGAGCTGTTACCTACAAGCTACACTTATCCAACACTTCAGAGAAAGAGCTGTTACCTACAAGCTACACTTATTCAACACTTCAGAGAAAGAGCTGCCACTTACAAGCTACACTTATTCAACACTTCAGAGAAAGGGCTGTTACCTACAAGCTACACTTATCCAACACTTCAGAGAAAGGGCTGCCACCTACAAGCTACACTTATTCAACACTTCACAGAAAGGGCTGTTACCTACAAGCTACACTTATCCAACACTTCAGAGAAAGGGCTGCCACCTACAAGCTACACTTATTCAACACTTCACAGAAAGGGCTGTTACCTACAAGCTACACTTATTCAACACTTCAGAGAAAGGGCTGTTACCTACAAGCTACACTTATCCAACACTTCAGAGAAAGGGCTGTTACCTACAAGCTACACTTATCCAACACTTCAGAGAAAGGGCTGTTACCTACAAGCTACACTTATCCAACACTTCAGAGAAAGGGCTGCCACTTACAAGCTACACTTATTCAACACTTCAGAGAAAGGGCTGCCACTTACAAGCTACACTTATTCAACACTTCAGAGAAAGAGCTGCCACTTACAATCTACACTTATTCAACACTTCAGAGAAAGGGCTGCCACTTACAAGCTACACTTATTCAACAGTTCAGAGAAAGGGCTGCCACTTACAAGCTACACTTATTCAACACTTCAGAGAAAGAGCTGCCACTTACAAGCTACACTTATCCAACACTTCAGAGAAAGAGCTGCCAATTACAATCTACACTTATTCAACACTTCAGAGAAAGGGCTGCCACTTACAAGCTACACTTATTCAACAGTTCAGAGAAAGGGCTGCCACTTACAAGCTACACTTATTCAACACTTCAGAGAAAGAGCTGCCACTTACAAGCTACACTTATTCAACACTTCAGAGAAAGGGCTGCCACTTACAAGCTACACTTATTCAACAGTTCAGAGAAAGGGCTGCCACTTACAAGCTACACTTATTCAACACTTCAGAGAAAGAGCTGCCACTTACAAGCTACACTTATCCAACACTTCAGAGAAAGAGCTGCCACTTACAATCTACACTTATCCAACACTTCAGAGAAAGAGCTGCCACTTACAATCTACACTTATTCAACACTTCAGAGAAAGGGTTGTTACCTACAAGCTACACTTATCCAACACTTCAGAGAAAGGGCTGTTACCTACAAGCTACACTTATCCAACACTTCAGAGAAAGGGCTGCCACTTACAAGCTACAAGTATTCAACAGTTCAGAGAAAGGGCTGCCACTTACAAGCTACACTTATTCAACACTTCAGAGAAAGAGCTGCCACTTACAATCTACACTTATTCAACACTTCAGAGAAAGTGCTGCCACTTACAAGCTACACTTATTCAACACTTCAGAGAAAGGGCTGTTACCTACAAGCTACACTTATCCAACACTTCAGAGAAAGGGCTGCCACTTACAAGCTACACTTATCCAACACTTCAGAGAAAGGGCTGTTACCTACAAGCTACACTTATCCAACACTTCAGAGAAAGGGCTGCCACTTACAAGCTACACTTATTCAACACTTCAGAGAAAGGGCTGTTACCTACAAGCTACACTTATCCAACACTTCAGAGAAAGGGCTGCCACTTACAAGCTACACTTATTCAACAGTTCAGAGAAAGAGCTGCCACTTACAATCTACACTTATTCAACACTTCAGAGAAAGAGCTGTTACCTACAAGCTACACTTATCCAACACTTCAGAGAAAGGGCTGCCACTTACAAGCTACACTTATTCAACAGTTCAGAGAAAGAGCTGCCACTTACAATCTACACTTATTCAACACTTCAGAGAAAGGGCTGTTACCTACAAGCTACACTTATCCAACACTTCAGAGAAAGGGTTGCCACTTACAAGCTACACTTATCCAACACTTCAGAGAAAGGGTTGTTACCTACAAGCTACACTTATCCAACACTTCAGAGAAAGGGCTTCCACTTACAAGCTACACTTATTCAACACTTCAGAGAAAGGGCTGTTACCTACAAGCTACACTTATCCAACACTTCAGAGAAAGGGCTGTTACCTACAAGCTACACTTATCCAACACTTCAGAGAAAGAGCTGTTACCTACAAGCTACACTTATCCAACACTTCAGAGAAAGAGCTGTTACCTACAAGCTACACTTATTCAACACTTCAGAGAAAGAGCTGCCACTTACAAGCTACACTTATTCAACACTTCAGAGAAAGGGCTGTTACCTACAAGCTACACTTATCCAACACTTCAGAGAAAGGGCTGTTACCTACAAGCTACACTTATCCAACACTTCAGAGAAAGAGCTGTTACCTACAAGCTACACTTATCCAACACTTCAGAGAAAGAGCTGTTACCTACAAGCTACACTTATTCAACACTTCAGAGAAAGAGCTGCCACTTACAAGCTACACTTATTCAACACTTCAGAGAAAGGGCTGTTACCTACAAGCTACACTTATCCAACACTTCAGAGAAAGGGCTGCCACCTACAAGCTACACTTATTCAACACTTCACAGAAAGGGCTGTTACCTACAAGCTACACTTATCCAACACTTCAGAGAAAGGGCTGCCACCTACAAGCTACACTTATTCAACACTTCACAGAAAGGGCTGTTACCTACAAGCTACACTTATTCAACACTTCAGAGAAAGGGCTGTTACCTACAAGCTACACTTATCCAACACTTCAGAGAAAGGGCTGTTACCTACAAGCTACACTTATCCAACACTTCAGAGAAAGGGCTGTTACCTACAAGCTACACTTATCCAACACTTCAGAGAAAGGGCTGCCACTTACAAGCTACACTTATTCAACAGTTCAGAGAAAGGGCTGCCACTTACAAGCTACACTTATTCAACACTTCAGAGAAAGAGCTGCCACTTACAATCTACACTTATTCAACACTTCAGAGAAAGGGCTGCCACTTACAAGCTACACTTATTCAACAGTTCAGAGAAAGGGCTGCCACTTACAAGCTACACTTATTCAACACTTCAGAGAAAGAGCTGCCACTTACAAGCTACACTTATCCAACACTTCAGAGAAAGAGCTGCCACTTACAATCTACACTTATCCAACACTTCAGAGAAAGAGCTGCCACTTACAATCTACACTTATTCAACACTTCAGAGAAAGGGTTGTTACCTACAAGCTACACTTATCCAACACTTCAGAGAAAGGGCTGTTACCTACAAGCTACACTTATCCAACACTTCAGAGAAAGGGCTGCCACTTACAAGCTACACTTATTCAACAGTTCAGAGAAAGGGCTGCCACTTACAAGCTACACTTATTCAACACTTCAGAGAAAGAGCTGCCACTTACAATCTACACTTATTCAACACTTCAGAGAAAGTGCTGCCACTTACAAGCTACACTTATTCAACACTTCAGAGAAAGGGCTGTTACCTACAAGCTACACTTATCCAACACTTCAGAGAAAGGGCTGCCACTTACAAGCTACACTTATCCAACACTTCAGAGAAAGGGTTGTTACCTACAAGCTACACTTATCCAACACTTCAGAGAAAGGGCTGCCACTTACAAGCTACACTTATTCAACACTTCAGAGAAAGGGCTGTTACCTACAAGCTACACTTATTCAACACTTCAGAGAAAGGGCTGTTACCTACAAGCTACACTTATCCAACAGTTCAGAGAAAGGGCTGTTACCTACAAGCTACACTTATCCAACACTTCAGAGAAAGAGCTGTTACCTACAAGCTACACTTATCCAACACTTCAGAGAAAGAGCTGTTACCTACAAGCTACACTTATTCAACACTTCAGAGAAAGAGCTGCCACTTACAAGCTACACTTATTCAACACTTCAGAGAAAGGGCTGTTACCTACAAGCTACACTTATCCAACACTTCAGAGAAAGGGCTGCCACCTACAAGCTACACTTATTCAACACTTCACAGAAAGGGCTGTTACCTACAAGCTACACTTATCCAACACTTCAGAGAAAGGGCTGCCACCTACAAGCTACACTTATTCAACACTTCACAGAAAGGGCTGTTACCTACAAGCTACACTTATTCAACACTTCAGAGAAAGGGCTGTTACCTACAAGCTACACTTATCCAACACTTCAGAGAAAGGGCTGTTACCTACAAGCTACACTTATCCAACACTTCAGAGAAAGGGCTGTTACCTACAAGCTACACTTATCCAACACTTCAGAGAAAGGGCTGCCACTTACAAGCTACACTTATTCAACACTTCAGAGAAAGGGCTGCCACTTACAAGCTACACTTATTCAACACTTCAGAGAAAGAGCTGCCACTTACAATCTACACTTATTCAACACTTCAGAGAAAGGGCTGCCACTTACAAGCTACACTTATTCAACAGTTCAGAGAAAGGGCTGCCACTTACAAGCTACACTTATTCAACACTTCAGAGAAAGAGCTGCCACTTACAAGCTACACTTATCCAACACTTCAGAGAAAGAGCTGCCACTTACAATCTACACTTATTCAACACTTCAGAGAAAGGGCTGCCACTTACAAGCTACACTTATTCAACAGTTCAGAGAAAGGGCTGCCACTTACAAGCTACACTTATTCAACACTTCAGAGAAAGAGCTGCCACTTACAAGCTACACTTATCCAACACTTAAGAGAAAGAGCTGCCACTTACAATCTACACTTATCCAACACTTCAGAGAAAGAGCTGCCACTTACAATCTACACTTATTCAACACTTCAGAGAAAGGGTTGTTACCTACAAGCTACACTTATCCAACACTTCAGAGAAAGGGCTGTTACCTACAAGCTACACTTATCCAACACTTCAGAGAAAGGGCTGCCACTTACAAGCTACACTTATTCAACAGTTCAGAGAAAGGGCTGCCACTTACAAGCTACACTTATTCAACACTTCAGAGAAAGAGCTGCCACTTACAATCTACACTTATTCAACACTTCAGAGAAAGGGCTGCCACTTACAAGCTACACTTATTCAACAGTTCAGAGAAAGGGCTGCCACTTACAAGCTACACTTATTCAACACTTCAGAGAAAGAGCTGCCACTTACAAGCTACACTTATCCAACACTTCAGAGAAAGAGCTGCCACTTACAATTTACACTTATTCAACACTTCAGAGAAAGGGCTGCCACTTACAAGCTACACTTATTCAACAGTTCAGAGAAAGGGCTGCCACTTACAAGCTACACTTATTCAACACTTCAGAGAAAGAGCTGCCACTTACAAGCTACACTTATCCAACACTTCAGAGAAAGAGCTGCCACTTACAATCTACACTTATCCAACACTTCAGAGAAAGAGCTGCCACTTACAATCTACACTTATTCAACACTTCAGAGAAAGGGTTGTTACCTACAAGCTACACTTATCCAACACTTCAGAGAAAGGGCTGTTACCTACAAGCTACACTTATCCAACACTTCAGAGAAAGGGCTGCCACTTACAAGCTACACTTATTCAACAGTTCAGAGAAAGGGCTGCCACTTACAAGCTACACTTATTCAACACTTCAGAGAAAGAGCTGCCACTTACAATCTACACTTATTCAACACTTCAGAGAAAGTGCTGCCACTTACAAGCTACACTTATTCAACACTTCAGAGAAAGGGCTGTTACCTACAAGCTACACTTATCCAACACTTCAGAGAAAGGGCTGCCACTTACAAGCTACACTTATCCAACACTTCAGAGAAAGGGTTGTTACCTACAAGCTACACTTATCCAACACTTCAGAGAAAGGGCTGCCACTTACAAGCTACACTTATTCAACACTTCAGAGAAAGGGCTGTTACCTACAAGCTACACTTATTCAACACTTCAGAGAAAGGGCTGTTACCTACAAGCTACACTTATCCAACACTTCAGAGAAAGGGCTGTTACCTACAAGCTACACTTATCCAACACTTCAGAGAAAGAGCTGTTACCTACAAGCTACACTTATCCAACACTTCAGAGAAAGAGCTGTTACCTACAAGCTACACTTATTCAACACTTCAGAGAAAGAGCTGCCACTTACAAGCTACACTTATCCAACACTTCAGAGAAAGGGCTGTTACCTACAAGCTACACTTATCCAACACTTCAGAGAAAGGGCTGCCACCTACAAGCTACACTTATTCAACACTTCACAGAAAGGGCTGTTACCTACAAGCTACACTTATCCAACACTTCAGAGAAAGGGCTGCCACCTACAAGCTACACTTATTCAACACTTCACAGAAAGGGCTGTTACCTACAAGCTACACTTATTCAACACTTCAGAGAAAGGGCTGTTACCTACAAGCTACACTTATCCAACACTTCAGAGAAAGGGCTGTTACCTACAAGCTACACTTATCCAACACTTCAGAGAAAGGGCTGTTACCTACAAGCTACACTTATCCAACACTTCAGAGAAAGGGCTGCCACTTACAAGCTACACTTATTCAACACTTCAGAGAAAGGGCTGCCACTTACAAGCTACACTTATTCAACACTTCAGAGAAAGAGCTGCCACTTACAATCTACACTTATTCAACACTTCAGAGAAAGGGCTGCCACTTACAAGCTACACTTATTCAACAGTTCAGAGAAAGGGCTGCCACTTACAAGCTACACTTATTCAACACTTCAGAGAAAGAGCTGCCACTTACAAGCTACACTTATCCAACACTTCAGAGAAAGAGCTGCCACTTACAATCTACACTTATTCAACACTTCAGAGAAAGGGCTGCCACTTACAAGCTACACTTATTCAACAGTTCAGAGAAAGGGCTGCCACTTACAAGCTACACTTATTCAACACTTCAGAGAAAGAGCTGCCACTTACAAGCTACACTTATTCAAGACTTCAGAGAAAGGGCTGTTACCTACAAGCTACACTTATCCAACACTTCAGAGAAAGGGCTGTTACCTACAAGCTACACTTATCCAACACTTCAGAGAAAGAGCTGCCACTTACAATCTACACTTATCCAACACTTCAGAGAAAGAGCTGCCACTTACAATCTACACTTATTCAACACTTCAGAGAAAGGGTTGTTACCTACAAGCTACACTTATCCAACACTTCAGAGAAAGGGCTGTTACCTACAAGCTACACTTATCCAACACTTCAGAGAAAGGGCTGCCACTTACAAGCTACACTTATTCAACAGTTCAGAGAAAGGGCTGCCACTTACAAGCTACACTTATTCAACACTTCAGAGAAAGAGCTGCCACTTACAATCTACACTTATTCAACACTTCAGAGAAAGTGCTGCCACTTACAAGCTACACTTATTCAACACTTCAGAGAAAGGGCTGTTACCTACAAGCTACACTTATCCAACACTTCAGAGAAAGGGCTGCCACTTACAAGCTACACTTATCCAACACTTCAGAGAAAGGGCTGTTACCTACAAGCTACACTTATCCAACACTTCAGAGAAAGGGCTGCCACTTACAAGCTACACTTATTCAACACTTCAGAGAAAGGGCTGTTACCTACAAGCTACACTTATCCAACACTTCAGAGAAAGGGCTGCCACTTACAAGCTACACTTATTCAACAGTTCAGAGAAAGAGCTGCCACTTACAATCTACACTTATTCAACACTTCAGAGAAAGAGCTGTTACCTACAAGCTACACTTATCCAACACTTCAGAGAAAGGGCTGCCACTTACAAGCTACACTTATTCAACCGTTCAGAGAAAGAGCTGCCACTTACAATCTACACTTATTCAACACTTCAGAGAAAGGGCTGTTACCTACAAGTTACACTTATCCAACACTTCAGAGAAAGGGTTGCCACTTACAAGCTACACTTATCCAACACTTCAGAGAAAGGGTTGTTACCTACAAGCTACACTTATCCAACACTTCAGAGAAAGGGCTGCCACTTACAAGCTACACTTATTCAACACTTCAGAGAAAGGGCTGTTACCTACAAGCTACACTTATCCAACACTTCAGAGAAAGGGCTGTTACCTACAAGCTACACTTATCCAACACTTCAGAGAAAGAGCTGTTACCTACAAGCTACACTTATCCAACACTTCAGAGAAAGAGCTGTTACCTACAAGCTACACTTATTCAACACTTCAGAGAAAGAGCTGCCACTTACAAGCTACACTTATTCAACACTTCAGAGAAAGGGCTGTTACCTACAAGCTACACTTATCCAACACTTCAGAGAAAGGGCTGTTACCTACAAGCTACACTTATCCAACACTTCAGAGAAAGAGCTGTTACCTACAAGCTACACTTATCCAACACTTCAGAGAAAGAGCTGTTACCTACAAGCTACACTTATTCAACACTTCAGAGAAAGAGCTGCCACTTACAAGCTACACTTATTCAACACTTCAGAGAAAGGGCTGTTACCTACAAGCTACACTTATCCAACACTTCAGAGAAAGGGCTGCCACCTACAAGCTACACTTATTCAACACTTCACAGAAAGGGCTGTTACCTACAAGCTACACTTATCCAACACTTCAGAGAAAGGGCTGCCACCTACAAGCTACACTTATTCAACACTTCACAGAAAGGGCTGTTACCTACAAGCTACACTTATTCAACACTTCAGAGAAAGGGCTGTTACCTACAAGCTACACTTATCCAACACTTCAGAGAAAGGGCTGTTACCTACAAGCTACACTTATCCAACACTTCAGAGAAAGGGCTGTTACCTACAAGCTACACTTATCCAACACTTCAGAGAAAGGGCTGCCACTTACAAGCTACACTTATTCAACAGTTCAGAGAAAGGGCTGCCACTTACAAGCTACACTTATTCAACACTTCAGAGAAAGAGCTGCCACTTACAATCTACACTTATTCAACACTTCAGAGAAAGGGCTGCCACTTACAAGCTACACTTATTCAACAGTTCAGAGAAAGGGCTGCCACTTACAAGCTACACTTATTCAACACTTCAGAGAAAGAGCTGCCACTTACAAGCTACACTTATCCAACACTTCAGAGAAAGAGCTGCCACTTACAATCTACACTTATTCAACACTTCAGAGAAAGGGCTGCCACTTACAAGCTACACTTATTCAACAGTTCAGAGAAAGGGCTGCCACTTACAAGCTACACTTATTCAACAGTTCAGAGAAAGGGCTGCCACTTACAAGCTACACTTATTCAACACTTCAGAGAAAGAGCTGCCACTTACAAGCTACACTTATCCAACACTTCAGAGAAAGAGCTGCCACTTACAATCTACACTTATTCAACACTTCAGAGAAAGGGTTGTTACCTACAAGCTACACTTATCCAACACTTCAGAGAAAGGGCTGTTACCTACAAGCTACACTTATCCAACACTTCAGAGAAAGGGCTGCCACTTACAAGCTACACTTATTCAACAGTTCAGAGAAAGGGCTGCCACTTACAAGCTACACTTATTCAACACTTCAGAGAAAGAGCTGCCACTTACAATCTACACTTATTCAACACTTCAGAGAAAGTGCTGCCACTTACAAGCTACACTTATTCAACACTTCAGAGAAAGGGCTGTTACCTACAAGCTACACTTATCCAACACTTCAGAGAAAGGGCTGCCACTTACAAGCTACACTTATCCAACACTTCAGAGAAAGGGCTGTTACCTACAAGCTACACTTATCCAACACTTCAGAGAAAGGGCTGCCACTTACAAGCTACACTTATTCAACACTTCAGAGAAAGGGCTGTTACCTACAAGCTACACTTATCCAACACTTCAGAGAAAGGGCTGTTACCTACAAGCTACACTTATCCAACACTTCAGAGAAAGGGCTGTTACCTACAAGCTACACTTATCCAACACTTCAGAGAAAGGGCTGTTACCTACAAGCTACACTTATCCAACACTTCAGAGAAAGGGCTGTTACCTACAAGCTACACTTATCCAACACTTCAGAGAAAGGGCTGTTACCTACAAGCTACACTTATCCAACACTTCAGAGAAAGAGCTGTTACCTACAAGCTACACTTATCCAACACTTCAGAGAAAGAGCTGTTACCTACAAGCTACACTTATTCAACACTTCAGAGAAAGAGCTGCCACTTACAAGCTACACTTATTCAACACTTCAGAGAAAGGGCTGTTACCTACAAGCTACACTTATCCAACACTTCAGAGAAAGGGCTGCCACCTACAAGCTACACTTATTCAACACTTCACAGAAAGGGCTGTTACCTACAAGCTACACTTATCCAACACTTCAGAGAAAGGGCTGCCACCTACAAGCTACACTTATTCAACACTTCACAGAAAGGGCTGTTACCTACAAGCTACACTTATTCAACACTTCAGAGAAAGGGCTGTTACCTACAAGCTACACTTATCCAACACTTCAGAGAAAGGGCTGTTACCTACAAGCTACACTTATCCAACACTTCAGAGAAAGGGCTGTTACCTACAAGCTACACTTATCCAACACTTCAGAGAAAGGGCTGCCACTTACAAGCTACACTTATTCAACACTTCAGAGAAAGGGCTGCCACTTACAAGCTACACTTATTCAACACTTCAGAGAAAGAGCTGCCACTTACAATCTACACTTATTCAACACTTCAGAGAAAGGGCTGCCACTTACAAGCTACACTTATTCAACAGTTCAGAGAAAGGGCTGCCACTTACAAGCTACACTTATTCAACACTTCAGAGAAAGAGCTGCCACTTACAAGCTACACTTATCCAACACTTCAGAGAAAGAGCTGCCACTTACAATCTACACTTATTCAACACTTCAGAGAAAGGGCTGCCACTTACAAGCTACACTTATTCAACAGTTCAGAGAAAGGGCTGCCACTTACAAGCTACACTTATTCAACACTTCAGAGAAAGAGCTGCCACTTACAAGCTACACTTATCCAACACTTAAGAGAAAGAGCTGCCACTTACAATCTACACTTATCCAACACTTCAGAGAAAGAGCTGCCACTTACAATCTACACTTATTCAACACTTCAGAGAAAGGGTTGTTACCTACAAGCTACACTTATCCAACACTTCAGAGAAAGGGCTGTTACCTACAAGCTACACTTATCCAACACTTCAGAGAAAGGGCTGCCACTTACAAGCTACACTTATTCAACAGTTCAGAGAAAGGGCTGCCACTTACAAGCTACACTTATTCAACACTTCAGAGAAAGAGCTGCCACTTACAATCTACACTTATTCAACACTTCAGAGAAAGGGCTGCCACTTACAAGCTACACTTATTCAACAGTTCAGAGAAAGGGCTGCCACTTACAAGCTACACTTATTCAACACTTCAGAGAAAGAGCTGCCACTTACAAGCTACACTTATCCAACACTTCAGAGAAAGAGCTGCCACTTACAATTTACACTTATTCAACACTTCAGAGAAAGGGCTGCCACTTACAAGCTACACTTATTCAACAGTTCAGAGAAAGGGCTGCCACTTACAAGCTACACTTATTCAACACTTCAGAGAAAGAGCTGCCACTTACAAGCTACACTTATCCAACACTTCAGAGAAAGAGCTGCCACTTACAATCTACACTTATCCAACACTTCAGAGAAAGAGCTGCCACTTACAATCTACACTTATTCAACACTTCAGAGAAAGGGTTGTTACCTACAAGCTACACTTATCCAACACTTCAGAGAAAGGGCTGTTACCTACAAGCTACACTTATCCAACACTTCAGAGAAAGGGCTGCCACTTACAAGCTACACTTATTCAACACTTCAGAGAAAGAGCTGCCACTTACAATCTACACTTATTCAACACTTCAGAGAAAGTGCTGCCACTTACAAGCTACACTTATTCAACACTTCAGAGAAAGGGCTGTTACCTACAAGCTACACTTATCCAACACTTCAGAGAAAGGGCTGCCACTTACAAGCTACACTTATCCAACACTTCAGAGAAAGGGTTGTTACCTACAAGCTACACTTATCCAACACTTCAGAGAAAGGGCTGCCACTTACAAGCTACACTTATTCAACACTTCAGAGAAAGGGCTGTTACCTACAAGCTACACTTATTCAACACTTCAGAGAAAGGGCTGTTACCTACAAGCTACACTTATCCAACACTTCAGAGAAAGGGCTGTTACCTACAAGCTACACTTATCCAACACTTCAGAGAAAGAGCTGTTACCTACAAGCTACACTTATCCAACACTTCAGAGAAAGAGCTGTTACCTACAAGCTACACTTATTCAACACTTCAGAGAAAGAGCTGCCACTTACAAGCTACACTTATCCAACACTTCAGAGAAAGGGCTGTTACCTACAAGCTACACTTATCCAACACTTCAGAGAAAGGGCTGCCACCTACAAGCTACACTTATTCAACACTTCACAGAAAGGGCGGTTACCTACAAGCTACACTTATCCAACACTTCAGAGAAAGGGCTGCCACCTACAAGCTACACTTATTCAACACTTCACAGAAAGGGCTGTTACCTACAAGCTACACTTATTCAACACTTCAGAGAAAGGGCTGTTACCTACAAGCTACACTTATCCAACACTTCAGAGAAAGGGCTGTTACCTACAAGCTACACTTATCCAACACTTCAGAGAAAGGGCTGTTACCTACAAGCTACACTTATCCAACACTTCAGAGAAAGGGCTGCCACTTACAAGCTACACTTATTCAACACTTCAGAGAAAGGGCTGCCACTTACAAGCTACACTTATTCAACACTTCAGAGAAAGAGCTGCCACTTACAATCTACACTTATTCAACACTTCAGAGAAAGGGCTGCCACTTACAAGCTACACTTATTCAACAGTTCAGAGAAAGGGCTGCCACTTACAAGCTACACTTATTCAACACTTCAGAGAAAGAGCTGCCACTTACAAGCTACACTTATCCAACACTTCACAGAAAGAGCTGCCACTTACAATCTACACTTATTCAACACTTCAGAGAAAGGGCTGCCACTTACAAGCTACACTTATTCAACAGTTCAGAGAAAGGGCTGCCACTTACAAGCTACACTTATTCAACACTTCAGAGAAAGAGCTGCCACTTACAAGCTACACTTATTCAAGACTTCAGAGAAAGGGCTGTTACCTACAAGCTACACTTATCCAACACTTCAGAGAAAGGGCTGTTACCTACAAGCTACACTTATCCAACACTTCAGAGAAAGAGCTGCCACTTACAATCTACACTTATCCAACACTTCAGAGAAAGAGCTGCCACTTACAATCTACACTTATTCAACACTTCAGAGAAAGGGTTGTTACCTACAAGCTACACTTATCCAACACTTCAGAGAAAGGGCTGTTACCTACAAGCTACACTTATCCAACACTTCAGAGAAAGGGCTGCCACTTACAAGCTACACTTATTCAACAGTTCAGAGAAAGGGCTGCCACTTACAAGCTACACTTATTCAACACTTCAGAGAAAGAGCTGCCACTTACAATCTACACTTATTCAACACTTCAGAGAAAGTGCTGCCACTTACAAGCTACACTTATTCAACACTTCAGAGAAAGGGCTGTTACCTACAAGCTACACTTATCCAACACTTCAGAGAAAGGGCTGCCACTTACAAGCTACACTTATCCAACACTTCAGAGAAAGGGCTGTTACCTACAAGCTACACTTATCCAACACTTCAGAGAAAGGGCTGCCACTTACAAGCTACACTTATTCAACACTTCAGAGAAAGGGCTGTTACCTACAAGCTACACTTATCCAACACTTCAGAGAAAGGGCTGCCACTTACAAGCTACACTTATTCAACAGTTCAGAGAAAGAGCTGCCACTTACAATCTACACTTATTCAACACTTCAGAGAAAGAGCTGTTACCTACAAGCTACACTTATCCAACACTTCAGAGAAAGGGCTGCCACTTACAAGCTACACTTATTCAACCGTTCAGAGAAAGAGCTGCCACTTACAATCTACACTTATTCAACACTTCAGAGAAAGGGCTGTTACCTACAAGTTACACTTATCCAACACTTCAGAGAAAGGGTTGCCACTTACAAGCTACACTTATCCAACACTTCAGAGAAAGGGTTGTTACCTACAAGCTACACTTATCCAACACTTCAGAGAAAGGGCTGCCACTTACAAGCTACACTTATTCAACACTTCAGAGAAAGGGCTGTTACCTACAAGCTACACTTATCCAACACTTCAGAGAAAGGGCTGTTACCTACAAGCTACACTTATCCAACACTTCAGAGAAAGAGCTGTTACCTACAAGCTACACTTATCCAACACTTCAGAGAAAGAGCTGTTACCTACAAGCTACACTTATTCAACACTTCAGAGAAAGAGCTGCCACTTACAAGCTACACTTATTCAACACTTCAGAGAAAGGGCTGTTACCTACAAGCTACACTTATCCAACACTTCAGAGAAAGGGCTGTTACCTACAAGCTACACTTATCCAACACTTCAGAGAAAGAGCTGTTACCTACAAGCTACACTTATCCAACACTTCAGAGAAAGAGCTGTTACCTACAAGCTACACTTATTCAACACTTCAGAGAAAGAGCTGCCACTTACAAGCTACACTTATTCAACACTTCAGAGAAAGGGCTGTTACCTACAAGCTACACTTATCCAACACTTCAGAGAAAGGGCTGCCACCTACAAGCTACACTTATTCAACACTTCACAGAAAGGGCTGTTACCTACAAGCTACACTTATCCAACACTTCAGAGAAAGGGCTGCCACCTACAAGCTACACTTATTCAACACTTCACAGAAAGGGCTGTTACCTACAAGCTACACTTATTCAACACTTCAGAGAAAGGGCTGTTACCTACAAGCTACACTTATCCAACACTTCAGAGAAAGGGCTGTTACCTACAAGCTACACTTATCCAACACTTCAGAGAAAGGGCTGTTACCTACAAGCTACACTTATCCAACACTTCAGAGAAAGGGCTGCCACTTACAAGCTACACTTATTCAACAGTTCAGAGAAAGGGCTGCCACTTACAAGCTACACTTATTCAACACTTCAGAGAAAGAGCTGCCACTTACAATCTACACTTATTCAACACTTCAGAGAAAGGGCTGCCACTTACAAGCTACACTTATTCAACAGTTCAGAGAAAGGGCTGCCACTTACAAGCTACACTTATTCAACACTTCAGAGAAAGAGCTGCCACTTACAAGCTACACTTATCCAACACTTCAGAGAAAGAGCTGCCACTTACAATCTACACTTATTCAACACTTCAGAGAAAGGGCTGCCACTTACAAGCTACACTTATTCAACAGTTCAGAGAAAGGGCTGCCACTTACAAGCTACACTTATTCAACACTTCAGAGAAAGAGCTGCCACTTACAAGCTACACTTATCCAACACTTCAGAGAAAGAGCTGCCACTTACAATCTACACTTATCCAACACTTCAGAGAAAGAGCTGCCACTTACAATCTACACTTATTCAACACTTCAGAGAAAGGGTTGTTACCTACAAGCTACACTTATCCAACACTTCAGAGAAAGGGCTGTTACCTACAAGCTACACTTATCCAACACTTCAGAGAAAGGGCTGCCACTTACAAGCTACACTTATTCAACAGTTCAGAGAAAGGGCTGCCACTTACAAGCTACACTTATTCAACACTTCAGAGAAAGAGCTGCCACTTACAATCTACACTTATTCAACACTTCAGAGAAAGTGCTGCCACTTACAAGCTACACTTATTCAACACTTCAGAGAAAGGGCTGTTACCTACAAGCTACACTTATCCAACACTTCAGAGAAAGGGCTGCCACTTACAAGCTACACTTATCCAACACTTCAGAGAAAGGGCTGTTACCTACAAGCTACACTTATCCAACACTTCAGAGAAAGGGCTGCCACTTACAAGCTACACTTATTCAACACTTCAGAGAAAGGGCTGTTACCTACAAGCTACACTTATCCAACACTTCAGAGAAAGGGCTGTTACCTACAAGCTACACTTATCCAACACTTCAGAGAAAGGGCTGTTACCTACAAGCTACACTTATCCAACACTTCAGAGAAAGGGCTGTTACCTACAAGCTACACTTATCCAACACTTCAGAGAAAGGGCTGTTACCTACAAGCTACACTTATCCAACACTTCAGAGAAAGGGCTGTTACCTACAAGCTACACTTATCCAACACTTCAGAGAAAGAGCTGCCACTTACAAGCTACACTTATTCAACACTTCAGAGAAAGAGCTGCCACTTACAAGCTACACTTATTCAACACTTCAGAGAAAGAGCTGCCACTTACAATCTACACTTATTCAACACTTCAGAGAAAGGGCTGTTACCTACAAGCTACACTTATTCAACAGTTCAGAGAAAGGGCTGCCACTTACAAGCTACACTTATTCAACACTTCAGAGAAAGAGCTGCCACTTACAAGCTACACTTATTCAACACTTCAGAGAAAGGGCTGCCACTTACAAGCTACACTTATTCAACACTTCAGAGAAAGAGCTGCCACTTACAAGCTACACTTATTCAACACTTCAGAGAAAGGGCTGTTACCTACAAGCTACACTTATCCAACACTTCAGAGAAAGGGCTGTTACCTACAAGCTACACTTATCCAACACTTCAGAGAAAGGGCTGTTACCTACAAGCTACACTTATCCAACACTTCAGAGAAAGGGCTGTTACCTACAAGCTACACTTATCCAACACTTCAGAGAAAGGGCTGCCACTTACAAGCTACACTTATCCAACACTTCACACAAAGGACAACAACCAACTTGTCTCTCCACCCATATACTGCGAAATTGAGTCAACTTTCTGTTTACGGCGTTAAAAAGTGAAAGTTAGAAAAATCAAAGCATCAAATGAAAACTTAGAAAACTGAAAACTCTGTATTTTGACAAGGGGTGAAAGTTTTTGTGTAATCTGTTTCTTAGAATATAAATTATATTTGAAATAGTGAATATTTCATTTCAAACCATAAAGCATTTATTTACTAACACACCCAGTTTCAAATAAGGGAAAACTGATACATCTAAAATTATAACAGGAAGTAAACTACGTATATATTCAAAAGTATAAACCACTTATTCGTTAAATTGTCATTGGTTATATTATTAGAGATCTGATTATAAAAAAAAATCTACAAACTATCGACTATTTCTAATTAAATTTAGAGGTAGAGAGAGTTGGGACTTCCTATATTACAGTAGTTACACGGACGGGTGAGTTATTGCAGTTGAAGTTAGGGATAGACTGGGTGGCTTCTTGTGTTATGTCAAGTGAATATTACGGTTGTTACATGGACAGTTGATTTATTGAAAGCAATGTGCATTTCTTGTAGTCTCAATATATATTTTATTGTATTTAATATGAAATAGACCTCCGTCGGTTTCGAACATTCGTTGTCGAAACCGACAATTGTCGTGCAAGTGGTTGAGCATTCCAAAGGCACGTGTACCCATAACACAATCCCTTAGACGAAACAGTTTGACATGGCTAGGCCTTAGAATTACATTCCATATTGTATTAGAGTGGCTGAGTATTCCGCAGACATGTGTAGCCTTAATGTAATCTTCACACAGAATCAATGACACAGTATGTGATATGGTCGGACATTTCAATTACAGGTTCAATCTATCTTGTATAACATTGTGAGCAGACCTGTCAACTCTCTCCGTCCGTCCGACGGGGAGATTTGCAATAGCTTTTGGGTGGGTGAGAGATGTCTTCTCTTGTGAAAATGGGTATCGCTTTCATTATGTAAAATCTCCTCATTTTGCCTCATTTCTTCCCGTTTGGGGTTTTAGGGGTTAGAAGGCCTGGTGTGAGTGTATACCCTTAATGCAATTTTCAGAGATTGACACAGTGTTTGACAAGGCTGGATGTTTGAATTACTGGTACAGTCCATCTTCTGTTGCAGTGTAAGTGGCTGCGCATTTCACAAGCATGTGAATGATTAACGGAATTTTCTGAAATTCAATGTGACACTGTGAATGACATGGTTGAACATTTAAAATACGGATATAGTTCATCTGACAGGCTTACAAACAGTTTCCCTCTATCCAGTTTCACAGGGTTTGGACCAACCGAAGATATGGTAAACGCCCAAGATACCATGCTGAAATTCTAGATGTCTCGAAGATCCGTGATCAAATTCGAGACAAGCACTCCTTTTAAATATACATAGTTTTAAATATAAAAATAGCTAGAACTGCTATGATGTAGTTACCATAACTAGAACTGGTATGATGTGGTTGCCACCAGAGGGGAGATAGAAAATAACTAGAACTTCTATGGTGTGGTTACCACCAGAGGGAAGAAGGTAAAGGGGAAAACCAAAGAAGACATGTCGTGATACTTTCAAAGAAAATTTAAATCACCTTAATATCACATGGGGAGGGACAGGAAACGGAACGCAGAAAAGAGATGATTTCATCCTGTTTCTGTCTAATTTACAGAGACTACAGTAGGGAAGGAACTAAGTACTAGCTAGGTAAGTAAGGTCAACAGCTCAGCACCTTGGTATCGTACGTGAAGAAACAGAGAACTGATCACAGAAGAGGAATGATTAGTGACATACATCTGTCTGATTTACAGAGACTACTGTAGGGAAGGAACTAAGTACTAGCTAGGTAAGTAAGGTCAACAGCTCAGCAACTTGGTATCACATGGTAAAAAAAATCAAGTGATCGAACACAGAACAGAGATGATTGGTGACATACATCTGTCTAATGTACAGGGACGACTCTATGGAAGGAACTAAGTACTCAGTAAGTATTTCTCCAATGTTTCGGTGTTTACAATAAAGACACTAGTAGGCAGGATGAAATAGTGAGCCAGCTATGGTCGTTATGTACAAAATAAAGAAACTATACACTCATCAGTTGATTTATAGTTATATGTACTCATCAAACTACAATGCATTGTACTGGTTTCATAAAACCACATCATATACACACACATAAATATTCACACATATATATATACATATTATACTCATGCATATATATATATATATATATATATATATATATATATATATGTGTGTGTGTGTGTGTGTGCGTCAGTATGTATATGCATACATGTATATATGCGTCTGTATGTGTATGCATATATACATATACATATATATATATACATATATATATATATATGAAATATAAGAATCAAAGAACTGTTCAAAACATTATTGTGCTTACAGCTGTTTCCTCCAAACCGAGGTTTGGATTCTTCGGAGCAATTTATTAATGCATGGACAGTTATATGACCTCCTTTTCAGCCGAGAGACATACCAATACATATTCAAACATTGATACATATTCAAACATTGTGGGTCAACATTCATTACAGAATTTAGAGTGGCAGTACACACTTCGAGATTACATTTATATTAATAGGTACAATCAAAAATCAAAGATATAGGTTAAAGTACAACATGAAGATAAGTGGTTATATAGTGCAAATGTTATATGTGTGGCACGCATGTGCGTCTTGTTTATATAGTGTGGCAGAGAGATATGTGTGGTAGAGGCACTTAGGTAGGTAAATAAGAGTGTTAGGTTGGTAGATCTGGTGGCAAAGTCTTTATATGATTGATGTAGTCTGTGTGTGGAGAAATATTATAAGCATTAAAGATAGTGCAAGCATTAAAAGTGTTATAAGTATTGGTTATAAGATTTGGTCGGCCTATACCTCCTCAATGAAATCCATAAAGACCTCCCTTACCTCAACGGTGTTTTGTACCGCGATGATGCACTTCTACTCATAGAATATAAAAAATTTAATATAGAAAGAACTAGAAAACAACTGCATAAGACATTCAAAAACTTTAACCTTAGTATCACCATGGACAAAAACACTAAAAATGTTAACTTCCTAGACGCCACACTATACCTAGACTCAAAAATATATACACCTTTCCATAAGCCTAATGAGAAACTTATTTACGTAGATACCAAGTCTAATCACCCTAGATCAATATTAAACTCTATCTCTAAGGGGGTGTCCAATAGAATCTCTAGTCTGTCCTATGACGCAAACATATTTAGCAAAAACTCACAATATTACAATCAAGCATTAGCTAGCTCCGGCCATAATATAGAAATTGAGTTCCTACCTAAGAAAACACATAGCTACAACATCATCTCGCACAACATGTCCATGAGGAAATCTAATAATAGGAATAGCAACCACAAGTGCACCAAAGCGGAGGGTGCCACCGGAAGTAACCATTACCATGGAAACTACTGTGAGGCCTTAGGAGGAAGCAACACACCAAACACTAAAAGCAAAAATAGAAGAAGAAATAATACATTTTTCAACCCTCCTTTCAACCTAAATGTCTCCACCAACATACCTAGGGCTTTCTTCTCACTACTAGATAAAAACTTCCCTCTAGGACACAAGTACCACAACCTCTTAAACAAAAACACCATTAAAATCTCTTACTCTACGACGCCTAACTTAGCATACCACATAGCTAGCAGCAATAATAGTAAAATTAGTTCTTACTTCCAACAAACAAAATCACAACGGGATGCAAACCCTCTAAATACCACTGTAGCAAGCAACAATAGCAACGGCAGTAACAATAGAAATAACACTAGTATAAGTAATAACACCAGGGTTGTCAACCCGAACACCCAAAATCCTATATCCACCACACAGACTTCCGCATTGCATTATAACCAGCGGACTAACGCACAGAATAATTGTAACTGTAGAGCTAATAGAACCTGCCCTTTAGATAAAAAATGCCTAACCAAGGATGTCATATACTCATGCACAGTCACGACTAATAACTCTTCAGAAACCTATGTAGGCTCCACTTCTAACTGCTTCAAAATCAGATATAACTCGCACATCCACTCGTTCAAAAAGCACAGCCTAGCCAACTCCACCTCACTTTCTAGCTACATACACTATCTAAAATCTAAAAATAAACCATACACACTCAAATGGGAAGTGATAGGCAGCGCGACCTCGTACAAACCACCTAATAAATTCTGTAACCTCTGTATACTAGAGACACACAATATTATCTTCTCCAACCGTAACCTACTTAACAAAAAATCTGAGGTGTTTGCAACTTGCCAGCACCGCCTCAGACATTCCTTCCAAAACTTTAAGCCCTATATATAGCAATGTCGGACTGGAACCTAACACCACATCTAGCATCAAACACCAGAGACACACCCTATACTACATACCCAACACTAGCTGATCCATTATAACACAAACAACGACATCCCTCTGGAACCCTTCGCAGGGAAAATACCCATTTATACCTCTACGGCAGGTGTGACAACATCCACCCACTTGGACGGCACTACACCGCTCTAAGGGTAATTTGAGCATGAATTGATCGGTTGGATGGTGTTGGGCAGAGGAAACACCTTCCTTAGACAGATGTAAAATGATTTAATCGAGTAGCGCTGTTGACCAGTAGGACCGGGCTGCGGAGCGCAGTGAGTGAATGCAATGCAACTGCCGTGCGGGTTGTACGTATATGGATGATCTGACGGTCAGAGAGGGGTCGCGAGGACTGCGGATTGACCTTTGGCCTGCCTGGGGACGATTATCTTTCGACATCCAATGTAGCAAGTGATGACCCAGATCTTACCAGAGATCATTGGGTCCTGAAGCAATCCTGCAATCACCGCGCCTGGCCATATGAGCAGACTACAACCACAGAGATCATTAATTTAGAATCCTCGCTCATCATCTATAATTTCCATTTGTAGCACCTTATGATGGGTTAATCCACCTTAATAATAATATGATCACCTTCAGCATAATTTAGTTAAACTACTCTATAGTTAGTACACTTTATGCTTTAAAAGTCTCTCTTGGAAGGTGCACCTCACCATAGAATTTAGGGTCTATATTGGGACACATTTTAATGGCTAGATATGGAAACCCCAGAGTTACCTCCCCGCATGCATTAACTCCCCTTAGCCACACACACACTTCCGGTATTCAATGGCGTTTCTCGAAACGTAACAACCTCCTGTATCGAACTAAAGAACACCAGACTACGATCTCTAACTGGATTGTCGTGGATTATGTGAAAGGCATATAATCGAAATATACACTCCCTTGACCATGAAAATGCCGAAGTACATGAATTACTTGACATCCCTGCGCTGTGCATCTCCAATACTTATAACACTTTTAATGCTTGCACTATCTTTAATGCTTATAATATTTCTCCACACACAGACTACATCAATCATATAAAGACTTTGCCACCAGATCTACCAACCTAACACTCTTATTTACCTACCTAAGTGCCTCTACCACACATATCTCTCTGCCACACTATATAAACAAGACGCACATGCGTGCCACACATATAACATTTGCACTATATAACCACTTATCTTCATGTTGTACTTTAACCTATATCTTTGATTTTTGATTGTACCTATTAATATAAATGTAATCTCGAAGTGTGTACTGCCACTCTAAATTCTGTAATGAATGTTGACCCACAATGTTTGAATATGTATCAATGTTTGAATATGTATTGGTATGTCTCTCGGCTGAAAAGGAGGTCATATAACTGTCCATGCATTAATAAATTGCTCCGAAGAATCCAAACCTCGGTTTGGAGGAAACAGCTGTAAGCACAATAATGTTTTGAACAGTTCTTTGATTCTTATATTTCATATAACTGCTCTGTAAATCATCTGATGTTTTTACATTGAGCTACTTAACTTACTGGTAATAAGGTAGTAATACATTACTGCCTACCACTATTTAGGGTGTGTGTAAAATACTTACAACTGCTTAAGGTTTTGTGTTTACATAACCATAAATAGTATAACTAATACTAACTAATACTATATATATACATATATATATATATATACATATATATATATATACACATACATATATATATATACATATACATATATATATACACATATACATATATATATACACATATACATATATATATACATATACATATACATATATATATATATATATATATATACATATATATATATATATAGTGCACACACATATGTATACATGCACATATTTTATACACATATTACACACATACATATATCTATATCATATGTGAGTGTATATATATATATATATATATATATATATATATATATATATATATATATGTGTGTGTGTGTGTGTGTGTGTATGTATATATATATATGTGGTGTGTGTGTGAATATATATATAGGCACACACAAAACATATATGACTGTGTACTGTGCACATAAAGTACCGTCAATGCTATACAATACTACACACCTAGTAGTTTCACGCTTGCAACTTGGATAAACAGGACGGTTGTTACAAGTTGTGAGGTGGGTGATGTGTCGAAGTATATATTTTCTCCTCGACATCTGAAAAGCTGTAATTACAGGTGTCCTTCAGAAAGTTGAGGACAACTGCTGCAATGTACCACCGATTTTCTCATGAACAATGAGAATTAGTCAAATAATGTAACAATCTCTGTCGTTGATTGCTGGATAAAAGTGCTGCTACCACCTTGCCACTGACTTTAATTTTCCCTCCATGATATTATCACCTTCAATTCACCAGCTAAGATTCGGAGAAATAAACATAAGCACCGGCTTCCAGGTGAACATTAACTTGGTTAAAATTTCAGATAAACGAGTAGTTGTACGCCGCAGTGAATTACTGTGGGAGCTAATGATAAGTTGCTTGTTTATTTTCTAGGTGAATTGTTATGTTTATTTCGGCCAATGTCAAGTTGAGGACACACTGCTCACATTTCTCAGTATTTTTATCACAGAAATCCCAACAACCCATTTTCTTATCGTCATCTTTACTCCAACGTTCGGATATTCTTTCTTTCTTCATTTATTTATTTCTAGTGGAGGCGCATGGTTAGGGTATAGGCATCGTGATCTAAGGTTATGGGTTCGGTTCCTGAAAAGGCCAATGTGCCGTGTTCTTGAGCAAGACACTTCATTTCATTGTTTATCATTATAGAACTGGAGCACCTGTCATTAAAACACCTGAGAAACCTCCTATGAAATACAAACGCGTAGGAAGCCAGCTTAACTAACTTACATGGCTGTGAGCAGTAAATGTATTTATTTTTTTATTTAGCTAATAATTGTTTCAACTTTTTGGCAGAAGGCTAGCAATTATCCCAGTGCATTAGTGGTACTTTATTTCATCGACCCCGTAAGGATGAAAGGCAAAGTTAACCTCAGCGGGATTTGAACTCAGACCACAAAGAGCCGTAACTCTATGTTCCAAAGCATGGCGTCCAACTCTCTACCAATACTGCCAATCCACAATGAAGTCACGTGGCCTAGTGGTCAAATGGTCATGAGTTCGATTCTGGCCAGTCAGTACTTTGTGTTCTTAAGCAAGATATTTCATTTTACGTGGTTTTTCATACAACCTCATATGAGGCCAGTATAACCTACGTAGGTGTATGCTATACATAGTATTTCATTATATACCATAGTTACGTCCCTTTACAATCTGAGTTCAAATCCCGCCGAGGTTGACTTTGCCTTTCATCCTTACGGGGTCGATAAAATAAAGTACCAGTAATGAACTGAGTAATTGCTGGCCTTGTGCCTAAAGTAGAAACAATTATATAATTTATCTAGAGAGAAGACATTGTATTAGAGTATTCGGTTCACAACAGTATGATGGTGATTTCGAATCCTAACGGTGCACTGGTTTTGAGTAAGGCATTTTATTTAACGTTACTCCCACCCCTCAATAATTATATTTTTCTCCCCAAACTACCAAAACACATCTATTTGTATATGCGCTATAATATATATGCATGTTATGTCGAGACAGCTATGAGAGATAGATATAGATATAGAGAGGGGGGAGTTTGGTGGTAATTGATATAAAGAGGAAGGTTGGGAGAGTGTGTTGTATATTAGATATAGAGAGTGGGAGAGATTGATGTTTGTTGATATAGAGAGAGGAATTTGAAGAGAGTTCCGTGTAGTAGATATACAGAGGGGGATAGTTTGGCGTTAATTGATGTAGAGAGGGGGATGGAAGAGAGTTCCGTATAGTAGATATAGAGATGGGGAAGTTTGGTGCTAATTGATATAGAGAGGGGCAATGGAAGAGAGTATCATGTAGTAGATACAGAGAGGGTGCGGGTTTGGTAGTGATGGATAGATTGAGAGGGTATGAGAGAGAGTGTTGTATGGTAGATATACAGAGGGGGGGGCGGGGGTAGTTAATTGATATAGAGAGGGGGACTGGAAAAAGTGTTGTATGCTAAGTATAGAGAGGAGGAGAGTTTATTAGTGATGAATAGAGTGAGAGGGGATGAGAGAGAGTGTTGTATGGTAGATATAAAGAGAGGGATAGGTTGATGGTAATTGATAAGAACACTCAGCCCGTAGGACGAGCTTTGTCACTGTTGTAACTTATTATATATACATATATATATATACTATACACACTCACATTTTATATATATATAATACAAACATTATATATATATATATATATTATATCATACATTGAGTTAGAAACTCAAAATAGATTATACATACACAAACTCTCTCTCCTCTCTCTCTTTCTCTCACTCTATACATATATATATATATATATATATATATATATATATATATATATATCATACACACACAATCTCTCTCTATTTATATATGTGTATATATATATATATATATATAGGCTCACACAAAACACATATGACAGTGTATTGTGCTCAATTGCTGACGGATTTATTTATTTATCTATTTGCTGTAAGTTTGAGTCAGTTTGTTCTACTTCTTTTTCTAATGAGTAATTTCAACAGTTACCAGTGCTTGGATATAATGACCAGAAATTAAACAAAACGATTTCGTTAATTATTTCATAGCTGGAATTTAAACGAAGACGTATTTCATTTTTTTCTCCCCAATACAAAACGTTTCTCTAAAGCATTTTACATGGAGCATTTTGTTATAAGATGAAGACGATTTATATGTATTGTGTAATATGATAAGGATGATTTTTATCTATGATAGACTATTGTGTTTTAAGATACAAATTTATATGTGTTATAGATCATTGATAGAGGAGCGTTGCCTAGTGGTAAGGGTGTTGGACTTGCGATCATAATATTGTGGGTTCGATTCCTGGGCTGGGTTGCGTGTTGTGTTCTTGAGCAAAACACTTCATTTCACGTTTTTCCAGTATACTCAGCGGAAAATAAGTACCAACAATAGCTGGGGCCTTAGCTCTGCGAAGGACTGGCGTCCTGTCCGGGGGGGGGGGGGCGTCTTGTAGTCAAATTCGCTTCATGCCATGCATGAAACCGGGATAAGCATTGGCCTAACGAACCTTCTGGCTTAAGACAGATTTTAGATTATTAGATAGATCATTGTGTTTTAAGGTGAAGATTTAAATGAATAATCGCGGAGCACATGGGGCTGGATTAAAACAACTAGAGGCTCTGGTCTAGAAAATATTTAGAGCGCCATAACCTTTTCCTAAGAAACTTAAATGAAAATTAAAAGTACATAAATGTAAGCTCCTACACATAGCAGAATACTGAGATAACAACATCGATCCAAGCCAACCTCTAAAACATATGTGTCACCTAAAGACAGCGTCAAATTAAAGCAAGTAAGAGCCCTTGCCTAGAGAAAATTTAGGGGCCTACAGCACCTGCTCCTAAGAAATTTAATGAAAATTGAAATACCTGACTGTATGGCCTACACATAGAACAGTGCTGAGATTCTAACATCAATCCATGTCAATCTCTATAACAGATGTGACACCAAAACGGAAAATAAATAAATTTGATAACAACTAGACCACCGTGACTCGTAGTAGAAGCAGACGACCAACTAGACTATAAAGTACCATTGTTGTTTGTATTCTAAGATATTACAACAAAAATACTTGAAAGATAAAATTCTTACTGCAAATCTAACAACAATAATTCTTAGTGCAAAACAAAACGAACGAACGCCGTGAGCTTCCTTAACTGGCCTACGTGTCTGTAATACGCATGCGTTAAGTCGTTATAATAACTAGTTTGTCTCGTGCATTTCCAATTTATTATATTTGTGTTGTTTTGTTTTGTTTTTCCCAGTTAATGATATGGCCTCTTTGATTCTCAAGCTGCTTTCATTCCTTTCTGTTGCCTTTCTGTTGCGGCATCTGTCAAGATGTTTTTTAACTGAAACTCACGTCGTCATGTACTCATTTATCCGTATGTTCAGCATCCGGACAGTACTTCCGATGTACGAAGAGCTATACTTTATATGTGATCTTATAAACCACATGCACACTTCTGCGTTGTTGATGGGACAATTAGGAAGTGTGCACATATCGATGTATGTGGGTTGGTGTCTGTGGAGCGGTCTCCTTAATAAATGTCCCGTGTGCGTCAGCTATATATATTCAGTCCCTCACTACGGGTGGCTTTTCTGATGCAGCTGGCGTCTTCTCATTGAAGTGTGGCAGCTTTAGATAGCATATGTTACCTCTAGGGCACGTGTCCTCATTGTTCTTTTAAGTGTTGCTGCCTTGGCATTTCGGTGTTTGATGCGAGAAGTAGGGTAGTCATTTTCTCTGAAATTCCACTTCTGTTCTCATCTCCTCCTCCGGCCATCGACTTAACTACGGACAGCATCTATCGTTCGTTTTGTTTTGGACTGTTTCAGCTCCACATTTGAAAAGAGAGTATTAGTCCTGGAATACACAGGGCAAAACGTTACTTTCATTGTTTTATTTGTCATCGTTTCCACTTCGTGTTTTTCTATTGCATTGAACAAGCTTTTGGAAAATTATCGGTTGTTATTCAAAAATCTCACTACGCTTTGTATTAACTATATT
>OZ024746.1:69430364-69495364 GCA_964016885.1 Eledone cirrhosa | reverse complement strand
ACCTTGGATAGTTGACTTAATCTATCACCTGGTTTAACAGCACCATGTGAACCTTGGGTAGTTGACTTAATCTATCACCTGGTTTAACAGCACCATGTGAACCTTGGGTAGTTGACTTAATCTATCACCTGGTTTAACAGCACCATGTGGACCTTGGGTAGTTGACTTAATCTATCACCTGGTTTAACAGTACCATGTGGACCTTGGGTAGTTGACTTAATCTATCACCTGGTTTAATACGACCATGTGGACCTTGGGTAGTTGACTTAATCTATCACCTGGTTTAATACGACCATGTGGACCTTGGGTAGTTGACTTAATCTATCACCTGGTTTAACAGCACCATGTGGACCTTGGGTAGTTGACTTAATCTATCACCTGGTTTAATACGACCATGTGGACCTTGGGTAGTTGACTTAATCTATCACCTGGTTTAACAGCACCATGTGGACCTTGGGTAGTTGACTTAATCTATCACCTGGTTTAACAGCACCATGTGAACCTTGGGTAGTTGACTTAATCTATCACCTGGTTTAACAGCACCATGTGGACCTTGGATAGTTGACTTAATCTATCACCTGGTTTAATACGACCATGCGGACCTTGGGTAGTTGACTTAATCTATCACCTGGTTTAACAGCCCCATGTGAATCTTGGGTAGTTGACTTAATCTATCACCTGGTTTAACAGCACCATGTGAACCTTGGGTAGTTGACTTAATCTATCACCTGGTTTAATACGACAATGTGGACCTTGGGTAGTTGACTTAATCTATCACCTGGTTTAACAGCACCATGTGGACCTTGGGTAGTTGACTTAATCTATCACCTGGTTTAACAGCACCATGTGGACCTTGGGTAGTTGACTTAATCTATCACCTGGTTTAACAGCACCATGTGAACCTTGGGTAGTTGACTTAATCTATCACCTGGTTTAACAGCACCATGTGAACCTTGGGTAGTTGACTTAATCTATCACCTGGTTTAACAGCACCATGTGGACCTTGGGTAGTTGACTTAATCTATCACCTGGTTTAACAGCACCATGTGAACCTTGGGTAGTTGACTTAATCTATCACCTGGTTTAATACGACAATGTGGACCTTGGGTAGTTGACTTAATCTATCACCTGGTTTAACAGCACCATGTGGACCTTGGGTAGTTGACTTAATCTATCACCTGGTTTAACAGCACCATGTGGACCTTGGGTAGTTGACTTAATCTATCACCTGGTTTAATACGACCATGTGGACCTTGGGTAGTTGACTTAATCTATCACCTGGTTTAACAGCACCATGTGGACCTTGGGTAGTTGACTTAATCTATCACCTGGTTTAACAGCACCATGTGAACCTTGGGTAGTTGACTTAATCTATCACCTGGTTTAACAGCACCATGTGGACCTTGGATAGTTGACTTAATCTATCACCTGGTTTAATACGACCATGCGGACCTTGGGTAGTTGACTTAATCTATCACCTGGTTTAACAGCCCCATGTGAATCTTGGGTAGTTGACTTAATCTATCACCTGGTTTAACAGCACCATGTGATACTTGGGTAGTTGACTTAATCTATCACCTGGTTTAATACGACCATGTGGACCTTGGATAGTTGACTTAATCTATCACCTGGTTTAACAGCTCCATGTGGACCTTGGGTAGTTGACTTAATCTATCACCTGGTTTAACAGCACCATGTGGACCTTGGGTAGTTGACTTATCTGTCACCTGGTTTAATACAACCATGTGGACCTTGGGTAGTTGACTTAATCTATCACCTGGTTTAATACAACCATGTGGACCTTGGGTAGTTGACTTAATCTATCACCTGGTTTAATACAACCATGTGGACCTTGGGTAGTTGACTTAATCTATCACCTGGTTTAACAGCACCATGTGGACCTTGGGTAGTTGACTTATCTGTCACCTGGTTCAATACAACCATGTGGACCTTGGGTAGTTGACTTAATCTATCACCTGGTTTAATACAACCATGTGGACCTTGGGTAGTTGACTTAATCTATCACCTGGTTTAACAGTACCATGTGGACCTTGGGTAGTTGACTTAATCTATCACCTGGTTTAACAGTACCATGTGGACCTTGGGTAGTTGACTTAATCTATCACCTGGTTTAACAGCACCATGTGGACCTTGGGTAGTTGACTTAATCTATCACCTGGTTTAACAGTACCATGTGGACCTTGGGTAGTTGACTTAATCTATCACCTGGTTTAATACGACCATGTGGACCTTGGGTAGTTGACTTAATCTATCACCTGGTTTAATACGACCATGTGGACCTTGGGTAGTTGACTTAATCTATCACCTGGTTTAACAGCACCATGTGGACCTTGGGTAGTTGACTTAATCTATCACCTGGTTTAATACGACCATGTGGACCTTGGGTAGTTGACTTAATCTATCACCTGGTTTAACAGCACCATGTGGACCTTGGGTAGTTGACTTAATCTATCACCTGGTTTAACAGCACCATGTGGACCTTGGGTAGTTGACTTAATCTATCACCTGGTTTAACAGCACCATGTGGACCTTGGGTAGTTGACTTAATCTATCACCTGGTTTAACAGCACCATGTGAACCTTGGGTAGTTGACTTAATCTATCACCTGGTTTAACAGCACCATGTGAACCTTGGGTAGTTGACTTAATCTATCACCTGGTTTAACAGCACCATGTGGATTTGGGTAGTTGACTTAATCTATCACCTGGTTTAATACGACCATGTGGACCTTGGGTAGTTGACTTAATCTATCACCTGGTTTAACAGCACCATGTGAACCTTGGGTAGTTGACTTAATCTATCACCTGGTTTAATACGACAATGTGGACCTTGGGTAGTTGACTTAATCTATCACCTGGTTTAACAGCACCATGTGGACCTTGGGTAGTTGACTTAATCTATCACCTGGTTTAATACGACAATGTGGACCTTGGGTAGTTGACTTAATCTATCACCTGGTTTAACAGCACCATGTGGACCTTGGGTAGTTGACTTAATCTATCACCTGGTTTAACAGCACCATGTGGACCTTGGGTAGTTGACTTAATCTATCACCTGGTTTAACAGCACCATGTGGACCTTGGGTAGTTGACTTAATCTATCACCTGGTTTAACAGCACCATGTGACCTTGGGTAGTTGACTTAATCTATCACCTGGTTTAACAGCACCATGTGAACCTTGGGTAGTTGACTTAATCTATCACCTGGTTTAACAGCACCATGTGGACCTTGGGTAGTTGACTTAATCTATCACCTGGTTTAACAGTACCATGTGGACCTTGGGTAGTTGACTTAATCTATCACCTGGTTTAATACGACCATGTGGACCTTGGGTAGTTGACTTAATCTATCACCTGGTTTAATACGACCATGTGGACCTTGGGTAGTTGACTTAATCTATCACCTGGTTTAACAGCACCATGTGGACCTTGGGTAGTTGACTTAATCTATCACCTGGTTTAACAGCACCATGTGAACCTTGGGTAGTTGACTTAATCTATCACCTGGTTTAACAGCACCATGTGGACCTTGGGTAGTTGACTTAATCTATCACCTGGTTTAACAGCACCATGTGGACCTTGGGTAGTTGACTTAATCTATCACCTGGTTTAACAGCACCATGTGGACTTTGGGTAGTTGACTTAATCTATCACCTGGTTTAACAGCCCCATGTGAACCTTGGGTAGTTGACTTAATCTATCACCTGGTTTAACAGCACCATGTGGACTTTGGGTAGTTGACTTAATCTATCACCTGGTTTAACAGCACCATGTGGACTTTGGGTAGTTGACTTAATCTATCACCTGGTTTAATACAACCATGTGGACCTTGGGTAGTTGACTTAATCTATCACCTGGTTTAACAGCACCATGTGAACCTTGGGTAGTTGACTTAATCTATCACCTGGTTTAACAGCACCATGTGGACCTTGGGTAGTTGACTTATCTGTCACCTGGTTTAACACGACCATGTGGACTTTGGGTAACTTTAGTAGAGTTACTCTGTTGCAAGCATTTAGAAAAAATCCCTAATTTGGGGATACTTTCTTCACTCTCTTCTTCCTAGCTATTTCTGTGGCTCTTAAAATAGGAATATATACCATCCTTCTCTCGTTCACTAAACAGTAACATAAATCGCAATCATGACTGTACATCTAGTTTAATCATGGTAAATATTTATCAGCTGTATACAAAGCTATCGTTGCCAAAATGTTATGTATAATCTTTCATAATTTAACGCTATAACATTAACAAATGTGTTATTATGGTTGGCAACTGCACAGAAAGAAGGAAATCAGTTTATAAATTGTATATATTTCAGTAAATATTCTCGAGTATACACCACACCCTAAGTTATAGTCTGCTGTATATAATATACCTAATTCAATGTGTTAATGTGTTGCAATGCAGGAATTCTCTTGCACAGTGTTTGTAACAAGTATATGATTCTTAAGAATATCTTTTAAAAAACTTGCCGTTTTGTCACTAGACTTTTACACACACACATACATACACACATGATGGCTCATTCTTGGTCAACTTATGAACTTTTCAGCCGACCTTCGTATATATATATATATATAGTCGATCGACTTTCGTCAAATCGGACCGAGGAAACAATGTTTCCGTTGGTCTTTCCAATTGCTAATACTCTCTATCGGTCGCAACTCCAGGTAGAAGGAGTAACGTGAAATAAAGTGTCTTGCTCAAGGACATAACGCATCGCCCGGTCCAGGAATCGAACTCACAACCTCTCGATTGCGAATCCACGTATTTATTTACTTATATACGTTTATATAATTATTTATTTATTTGTACACAAGCAACACACATACACATATTTATATGTGCGTGGTTTTGTATACCTATGGTAAGGTTTTGCGTATGCTTGTGTATGTACGTATCTGTTTGCGTGTATGTATTTATTTGTTCCTATTACTTCTGTATTGTATTTATTTACTTTGTTCTTAACTCTGTAGCGGAGATTCATTCGGTCTCCTAGTTAGAATTTTAGTCTACGACTTCTGCTATACCATTTACGTGGTCTTGTCTTTGCACGCTATTGTTCTCCACGCTCCACATATGACTTATTATCTTCGTTTTTTCGTTCATTGCCAGAGAACGTCTCTATGCACCACTTAGAGAACTTTAGTCTACGACCTCTTTTATACCATAAACGTGGTTCTGTCCTTGCACGTAATTGTTTTTCACCGCTCCTATTAATGACGTATTATTCGTTTTTTCCCGTTCTTTGCCAGCGAACGTCACCATGAACCAAAGTATCGTCTTCCTGTCTTCCTCCGGTTGCAACGTTTTTTGAAATATCCAGTTCTGCGTTTACAGATTGACTTTGTTAGTTTCAGAAGATCCCGTTAAGGGTGAAAGCAGCGATTCTTTGCTTAAACTTTAATCTGTTATTTTAATAAATATTTGCTCTTCGGTTCTTATATATTTGATATATATTTTCCTTATCGAGCCCTCTCTGGATTTTAGTCTTCAATTTTATTATTATTACTATATATATATATATATATATATATATATATACGAAGGTCGGCTGAAAAGTTCATAAGTTGACCAAGAATGAGACCAAATAGCTATATATATATATATATATATATATATAAACAAATGTCGTTCCTTTTCCCACTCTATTGATGTACATCTCTTTCGCTTGGCGCTTCCCGTCGCTATATTTAGATGAGGGCAACGTCACAACGTTCTGTGTATCTACCTCTTTCTGTCACCTCGAAGACACATGGCGTTTCATTTTCTCTCTTTCGGCGACGTGGCCAGAGTGCTAGCGTCGAGAACGGCCCTGGGCCAGTTCTTCGACGCGAAACACGAAGGCTGCATCGTCCGAAGCAAAATACGTGCTCTGGGAAACGAGGGGACCAAAGCTGTTAGCTGGGCCCGCGTGACAGAAGCCAAAAGAGGGAGTAGATCCACTATCCGGTCTTTGCGAGACCAGGATGGACGGGTGATCCTTGAACCTAAGCAGATGTGCGAGGCTTTACAAAAGCACTTTGCCAGATTGTTCGGAAGGGGCGGGGAGCCGGTTGGGGAAGTGGACTTCGGTCCATACCTCGACGGCCTACCGCGTCTCTCGGACAGGGAGGCGAAGTCCTGCGAGGAGCCGATTTCAGCCGCTGAGATAGAGGACGTGCTGAGCCAATGCGGCAAACGCAAATCCCCGGGTCTCGATGGTCTTCCATACGAACTATATCTAGCTATGCCGGACTTGTTCCCCGATCTCCTCGAGGCGGTCTACTGCAACTGGCAACAGAACAGGAGAATTCCCTGTGCTGTGACCAAGGGCGTAGTCACGCTAGTGAGGAAGGACGAGAACAAGGGGGACGATATAAATAATATAAATAATTTCAGGCCCATAACTCTGCTAAATACAGAGTTACAGATTTTGGCCAAGGTGCTAGCAAAGAGGTTGGCGCTTGTCGCAGGCAACCTGGTGGGAGATGCGCAGACATGTGCTATCCAGTCCAGGTCCATCCACAACAACCTCCACCTCATGCGATACATCATAGAGAGGGTTGGGAACGAACCCGGCTTTGGTGGGGCCCTGATCAACTTGGATCAATCTAAGGCGTTCGATAGGTCGACCATGGTTACCTGGATGCGAAGCTAGCGGCGGCAGGCTTCGGACCCGTTTTCAGGGGCTGGATCAATGCCATGCACAGCAGCCGCATCTGCTCTAGGGTCAAGGTGAACAGCTACCTCTCGGAGCCGTTCGAAATCGCGCGGCCCATCCGACAAGGGTGCCCTCTCTCCTCCCTTCTGTATGTAATGACTCTAGAGCCACTGCTGCGGAAGTTGGAGTTGTTGCAGGGCATCCCGTTGGAACCGGGATTGCGGAAAGCGGTGTCGGCCTACGCCGATGACGTGACAGTAATGGTGTCGTGCGCCTCGGAAATCGAGGCGATCGGCACCTTACTGGAATAGTACGAAAGGTTTACAGGGGCTAAGCTGAACCGGGACAAGTCGATCGGTCTGCAACTCGGCACGTGGAGGGGCAGATCGATGCCTTCCGATGGAGTCGTTGGGCGCTGGACGGAGGGCCTGGTGAAGTTGCTGGGGGTCTGGTTCGGACCAGACTTCCAGGTGGAGAAGAACTGGGGTGAGGTAACGAACAGGGTGTTTGCACTGTCCCTGAAGGGTCGGGCGGAGGTGGCGAACACTTATATAGCGTCCGTCATCTACTACCGCCTGACCGTTGTGCCTTGCCCAAGGGAAACGCTCGCCAAAATGGAGCGCGCACTCTTCCAATTCCTTTGGAAGAAGCGGGCTCCTATGGTGAGGAGATTCATCTGCTGTCAACACCCTTCGAAAGGAAGGCTGGGGATGCCGTGGCTAATGATACGTAAACACGCATTAAGGCTACGGCACCTCCAGGTATTCCTCACCGGTCAACCGGTGTAGGCCCCGTTTGTGAGGCGAGCCTTTCCCAGACTCGTCTCACTCACCGAGCTGCAATCCTGGGTCAAGCAAAGACCGAAAAAACTGGGCGCCTGGCACACCGAGTGTGCCCAGGCGCTCACAGCTCTCTGGCAGTCTGACCCGGCTGTCAGTGGAGATTCCACCTCATCATTCTATAGAGGGCTGGTGGTTAGCAGGTGCGACGACGCCCTCAGAGAAGCCCTGGGCATGGAGGAAGACGAACTGGACAACCTGTTCGGTAGGACATTCAGCCCGGGACCCATGGCAGTGCTACCGAGGGGCTCTGCCCGTTCGAGAAAGGCTCTACAGACACGGGCGCCCGGGTAGGTACCCCTCGAAAAGGATCTGTCCCAGATGCGTGTGCGACGAGGAAACCGTTGCACACGCATTGGTACACTGCTCGGGCATTGTTGATCTATGGGACTATGTCGAACAACTGCTGTCAATGGTGGGACCGATCCGGTTGACCACCGAGTCTATTGTAACGATCAAGCCGCCTCCCCTCTTCAAAAACGAAGGAGAGGCGGTGTTTCTTTGCGTAATAGCCATGGCGAAAGAGGTTGTATGGTGGACGCGTCTGAAAGGACTGAGGTCAGACACCTTTCTCTCTGGCCAACAACTGCTCCGTTTCTTCCGATATCATTTCGGAAGAAGGATCAGGATGGAGAGAGGGGTGCTGCACCCCAGCCGTTTTTATGAAAGATGGGTGAAAGTGGCGAGAATGGCCCGTGTGAATGGGCCTTCACTCTACATCAGACTATAGGTGAGGAAGATGAAAGATCAAGGGAGCACCCCCTCTCTGTGCTCCTGAGGAGAAGGGTTGCACACTTTTTTTTTCGGGGGTGTGTGCGACTCCCCAAGGCGCCTCCTCCCTATTGAGGATTTTGTTATAAAATTTATTTTGTTATATTTTATTTTATTTTTATATTTTGTTATTGCCTCCTCCTTATTGTTATGTAAACTCCCCCCATTGTACTTGTCCCACTTTTTGATGCCCTGGTGGCAAATAAAAAGAAAATTATCTATGTACATATCTCTCGCTTGGCGCTCCCCCTCTCTATATAAAATGAGCGTGATGGACGGACGGATAGACAGCGCTCTTATAATATAGATTTTATGTGTGTATGTAAAAACCTAAATACAGAAGGAATGTAGGCAATTTGATCAATCTTCTGTTGGTACACGCGAGTATTTCCTAATGTTTAAAATATTTCGTAACTTCTGTTAATTAAACAATTTATTGTAATTAATTTCTGAATTGTGATTAACGTAAACGGGTTAATCTATATATCTAAAACAGAGAATGTCTGTCTGTCTGCATTACTGAAAGAATACGAAACGCTGACGGGAGCAAAAATAAATCCGGACAAGTCTGTCGGTTTGCAACTCGGTACGTGGACAGGCAAGCCGATGACGTCCGACAGCGTAGTTGGACGCTGGACGGACGGACCGGTGAAATTGCTCGGGGTTTGGTTCAGTCCAGGCCTCCAGGTGGAGAAAAACTGGAACGAGGTCACGGCCAAGGTGTTTGCACTCACCCAGAAGTGCAAACTGTCCTTGAAAGGTCGAGCGAAGGTGGCGAACACATTCATAGCGTCCGTCATCTACTACCGCTTGACTGTCGTGCCTTGTCCTCCGCAAGATGGAACGCATGCTCTTCCAGTTTCTGTGGAAGAAGCAGGCTCCGCTGGTGAGGAGATCCGTCTGCTGTCAGCACCCTTCCAGCGGAGGGCTGGGAATGCCGTGGCTGATAATGCGCAAACATGCGCTGAGGCTGCGGCATCTCCAGGTATTCCTCACCGACCCCCAACCGGTGTGGGCACCGTTTGTGAGACAGGCTTTCCCACAGCTCGTCTCGCTGACGGAGCTGCAGTCCTGGGTCATGAAAAGACCGAAAATGATGGGCGCCTGGCACATTGAATGCGCTCAGGCGCTCACAGTCCTCTGGCAAGCGGGCGCAGCAATCAGTGGAGACTCCACTTCGACATTTTATAGAGGGATTGTACGTTACAAGGGCGACGACGTGCTCGGAGAGACTCTGGGCGTCGAAGACGATGAGCTCACCAGTCTGTTTGGTAGGACTTTCCGCCCGGGACCTATAGACAACTTCCAGAGGTCCCTGGCCTGGCAGTGCTACCGAGAAGCTCTACCGGTTCGTGACAAGATCTACAGGCACGGACACCCCGGCAGGGATCCTTCCAAGAGGACGTGTCCAAGATGCGCGCAGGATATTGAAACAGTCCTGCACGCAATTGTACACTGCTCGGGCTTAACCGACCTGTGGAACTATGCAGAACAACTGCTGTCGCGTATGGGACAAATCCAGTTGACTGCCGAGTCCATAGTAAGGATCAAATCGCCAGCCTCTTTCAAAAACGATAGAGAGGCGGTTTTCCTCTGTACAGTGGCTATGGTGAAAGAAGTTATATGGTGGACGAGGTTGAGAGGACTGAGAACAGATGCCTTTCTCTCCGGACAACAATTGATTCCCTTCTTTAAGTATCACTTTAGAAGGAGAATTAGGGTGGAGAGAGAGGCACTGCACCCCAGTAAATTTACTGAAAGGTGGGTGAATGAAGCGAAAATGGCCCGAGTGATTGGGCCTTCTCTGTTTATAAGCCTGTACGTTGAAGAAGAGAGCAAAAGGAAGAAAGGAGCACTTGCACAACACGCTCCTGGAGTTGAGGGTTGTTCTATCGACGGGGTATTAAACAACCCATGTGTGCCCCCCCCCTATTGGGGATTTCGATTGTTGTAATTGTTTGTTTTTATATTTTTTACACAACTGTATGTAAAATCCCCGGCATGTCTTTGTATTGTCCCCTTTTCTTGTGCGCCCTTGTGGCTAATAAAGAAATATATCTGTCTGCATTACGACATTATGACGCTATCTCTGTGTGTGTGGGGGGGAGGGTGGGGGTGTATAGTGTGTGTGTATATATAGTGTGTAACGTTTTTCGAAATATTTACCTCTGCGTTCACAGATTGATTTTTTTAGTTTCAGAAGATCCCGTTAAGGGTGAAAGCAGCGATTCATCGCTTAAACTTTAATCTGTTATTTTAATATATATATATGTATATAATTATATATTCGTGTATAGATATTTTTGTATACACAAAAACAAAATATAAACAGCAGCAAAAACAACAACAAAAAAAGAGAGGGAACGCAATTACATGCTTTTGAAAAATCGTAATGGAAAATTATTTGCCTATTCACCCAAGGCGACTTCACTTTTCATTAGGACTTCTGCTTCAATTGGTGAACATACGACGAAACATTGAAAGGAGTAAAACAACACCACTCTCCACCACTGCAGTCCCACATGCTTACTGCTCTGTAACTATTGCTTTCATTGTACTCTCAGGCACCCAATTAAGTTAAACCCCTGGTAATCTACGACGAATTTTTTTTATAAGCACAAAATGTAGACATCATCCCCAGGCCGAGGTACTGTACTGTTTCAGAAAGGAGGGATAAACATGCCAATCTATGTTTAGAATCCCGAGCAACGCCGGGCCATTCTGCTAGTTAATATCTAAAATTATTGTATAGTAAATGTTTGTCACAACAAAAGTCTCTCTTACACACACATACACGCTTATACATCCACATAGATACACACACATTTATGAACACAAAAAATAGAAGCTTTGCATTTTAAGAGAGATATGCTGGGTCCTCTGTCGGTTTCAACGACGAGAATTCAGTCCTTTAATCAACGGAACAGCCAGCTCTTGAATTAACGTTTAACTGGTTGAGTATTCCACAGACACGTGTACTCTTAATGTAATCCTCAGATACAGTCAGTGTGACACAATATGTGACAAGGCTGCATCATTGAATTACAGATATAGTTCATCTATTATCGTGCAAGAGGCTGAATATTCTACAGACACGAGTACCCTTAACACAACCCCTTAGACGAAACAGTGCGGCATGGCTAGGCTTTTGAATTACATTCCATATTGTATTAGAGTGGCTGAGTATTCCGCAGACATGTGTAGCCTTAATGTAATCTTCACACAGAATCAATGACACAGTATGTGATATGGTTGGACATTTCAATTACAGGTTCAATCTATCTTGTATAACATTGTGAGCAGACCTGTCAACTCTCTCCGTCCGTCCGACGGGGAGATTTTCAATAGCTTTTGGGTGGGTGAGAGATGTCTTCTCTTGTGAAAATGGGTATCGCTTTCATTATGTAAAATCTCTTCATTTTGCCTCATTTCTCCCCGTTTGGGGTTTTAGGGGTTAGCAGGCCTGGTGTGAGTGTATACCCTTAATGCAATTTTCAGAGATTGACACAGTGTTTGACAAGGCTCGATGTTTGAATTACTGGTACAGTCCATCTTCTGTTGCAGTGTAAGTGGCTGCGCATTCCATAAATATGTGTACGCTTAACGGAATTTTCTGAAATTCAATGTGACAGTGTGTTACATGGTTTCCGTACACTTACCGTCTATTCATTTCACTGACAAAGCTTGGGTTGATCCAAGGTCATGGTAAAAGATACTTGCTCATGATGCCACATACTGGGATCCAGCCCTGGACCTCTTGATGCGAAGCCAGCCATGCCTATGTAATTCATTAAAAGAAAAGGGAAGGACTAACCAGTGTTTAATATATTTTAAACAAACTAAACATATTGCAGATCTGGCTTTTGTAGACGAGACATATGTTAGACATAACAGCCGTAAGGTGCTGAGAGTGACATATTCAGTGGAGTTAATAAAAATACAAGCTGTTTAAATGTTTATTTTAAGTCACTACAGCACTGCACTAACAGATGCACTTTATGGGTACTTCTGGTGACACAAATTATTGCTACAATATTGACTACACTCCACCTAAACCAATATACAAAACCCTCACCAAACATTTACTTAAATCACTTCTTTATTTCCAAAATGTCCGATTAAGAACAAAAAGGAAAAGAGCCAATCTTGAAACCGGACCAAAGAAACAATGTTCCCGTTGCTGACACTAATGAAGGTACGCGGGGTAACGGTTAGAATATTCGACTAACGATCATAAGGTTGTGAGTTCGATTCCGGGTTGACACGGAGTGTCCTTGAGTATAACACTTTATTTTATGCTGTTCAAATCCACTCATGAATTATACATGTGAGTCAAAAGGACAGTCTTGTCACTCACTTTGTCATGCTGAACCCTTCTGGGTTGACCCAAGGTCATGGTAAAAGATACTTGCTCATGATGCCACATACTGGGATCCAGCCCTGGACCTCTTGATGCGAAGCCAGCCATACCTATGTAATTCATTAAAAGAAAAGGGAAGGGCTAAACATGTGAGTCAAAAGGACAGTCTACACTACAAGTACACGTGTGTAAGAAATGCTCAGTACACATGGATTTCACCAGCATCTAATCTATTGTTCGAACAACTGGAACACTCATCTTCAAATCCGATGGAAATTCAACAATTATCTGCCAGACAAGTATCTTCTGAAAGAAGAAAGCTGGATTCAGACAGGATTGTACACGGCTGGATCACATGCACAAAACATACTGTCTAACTCATTAACAATTCTGCCGATATACTGCCCCTAATTGTTACTGGTACTTTATTTATCGACCCCGAAACGATGACCAGCAAATTTGATCATACCAAGATTTGAAATCAGGGCACAATGAGCCGAAACAAATACCGAGACATAAAATTCAACATACTAACGCTGTGGTTCTCAAAGATCCAAATCACATTTGTCCCTTTACAATCCTGTGTTTCTCGAATTTCTTCCCATTTTTAATTGTCCCTTAGTAATTTTTTTACCTGAGAACCATATAACATGGGCAAGCTTTTCAAGCCTCAATAACTGTATAGTCCCGAAACAAGATTAAGTATGAAGCAGTTGTGTTTTGTTTTCTGTGAGAACGCATGGCCTAGTGGTAAGGGTGTTGGACTTATGATCATAATGTCGTGACTTTGATTCCTGGACTGGGTTATGTGTTGTGTTCTTGAGCAAAACACTTCATTTCACGTTGCTCCAGTACACTCAGCTGAAAACTGGGTGGGGGGGGGGGGGGGGGTTTAACTCTGAGATCGACGGGCGTCCTGTTCAGGGTGGAGTCTTGTATTGTCGGTCGCTTCTCGCCACAGATACCGGGATAAGCACCGGCCTGGTGAGCCTTCGGGCCCGGGACAGGCTTTAATCTAGTTGTGTTTTGTGAACTGTTAATTCGTAATCGCCCTTATAGTTGGGTATATTGCTACTTCATGTGATATATATGCACAATGTAAACTTGCTGGGTATATTGCTATTTCACACGATAGAAACATCGTAGTTGGGTGTATTGGTATTTCACATGATATATACACACACACACATATATATATATATATATATATATATATATATATATATATATATATATATATATATATATATATCATCATCATCATCATCATCATTTTCCGTCCGCTTTTCCTTGCTTGCATTTCACATGATATATACACAATGTACGCTATAGTTGGGTATATCGATATTTTACACAATATACACTATAGTTGGCTATATTGGTATTTCACATGATATATTTGTGTGTGTGTGTGTGTGTGTGTGTGTGTGTGTGTGTGTGTGTGTGTGTGTGTGTGTGTGTGTGCGTGTGTGTGTGTGTGTGTGTGTGTGTGTGTGGCGGCATTCACCCTGGGTCGGGTGAGCCGGCTCCGTTCAACGAATTTACCGTATCCCGAATGAAGGCCGACCAAGCACGACGGTCCGACGCTATCGAAGATATGAGTGTCAGCCATTCGCGGTTCCACCGCCGAACCCCATACAGGCGTGGGCCTAAGATAAAACTCAGCGTCTTGCCTCACCGTCCTAAGCCAGCTTTTCAGTTGGCCTCCACGACGTTTCCTTCATCCCAACGGAGGAGATGGATCAATGGCTTCGCGGATGAAGTCGCCCGGTTGTTGACGGAGAGCATGACCAAGCCAGCGAAGACGCCTCGCGAGAAGAGCTTGCTGGGGGGAGGAGATTTTGCAACATGGACGGATTTCAGAATTCGAGATGAATTGTTGCCAGCGAATACGAAGGATAGGATGCGGCGTAAACAATGATGGTCAAACACTTCAAGTTTGCGCATGTCCTCTGCTCTCAGTGGCCAGGTTTCGCAGCCGTATAACAGGATTATTCGGAAAAGGGCTTGGTAGATCCGAATTTTGGTGGTCAGCCGAGCGCGTAGACGACAGAAGGTGAGGCGAGCGTTAATGGTGCGACCATTTATATCCTCAACTCTTTGGCCTTTAAGTACCGAGGTTCTATAGTCACTGCAACAGGCCAAAGAGTTGATGATATAAATGGTCGGTCGCATAGGTAACGGTAACATGATATATACACAATATACACTATAGTTGGATATATTGGTCTTTCACATGATATATATATATATATATATACACAATGTATACTTTTGTTACCCAGTTTGGATATCTCTCCAATTCTTTCCATGACTAAAATTCCTCCCTTGGGATATATATTCCTTCTCTATGGGAACCAGGCCCCTCCTGTTTCAGAATCTCTGCTCTAACTACTCTGATAATCCACCACTTATACAGAGATTTGGATCCCCACCCCCACCCCACCCCTCAAAAAAAGGTTGTTTTTGGCAAGGAGCCAACATGAAACTGTTACACTGAGAGCAAGGAAAGGAGGAAGATACAATTTCACCTGAAATTCTTCAGCTCTAGAACATTCCACTAAATGTTACACTTTACTTTATTTGTTCATTAATTTCTTTCAGATCTTACTTGAGTCATCCCTGCTACCCCTAAACCTTTTTTTTTTTTTTTTTTTTAATTAGCACTAATAGAAAAATATTATTCAATATATATACATTCTTCAACAGCATTCTAATAAATGTTGCTTGTACAGATAATCAAAGTGTGTATACATGGGGGGGGGGACACTATGTATATGCGGGAAGGGGGGTGAATATGCTAATACGTATGCATGCATACATATATGCATATACGTATGCATGCATATACGTATGCATATACGTATGCATGCATACATAAATGCATATATGTTTCCATACATACATACATACATACATACATACATACATACATACATACATATAGACATACATACATACTCATATACATGATGGCTGTTGCCTCGTTATCGAGTATGGCCATTGCACGATATGCCATTATTAATGATTATTAATTAATTCTATCGTGCAATGTCTGTGCGTGAAGATATTTTTTAAAGTGAGGAAAGACTGTGCACTGAGCCAATCCCACTCTCTGACCGACAGCCGCTATAACAAGAAAAGAAGAAAAGATCAACATCATCGGTAACTACTGAGCCGCAGGTTTTATATCGGAGTTATCCCAGTTTCCTGAGTTGCCTTCTCCGAGAAGAATGCCCTGACAAAGGCTAGATGTCCTTCACTCCCAGTGGTTTAACCGCGCGGTACATGTGTATATACATATTTACACAGTTTTGGATGGCCGTTGACTCTTATGAGTTCTTCCGCCATTTGTCAGGTTTTGTTTTTTGTCCTGCAGGGTGTCCAAAATAACCCTCCTCACCAAGTAAACTTGGTGGGGTTGCCGGTTTAGTCACCGACTCATATACATACATATATACATACATGCATACATGGTGGCTGCCAACTCGTTTTCGAGTACGGCCACTAATGTATATCCATGTAGGAGAACCCCTACCGATGCGCTGAACGAGTGTGACATTTTAGTCCAGCCAGCGACTTGAAAACTCTGGTACAAACACTATACCTGTGACAATTATTGACACATAGTGCTGGGCCCATGGTACCATGGGATGACAAGTGCAGAGAGATATCCATATATAAAGCAATGCCTGTGCCGTGAAGGTTTTATAGTGAGCAAAGGCACTGCACAAAGCCAGTCCCACTCTCTTAACCAAGATGATATTTACCAAAAAGAACAAACAACATCATTGGATACCATCAGGGTTGCAGGTGTTATATCAGAGTTTTCCTTCTCCTAGAATTCTGCCTTGACGAAGGCTAAGGGGTCATCTCTCCCGGTGATTTTGGATGGCCATTGACTCTTAAGAGCTCCTTTGCCCTTTGACAGGTTTTGTTTTTAGTCCTGGAGGATGTCCAAAGTCACCCTCCTCACCGAGAAACCTTGGTGGGGTTGCCAGTTTAGTCGCCAACGATCCGACCATGAGTCAGGTTGTACTGGGATACATGTTACCAGTAGCACCAACTGGTACATACATACATACATACATACATACATACAAACATACATACATACATATAAACATACATACATACACACTCACATATACTTGCACACATACATACACATATACATACATACATACACACACACATATACATACATACATAATACATACATATACACATATACATACATACATACATACATACATACATACATACATACATACACACGCACATACATACATACATACATACATACATACATACATACATACATACATACATACATACATACATACATACATACATACATACATAAAAGATTCAGACGAAAGCAAACATCAGTCTATAGAGATATGAAGGGCAAAATAATAAGTGTCACTAAGGCCCCATCCCAGAAAGACATAGATTCCTTTTGGAGCAAAATATGGGGTGAAAAGAGGAATTTCAACCAAGATGCAGTGTGGCTAAGAGAAATCCGAAAGAACTATTGCTCTTACACTACAACAAAAACATACGAAATAAGTGAGGGTACCCTTGAGACTGTGATAGGAAAACTCCAAGATAAGAAAACACCAGGAAGAGACATGATTGTCGGCTACTGGTACAAAAAAACTGATATTCTATCGGAGGTATCTTACTGACCTCTACCAACAAGTTCTTAAGGGAGATACACTTATACCAGAATGGTTGACATTAGCACAAACATTACTGGTCCCCAAGAACAAAGACACCCACTTGGCAAAAAACTACCGACCCATTGTATGCCAGAATCTGATGTATAAGATGTATACAGCCTGCCTGAACCTATTCCTCCAAGATCACTGTGAAAATAATAACATCATCACAGATGAACAAGCAGCTGGAAAGAAGGGGGTTTGGGATGTGCTGAACAACTCCTAATCAACAAAACTGCGATGTCGGAGGTGCGACAACTCAGGAGGAATATGACTACAGTCTGGCTGGACTACAGGAAAGCTTTTGATTCTGTTCCCCACTCTTGAATGATAGAAGCCCTCCAACTTGCTAAAGTCCCAGACATTATTGTCAGAGTCATAGAGAGGCTGTCTTCTTCTTGGGCTACTATCCTAAGATTAAAGATAGAGACGGTGGACTCTATTTCCACTGATAAAATTAAATATTGCAGGGATATATTTCAGAGGGACAGTCTCTCTGTGATATTATTCATCTTGTCATTAAACCCCTTGTCCTTTCTACTCAAGAAATGTGAGGGATACATCATTGGCTCACAGGAGGACAGAAATACGAACCTAACCCATTTCTTTGTGGACGATCTGAAACTCTATGCCTAGAACATGGATGGGATGAAGAAAAATCTTGACCTGGTTACAACGTTCTCAAAAGATATAGGAATGGAGTTTGGCCAAGATAAATACTCATACATGACTGTAAAGCGGGGAAAAACAACAACCCAATCTAGCAACATTGTCATCAATGGCCTAACTGTTTCACCGATATCTGATGAGGACTGCTACAGATACCTGGGGATAGATGAGAACATATCCTATAATGGTATCTGTAATAAAGAACGCGTAACAAGGGAATACTACACCCGATTAAGAAAGATCTGGTCATCGGAACTCTCTGCACAAAACAAAACAGTGGCTCACAATGTGTTTGCTGTGCCTGTCCTAACACCAACGTTTGGAATACTCAATTGGACGATAGACGAAATCCGAGCAGTTGATGTTGGAACTCGAAAAATACTAAACAACACCGGAACTTCCACATCAACAGTGACATTGACCGCCTTTACTTGAAACGTAAGCAGGGAGGCAGAGGCCTAACATCAGTCCAGACAACATTTGAATGTCGCATCATATCTCTCCGACAACATCTACGAACCTCGAAGCGTAGGAGCCCGTTTCTCGAGCAAGTCTATCTGCATGAAACAGATAAAATCATGAGAGTTGGGAAGGAACTCCTCGAGAGATATTCCCTGTGTGATAATCAAAAACTCACACCCAGGGATGTCGTTCAGCAGTATCGCAGTGAATCCATGGATGAAAAACTGCATGCCTATCAGCAAAAAATCATGCATGGATATGTTGCCAGGAAGCTCCAGAGTGAGAGTAATATAGATAAGGAAAGTAGTCTATCTTGGACCAACAACCGCTATATTGGCTCCCACTTTTAAGGATACGCTTTTGCAATCCAGGAACAGGAGATTAGCACGAAATAATTGATTCACAAAAGAGATAGGATGCACGCAAAATACCTAGATGTGATAACAAGTGCATACTCTGCAAAACTAACATCGAGTATATCACCCATGTCATCAGCAGCTGTCCAAAGATGTCATCGCGGTACTATCTACCTATGAGGCATGATGTAGTGGCCAAAACACTGTACAATGTAGTTCGTAAAAAAGATAGCCCCGATAATAAACGCATTAAAAGCTACAGCAATGTGGAAGATATCCATGTACATAATATGAAAGAGTACTGGTGGAATGTTCCAGTAAAAACCCCGATAAAATGCAGGCATAACAGACCAGATATTATGATATGGGACAGGGAGAAGAAAGCATGCACAGTAGTGGAAATTAGCTGCCCAGCAGATGCCAATATAATATCAAAGATTAGTGAAAAGGAGAATATTTATGCAGAACTGATGAGAAATCTGCAGATACTCCACCCTGATTACACCTTCAGATGTATGCCTGTGATTATTGGGGCACTGGGATATGTTAGTAACTGCCCCAATACAAATCTTGAGAAGCTAGGCTTCACAGGAACAGAAAGAACACAACTATTTAGGAAATCACAAGTACAATCCATTAATGGAACAGTAAAAATATGTAAGACATTCCAAAAATGTTGCATCTAATAACTGCATATACAGATGCAAAGCATATACACATGCACACATACAACTCAAAACATACACATCCACACATACAACTCAAAACATACACATCCACACATACAATAACATCCATATCTACACATGCATGCATACATACATACCTACCTAGTTGATGTGTAAATTCCAATGAGAGAGTCTTGTGTCTATGTTAGAAACCGACTCTCTCTCTCTATTGGTAAAACTTTGTGAAATTATAAAACCAGAAGAACATACATACATACATACATACATACATACATACATACATACATACATACATACATACATATGTACATACATACATAGAAGCAGGAAGGAGTTAGAAAAACAAACAAAATCCTCCAGATGATAACAAGACAGTTTATTAAAACCACGGATAAGGTAGCATATTGATGTATATTACTCTGCATATTTAGATAAGTTATGCAACATACTGTGTTTTCCTTCGTATTCATATTTATTACTTGGTTTTAATGATAAGGAACACTTGGTGGAATTTCAAGAAAGTAAAACTATCTGAAGAGAAATCTATGTTTTCAAAAAGCGATCTTAAGTTACCTAATGTGTGTTAATTCTATATATGTTTTATAGCACTATATAATATTACACCAAATGAGTACAGCATTCAGGCATCTAGAAAAAGAATGGGATTTTTATTACAAAATATATTATATATATATACACATACACCCCCCATCACCACCACCACCACACACACATACATATGTATATATATATATATATATATATATATATATATATACACATACATATGTATATATATATATATATATATATATATATATATATATATATATATATATATATATATATATATATATCTTTATATGCCAACACAAGAGCAAGAATGAGGGGCTCATTCTACAGACATGGCTTTGAAAAAGAGGGTGTTTGCATAATTGCAAAAGAATCGAATATTATTATTAATATTCGAAAAACTCAGATTACATTTATTATATATACTAGCAGAAAAAATATATTGGATATTATACGCAAGTATATATGCATGTGGATATGATACATCAAATAAAATCGTAATTGACAATATACACAGAAATTGAACGAAGACTGTGTTACACTCCCTTATGTAATCAGTAATGTAATCCATGATACATTAAAAAAAGACGATGTTATATATAAACTGCATTAGGAGAAAGTTAGTGACGGAAATATTTGAATATTTATTTAAGCGATCACTAACCGGAAGTGTTGACATTTGAAAATTTTGAAGAAGTGAATCTTTAAATAAACAATAAAATATATTTAATCAACAGCCACGAAATTTAGCAGATAAATTATGTAATATTCATTCATTATTTATTCAAAGTAATCTAACTTATTTTACTAATGGGATAAAAAAAAATTATAAACCGTACGCAGTCCCGCACTCCTTACTTTATTATAATTTAGATATACATATATATATATATACAAATTTCTATTTATTCTATTATATATATTTCAAGTGTACCAAAACTTTGATACGCCCTCATCAGATAAAATACAAAGTTTGTTTTATAAATATTGACATAATCAGGAAGAAGAACTTAGCAAATTTAGTAGACCAAAGTTGCAAGATGATGGCCTTGATGCCGCTGGGTGTCAGATCTGGCCGCCATGGGTGACCCTACCAGGAAATAGTTTTCCAGACGGCATAGCTCCAACACCTCCAACACCTGCACCAACATCTATAGCACCTCTTTGTAGACGATATTGCGTGTCATCCCTTGAGGAGTGTAAGCAAAAAGTCCATTCCTGCTCCCTACGCGGGAACAGACAACATAAAGTTGGCCATGGGAGAAGCATGGCTCCGCCAAATGGATGCCCGCCACCGACAATGTTTGCCCTTATGACTTGTTAATGGACATGGCAAAACATGGTCTCACCGGGAATTGGGATCGCCGAAAATCGAACGGGATATCTGACGCCGAGGAGAAAAGGTTGATCCTTGGAATGAAAATATTCTCCCCTCTCCCGCATCCCGTTACAATGGTGGCCTCAATCAAGTGGGGAGTCAGTGACTTGACGACCATGCGAGTACCGTTGCACTGCTTTGTTGGATGCATGTTCCTTATTAGCATAATGGGACAGCCAACCCTAAGCTTAAGAATGTAAGGTGAGAGCCCTGGGGGCTCAAGGGAATTTAATAACTCAACCGGATAATTAACGATATCGTCGGGGTTTGATGTCCGGTCGATAGATTTGAAGATGTGCTCTTTACCGGGAATTTTCTCAATCAGCTGCTCTTTAATAAAATTAACCATGGTATTTTTCGGAGCAAGGATGGCTCTTTCGCTGAGCCAATCGAGCTTTTTAAAGTTAGATGAGACATTAGAAAAAACTGCTTCCCAAAGGTCAGAAGGGTTGCTCACAATGTTGCACAGGGAGTCGATTGCTCTGCCGCCCTTGTCATCCGCAGAGACCTTGCCCTCACGAAGTGCTAAAATGTTCTGAGCAAATTGCTGCAGACATGTTGTCACCATGTAAATGAGCACGCATATTTGTGCTCAGGTACAAAGTGTGCTGTCCTGCCTCCCGGCAGCAAAGTAGCAGCGATCCCGGACGATGCAACGGCCAACGCAATTTTTTTCTCCTGATGAATCTTAGCGAGAATCAATTTCGTTACAAAAGTTTTTCCGGTACCCCCAGGAGCATCGAGAAAGTAAATACCCCCACTCTGATTTTGAACCGCGTCAATGATAGTTAAATAGGCCAACCTTTGGTCCGACAGTAGTTTGGGCTCATTTTCCTCTAAGTATTGGGAAAGAGATTCGATGTCATATGCTGTTTCCCGCAACAAATCCGGGGCCAACGTGTTAGCTTCCTCTCTGATGGTTGACAGCAAGCCATATGTCGCCAACTCACTCCTCCCCATGTCGAGGAGGGTGTCCTCGATATCAATGACTGCCCTGTTGTAGATAATGTCGCTGTAACCAACTTCCACTGAAGGATTCTGCAGATGAGCCAGGCGCAGGAAGTCCTCAGACATGAAGTCTCTGTACTTGACCCATATTCACACTTTTGAAGCAAAATGGCAAAGAGTTCCCGTAGACCTTTAGGTGATTTCAGCAAAGCACCATCTGCTAAAGTGGAATCCCATTGCGAATCATCTTCCAAAAGACCACGCTTAAAGCAGGCTTCCCGGTACGTATCACATATTTCTCCATCAACAGTTTTGAGGTCCTGAAAACTTTGTGGGCCTACAACTTCATGCAGAAGAAGGCGACTTGACCCCCCTTTACTGTTGTGGTGAAGCCACCGTTCTCGGGCTGTCTCCGCCTGTACAGGGGGTACCCGTCGCCACCAGTCTGAGTCTGGTCAACAAATCTTTTTGGGTATCCCTTACTGCACGATCCCCCTTTCAGACACGTGTGATGCTCATTAGGACCCGACGCACACGGACCATGTTAGCTTTGACGATGTCATGTAATTTCTGGTCAGTTGCTGGGTTAGGGATTTCAGCCGAAATGAAGCTGTCTATGGCATTTGAATTGATTTTATCAGCTAACCAAATCAAAATGTGAGCATTTGGCAGCCCTCGGTTTTGCCATTCGACATGTCACATTTTACAGCCCCAAATACCTGACCCTCTTTGATTAAAGCCATGAGTTTAGCCAGTTTCAGTCTGAACACTCTGGCAATGAGGTCATGTCTGTTCGAATAATTTTGCCCAGGAAAAAGTTCACGGGTTACATTCCGATTCATATATCTATAGCATTAATCTGTTATATGAAGTGTTATTTTACGGGTTGTTATTTGCAATAAGCCGATTGAAAATGCCCCAGATAAGCCGTATGTCAATACGGAACGCTCAACATGGAACGCTCAATACGTACGCTCCACTGCAGTGTTGTCATATAGGGAATGAAGAGCGACAGAGAGAGTAAAGCAGTTAAATTATAGAGGGAGGGAATATACGGAACGCTCCATTTGATCATACACACTGTTTCTCTCTCTGCAGTGTTGTCATATAGGGAGTGAAGAGCGACAGAGAGAGTAAAGCAGTTAAATTATAGAGAGGGGGAATGATCATAATCGATTTTTGTCCTTATTGTTGATGGATTTGAAATTCTTTTACCTCATGACCTTCTCCGGACCAAAATCAATAATTGTCCCGACTTTGAATAAAATCCGTTGGAAATTGTGGACGTGCATACGTTACAAACCTTAACACACACATCCTCAGATTTATATATAGAGATACAAAGGAAAGGGAAAGGAAAACAAGAAAGAGAAAAAATACACAAGCACGTAATACCCACATCTTAGACCCCATAGAACAAAATGTAGACGAAAGGGGTGGAAAAACGAGCCGCTACCAGAGCAAAAGATAGCAATATAGCGAGGAGCGTTGGGAAACCTCTCTAATAATGTTTGAGGCAGGCCAACACGCTCGCAGCGTTACCTGGAGTGATGGCGAGGCTGAGGTGCTGGAACAACCAAGTGCCCTCACGAGCATCACCAGTTACCTCTGTTTGGCGAGCTGCCAGTGAAGATAAGAACCTCGCTGTCAGTAGCCCGACTCCCCCATACGTCTCGAATACCACAGGCTGGATAATGTATTTAGCTGACAGAACACGGTATTTTAGGATTTTGTTCCGTTCAGCTGCGGATGCTGTAGCTCTCGCCCTTACCGCTGCATCCAGGATGTGGGAAGAAGCAAAAGAGTCACTAACTGTGACGTCCCAGGTAAGGCACCTGCCTCTTGACCAGGAGCACAGAGTAAGACCGTCAAGTTTCTCATCAATTCAGGACAACCCAGACGGTTCCAAAATTGAGGGGATGTTTGCCCGGACCAAAGCTCTTGAGTGGTAATAAGACAGTGTGTGTATGTGAACGCGCGTGAGTTTGTCGGCGTTCTTAAATTAGAGACACGTGTGTGTGTGTGTGTGTGTCACTGTTTTTAAGTTAGAGACATATATGTGTGAATCCCTTTCTTTCCTTTTACACACACATACAGTCACACAAACACACATACACATTGCGTGATGGACGGGTGGACAGAAGTCCCTCAAATTTATATACATGTGAATGGAGTTCTACTGAAGCAGTTAGAGAAGTTCAAGTATCTTGGAGCCGTGTTCATGAGTGATGGAATGCAGGAGGCTGAATTAAGTGCAAGAATTGCAAAAGCTGATGCAGTAAAGCGCCAGCCTCAGCAATCAGATGAAGGATGGGGGGGGGGGGGTGTAAAAGCCAAACTCGCTATCTTCCTGGTATTCCTGCCAACTTTTACCGAGGAACATGAATCTTGAGTATTGACCAATAGAATACAATTGCAAATAAAAGTGGCAGAATTGAGATTCCTCCGAAGGGTCTTTGGAGTAATGTTACTCGATAAAGTGCATAGCTCAGAGACCAGAGAGTCACTCCTGGTAGAGCCGCTACTTCTCCGAATTGAGAGATCACAACTCCGATATTATGAGCATGTGGTTAGAATGTCTCAGTAAAGAATCGCTGGACACATCTTACAGGCAAAACTAACCGGCAAGAGACCCAGAGGTAGACCCTGAGCAAGATAGTTGGATAACATCCATGTGCTTGGCTGATCACGCTTTGGGATCCAGCTGGGTCAGTTAGAGATGTTTGCTACTGACAGACTCGCTGGAAAGAGTGTTTGAGAAGGACTCTGCCCCCACGACCTTCTCAGATAAGTGGGTGACGAAGATATTGTCAATTTACTTTTCAATTTACATATATATCTATTTACATATATATTGAAATAAATATGGTTTTATAAATATAGTCTTCATTTGTTAATATATCGTATTTTTACTCCAATAATTTGTTGAGTGCTTTATATCAGTTATAAAAATATTTGCTTGTTGTATCCCAACAATTTAAATAGAACTTCTACACACACACACACACACACACACACACACACATATATATATATATATATATATATATATATAAATGGAATAGAATGAAACGAAATTTCATTTCTCACTCTTAGTACGGCATTTACTTAAATGTAAGTATGTATGTATGTATACGTACATACATATATGTATACAGACGTACAGTAGTATGTATATGTATACATACATGCACACATATATATATGCACGTATCGGTTTACCGAACATTTATTATAATGCTCGGTTTGTTTGTAAACAAACAGCTCGAATTACGCCGTACAGTGTTTAGGCAACCACGTCACCTTTTTGTTCAACACTGACACAGGAACGATGTATTAGTTTCAAGCTTATTAGTTATCGTCAGCATCGTATACCTTCCTGCCTGATGGTTGAACGTCTGAAAGTATATACTTTCCTTATGCATATTAACGGCTGAGCAGCCTAATTTGCATATCGAGTGAGTTCAGTCGGCCGGGCACACCAATATATATATATATATATATGTGTGTGTATGTATATATATGTATTTTATATATATATATATATGGATTTTAGTCTTCAAATTTATTATTATTACTATATATATATATATATATATATATATATATATATATATATATATATATATATATATATATATATATATATCATATATATATATAAACGATGCCACATGTGTCCATATACGTCTTTGCATACACACACGCATACCCACGCATGCAATCACACGCGCACACATGTATATACACACAGACGCACATCTTCCTAGAACTGCATCAATTTGGAACACTATCCAACTAAGAGCCCTTGTTAATTAGGTTGGTCTTCAAGATATCACAAAACTGCATATTTTAGAAGCAGGGTGATAACCTTTTAATCCTCAAGGTACAAAATGTGTGTGTGTGTGTGTGTGTGTGTGTGTGTGTGTGTGTGTGTGTGTGTGTGTGTGTGTGTGTGTGTGTGTGTGTGTGTGTGTGTGTGTGTGTGTGTGTGTGTGCGTGTGTGTGTGTGTGTGTGTGCGTGTGTGGCGAATGACAACAGCAACAACAACAGCCATCACGGCAGCAACAACAACAACCACAGCAGCAGCAGCAGCAGACGCAGCAACAACAACAGTAACAACAACAATAACAACAGCAACAACAGTAACATCAGCACCAAAGACAACAACAACAATAGCAGTAGGAACAACAACAACAACAACAACAACAGCACCAGCAACATCAACACTAAGAATCGCAGCAGTAACAACATCAACACTAACATAGCAGCAGCAGGAACAGCAACAAGCACACCAACAACAATAACAGAAGCAACAGTAACAGTAAGAGCAACAAGAGCAACAAAACAAACACTTAACTTTATTAACATTCCATAGTAATGACTTACTTCTTTGTAAACGATATTAGCAGATTATGTGTTGGTATAAAAAGAAAATTTGTTTTCGCTCTAGCATGGTGGATACCTAAATGTACTCGTGATTGAATAATGATAATATTATTCTTTCTACTTTTGGCACAAAGCCAGCAATTATCCCAGTGCATTACTGGTACTTTATTTTATTGACCTCGTAAGGCAAAGTTAACCTCCGCAGGATTTGAACTCAGATCAAAAATGGCCGTAACTCTATGCTGCAAAGCATGGCGTCCGACCCTCTATCGATAGTGCCAATCCATCGCCTTATGATAATATTATGTTGGATTGGCAGTATCGGTAGAGGGTCGGACGTCATGCTTTCCAGCATAGTTACGTCCCTTTACAGTCTGAGTTCAAATCCCGCCGAGGTTAACTTTGCCTTTCATCCTTACGGGGTCGATAAAATAAAGTACCTGTAATGTACTGGGTAATTGATGGCCTTGTGCCAAAAGTAGAAACAATTATTAATATTTGGTTCGTTTGCACAAGCACATACACTTATATATATATATACTTATATATATCTGAAGGACAGTGAGGGAGACACATTGAAATAGCCATTCCAACTGGAAGGAGGGTCACTCGCTCCTCTGCGTAGTCAACTCCGTGCCTATAGCAGTGAGTAGGGTTGTCGTCCGGTGACCAAGAACGCTGGAAGTCTCCACTGCTACAGGTGTGACCACAAACCTATCAGAGAGAGATCGATATTTCGATAGTTTGCTCTCTTCGGCCTTGAGCAGTGTAATATTTGGGGAACGTGTTGTACAGAAATGTTGGAGAACACTGCCCTAGATAACATGTCTAAAGTCCTTCTTTCAGGTAAAGGTTTTCTTCTGAAAAATAAAAAGTATTATTTTATTATATTTGTGGTTGCTTTTCGTTTTTGTTTTTGAAGACAGATTTCTTTTATATTTCTTCAACCAACATTGCAGGTGAGAGGAAATAACCGCTTCAATAAAAAAAAAATAATAATAATGATTTCTAGTACAAGGCCAGTAATTTGGGGGGAGGGGAAAGTCGGATTAAATCGACCCCAGTACGTTACTGGTGCTTTATTTTACCGACCCCGTAAGGATGAGGCAAAGTTAACCTCGGCGGGATTTGAACTCAGACATAAAGGGACGTACTTCTATGCTGCAAAGCATGGTGTCAATGATAATAATAATAATAATAATAATAATAATAATAATAATAATAATAATAGTAAAAGAAAAGCCTCTGTATGGAAAATACCCAGAGCGAGCTAACAATCCCGATGTTGACAAAACTTTAACCCATCAGTGGTTGGCATCCTCTGGACTGAAATCGGAGACTGAAGGACTGATTATATCAGCACAAGATCAGTGTCGGCCAACAAAAAATTACCAAGCCAACATAATAAAAAATGGATGCAGCCCATTATGCCGTATGCAAAAAACAACCAGAGACCATTGACCATATAATTTCAATGTGCAGTCCTATAGCTCCAACCGAATACCTAAACAGGCATGACAGAGCTGCACAATACATACATTGGATAATGTGTAAGCATTTTGACCTGCCCCATCAAAAGAATTGGTGGGAGCATCAACCACCTCCCATACTTGAAAAAGATCACATCTCAATCTTGTGGAACTTTAGCATCCAAACAGACCGAAAAATAGATGCAAATAGACCTGATATAATATTGAAGGACTTTAAAAAGAGGGTATGCCTGCTAATTGATATGTCTGTTCCAATAGACAAGAATGTATCTATAAAAACATTTGAAAAATTGAGCAAGTATAAGGACCTGGATATAGAAATTGGAAAAATGTGGAAATTGAGAACTAAAACAATACCAGTAATTGTAGGCGCTCTGGGAATGATACCTAAGGGGTCTAATGATTACTTATCGCAAATCCCAGGAAACCCGCGTATAGGAGAAATACAAAAGATAGTACTAATGGGAACTGCCCATATACTAAGGAAGATTCTGTCAATATAAGTACATCACAAGTCTAAACACTAAAGATGCATGTGTGAGTATGTATGTTCTTTCCTGAACATGGCGGACCTTGTTATCTCTTGAGGTCACTGGTTGTGACTTGGTGATAACTCGTATGAACATAAAGCAAGATAAATGCAACTGTAATAATAATAATAATAATAATAATAATAATAATAATAATAATAATAAATGGGAGGTAAAAAGGATTTGTAACTGCCATGAAGTCAAAGTGGTCCCGATTGTCATAGGCGCACTAGGTACTATCTCAAAAAGTTTCCAGGGATGGTTAAAGAAAATTGGCCCCGCCCCGCTTTTTGGAACACTTCAAAAGGCATGCTTGATGGGAACAGCAAGAACCCTCCGAAACGTCCTGAATATCTGAGGCTGCAGGTAGTGGCTTGATATTCATTTCAACAAACTTTCCAGTTAACTAACATCAATGACTGAGACTCAAAGAACAATAATAATAATAATAATAATAATAATAATAATAATAATAATAATAATAATTGTTTCTACTGTAGGCACAAGGCCAGCAATTACCCAGTGCATTACTGGTACTTTATAATAATAATAATAATAATAATGCTTTCTTTATTAACCACAAGGGTTTACATAAAGTAGACATTAAGGACAGTACAGGAAATACAGGACGGTACAAATGGGCATTTCTGCGTGTAAAAAAAACAGAGGATGTATTAAAAATAACAATGAAAAATTCCCCAATAGGGGGGAGACTTCCGAAGGACATTTGTGGAGAAAGCCCATTAAAAGGCCACAGTGACCCTGACCACCAGGGCAAGTGCCCTCTCCCAGTTTTCCACCTTTAATTTAAAGACACATACTCAGAGTAGGCCCATTCACTCGGGCCATACTTGCTTCTCTCACCCATCTTTCAACAAAATGCTGGGAAGAGAGCACTTCCCTCTCTACCCTGATTTTCCTTTTCAAATGAAATTTGAAAAAGTTAATCAGGGCATCACCGAAGAGGTAAGTGCTCATCTTCAGCCCTTTCAAACGTGTCCACCATACTATCTCTTTCGCTAAAGGAAGAGGGCGGGGCAATCCTCACGATGGACTCAGCTGATAGCTGGATCCGTCCTACATGTGACAGCAGGTGTTCGACATAAACCCACAAGTCAGCAATGCTCGAACACTGGACGAGTGCGCGTAGGACGGTTTCGTCGCCCTGTGCGCATCTCGAACATGCCTGGCTGACGGCATCTCCATGCCTGTAGAGTTTATCCCGAACTGGGAAAGCTCCTCGGTAGCACTGCCAGGCCAGGGATTTCTGGAAGTTGTCCATAGGCCCCGGCCCGAAAGTCCTTCCGAAGAGATTGGCTAGTTGATTTTCGTCGACGCCTAGAGTTTCTCCAAGTGCGTCGTCGCTCCTCCCCTCCATTAATCCTCTATAGAACGCCAAGGTGGAGTTTCCACGATCACATTGCCCGATTGGTCGAGGGCTGTGAGCGCCTGAAGACATTCCAGTCTCCAAGCGCTCCCTCTCGGTCTTCGCTTGACCCAGGACTGCAGCTCCGTCAAGGAGACGAGCTGGAGAAAGAGGTGTCTAGCAAACGGCGACCAAACCTGATCACCGTCGAGGAAGAGGTGGAGATGTCGTAGCCTGAGCGCGTGTCTACGCTTCATCTGCCACGGCATGCCCAGCCCTCCAGGTAGCGGGTGTTGACAGCAGATGGACCGCCTGACCATCGGAGCGCGTCCCTTCCACAAAAAGCGAAAGAGCAAACGCTCCAGCGCAGTCAGGCGGGGCTTGGGACAAGGTACGACGGTCAGGCGGTAGTAGATGACGGACGCGATGTACGCGTTAGCCACCTCCGCTTGATCTTTCAGGGATAGCTTCCTCTCGGCCCATTTCTGGGTGAGAGAAACCACCCTGCACGTCACCTCGTCCCAGTTTTTGTCCGTCTGGAGGTCCGGACCGAACCAGACCCCTAGCAATTTAAGCGGTCAGTCCGTCCAGCGCCTGACGACGCTGTTGGACGGCATGGACCTGCCTCTCCAGGTGCCGAGCTGCAGGCCCACTGATTTTTCCTGGTTGATCATTGCTCCTGTCACCGCTTCGTATTCTCTTAGTGTAGTGCCGATCGCCTCGATATGTCGAACGCCAAATAATAATAATAATAATAATAATTGTTTCTACTGTAGGCACAAGGCCAGCAATTACCCAGTACATTACTGGTACTTTATTTTATCGACCCCGTAAGGATGAAAGGCAATAATAATAATAATACTTTCTTTATTAACCACAAGGATTTACATAAAGTAGACATTAAGGACAGTAAAGGACAATACAGGACGGTACAAATGGGCATTTCTGCGTGTAAAAAACAAAAACAGAGGATGTAATAAAAATAACAATGAAAAATTCCCCAATAGGGGGGAGACTTCGGAGGGACATTTGTGGAGAAAGCCCATTAAAAGGCCACAGTGACCCTGACCACCAGGGCAAGTGCCCTCTCCCAGTTTTCCACCTTTAATTTACAGACACATACTCAGAGTAGGCCCATTCACTCGGGCCATTCTTGCTTCTCTCACCCATCTTTCAACAAAATGCTGGGAAGAGAGCACTTCCCTCTCTACCCTGATTTTCCTTTTCAAATGAAATTTGAAAAGGTCAATCAGGGCATCACCGAAGAGGTAAGTGCTCGTCTTCAGCCCTTTCAAACGTGTCCACCATACTATCTCTTTCGCCATGGCCACCAGACAGATAAAAACTGCCTGCCCTTCCCGGCTAAAGGAAGAGGGCGGGGCAATCCTCACGATGGACTCAGCTGATAGCCGGATCCGTCCTACACGTGACAGCAGGTGGACCGCCTGACCATCGGAGCGTGTACCTTCCACAAGAAGCGAAAGAGCAAACGCTCCAGCGCAGTCAGGCGGGGCTTAGGACAAGGTACGACGGTCAGGTGGTAGTAGATGACGGACGCGATATACGCGTTAGCCACCTCCACTTGATCTTTCAGGGATAGCTTCCTCTCGGCCCATTTCTGGGTGAGAGAAGCCACCCTGCTCGTCACCTCGTCCCAGTTTTTGTCCGTCTGGAGGTCCGGACCGAACCAGACCCCTAGCAATTTAACTGGTCCGCCCGTCCAGCGCCCGACGACGCTGTTGGACGGCATGGACCTGCCTCTCCAGGTGCCGAGCTGCAGGCCCACTGACTTTTCCTGTTTGATCATTGCTCCTGTCACTGCTTTGTATTCTCTTAGTGTAGTGCCGATCGCCTCGATGGGTTTGGCGTTCGACACCACTACGGTGACATCGTCCGCATATGCTGACACGGATCTTCCGCATCCTAGTTCGCGCGGCATCCCCCTCAACGTCTCCAGTTTGTGCAGTAATGGCTCGAGAGTCAATACGTACAAGAGGGACGAGAGGGGACATCCTTGGCGGACCGAGCGCATGATGTTGATCGGTTCCGAAAGGTGACCGTTCACTCTCACCACAGAGCAGATGTCGCTGTGCATGGCAGCGATCCAACCTCTGGAGACGGGCCCAAAGCCAGCCGCCCTCAGGACTGCCGCTAGGTAACGATGGTCGACCCTATCGAAAGCTTTCGACTTATCTAAATTGATCAAGGACCACAACGTTCCAGGTTCCCTAGCTACCCTCTCTACGATGTATCGTATGAGGTGGAGGTTGTCGTGGGTGGATCTGTCGGGAATGGCGCATGTCTGCGCCTCTCCCACCAGACCACCAACAACAAGCGCCAACCTTTTTGCTAGCACCTTGGCCAAAATCTTGAACTCTGTGTTTAGCAGAGTTATGGGCCCGAAATTATCTGTTATCCCCTTGTTCGGATCCTTTCTCAGCAGCGCCACAGCTCCTCGGCTCACAGAGCTGGGAATTCTCCCGTTCTGTTGCCAGTTGCAGTCGACGTCCGCCTCCGAACAAGTCTGGCATCTGTACGTAAAGTTCATAGGGCAGACCATCCAAACCAGGCGATTTACCCCTTGTGCAGCCAGTCATTGCCTCCCGTACTTCAGCGGCTGTTATCGGCTTTTCGCAACACTCCCCCTCAGTGGCCGAGAGCCGCGGCAGTCCGTCGCGGTAGACACTAAAGTCCATCGCTCGATCCGGCCCGCCGCTGCCCCCGAACAGCTGTGCGAAGTGTCGCTGAAAAGCTTCACACATTTGCCCGGGATCGAGTAGCATGCGCCCGTCGTGGTCCACCAAAGACCGGATCGTGGCTTTGTTGCCACGACGCGCCTCCGCCACTCGGGCCCATTGAACGGCTTTCGTCCCCTCGTGTCTGAGAGCACGCACCCTAGCTCTGACAACGCAACCTTCGTGCTTTGCATTGAAGAATTGGTGAAGGGCCAATTTCGCCGCAAGTACGTCGGTCGCGATGCCTTTGCTAAGCGCCTCGCCTAATTTTCTAACTATTTCTCCCTCTACTCTATTTTTCTCTATAGCTAAAGCCTTACTAAACCTAATGGACTCTATTCTAATCGCTCTTTTCAGAGCAAACCACCACATGTTGTTGACGATGGGCCCCGTCAATGCCCGCTTAACTAGTTCGCTAATCCGGTCTCTGTAGGCCTTGCGCGCTGGTAAGGACACGTTTAGCTTCCAGTAGCCGGGTCCTCGTCTATGAAGCCTATCTAAGTCAAGCACACAGATCACGAATTTGTGGTCCGTGTAGCTGACTATCTTGAATTGTGGACAGCCTATGCTAGACCTATTTATTTCCCTACAAAATACTCTATCTAGATATGATCTGGATGACCCTATGCGATTTGTCCAAGTCCACATTGTCACATTCGGGAAATCCAATCGGTAACTGTCAGACAGTTCAAAACATCTGAGCAGGTTGGTGAGACTCTTGCACCCTCCTCCCCTATCCGCTAATCCCACACAGTCCTAGCGTGCATCTAAGATCACGTTCCAGTCGCCCACTAACACTAAAGAGCGGGACGTTCCAAGAAAGGTCTCTAGACGCCGGAAGAAATCAGGCCGCCCTGCTCCTGTCGGGGCATAGACGGCCACTAGCCTGAAAGCTTGCCAGTCTCCGCTGGTCACGTCCAGCACCACCAACTTACCTTCTGGATCCAGGAAGATGTCCCGTATGGCGAGATCCAAACCTCTCCGTAAAAGCACAGCAACTCCTCCCCCCGATCCAGGACGGCTGGGAGATGCGTACACATCGTAGCCGCCGAAGATCGGTGCGAAGGCCCGAGGTTTGGAGATTCTGGTCTCGCTGATGGCCACTACATCTATGTTTAGTGACCTGAGGTCGTTGAGCAGGTGGCCCTGCTTCCATGACGACCCCAAGCCACGCGCATTTATGCTGCCTATTCCGAGTGAGGTCATGTTGAAATGGAGTGGAAAAGATGGGAAAAACCACTTACCTTACTTCTCGTAGAGGAATGATGGTTTCTGCATCCTTTTCACTACTTGTAGCCTCCTCCGGAAGGATGTCCTTATAAATCCTCCTGGAGAGTGCTTGTCGGAAGTCTCCGATGTCTTTGGGGAATTTTTGTTTTAGTGTCGTGTACGTTTTCTGTGTGATGCGAGTGATTTGTATGTGTGGAGGTGGTGTGAACTTTTGGGGTGTTGTGTAGTCTTTTTCTGTGATGCTGGTGTTGTGTTTGATGTAGTGTAATAATTGGTTGTTGTTCAAATTTAATGCTGTGTAGTGTGTATCGTTTTGGTTGTTTTGTTTTGTTTGCGTTTGTTGTGGGTTTGTTTCTGTTTCGCTTTTTGGTGACTTTTGTGGTGTTGGTGATGGTGGTGTTGGGGTTAATGATGGTGATGGTGTTGGTGTTTGTGGTGATGGGGTTGGTGATGCTGGTGTGGATGGTGGCATAGCTGTCCTAATTTTTTTGTTTGATAGTTTATTTGTTTCCCTCTGTATTTTGTTTTTGGAGGGGGAAGGAAGAGAATTTTTTCTTTTTTGGCTTCTTTTTTTCTTTTTCCTGATACCGTTTCCCACTCCTCGTCGTCACAATCTGTCTCCAGTTGCGATAGGTCGGGGAGTGGAAAATCTTCCACAGGCGTTGGTTTTGGTTGTGGCGTTGTAGATGGTGTAGGCGCTGGTGCTAGTTCTGGCGCGTTGGGTGGTGGTGGTGTTGGTATTGCTACTGTTGCTGGGGTTGTTGCTGTTACAGTTGCTTCTGTTGTTGCTGCTACAGTTGTTGCTGCCATTTCTGCTGCTGGTGGTGTTGATGGTTGAGTCACTGGGGTGGGTAAGAGAGGTGGCCTCAACCTTTTAGCCTGAGAGCAGAAAGCCCTTAAGTGGGTTCCTTCACCACAAACGACACACCTAGGCCTTCTGCCCTCGACGATTACGGTGAGGTGGCTGCCGTCAGTGAGGTCTATTACCTCTGGGATCTCCTCAGTGCTTTTTTGGTCCGCTTGGATCAGGAGCTCCATCCCAGATCCGGACCAGTTCTGCTTTTCTTTCGCTATTTCGATTATCTTGGTGTTGGCCTCGATGCCGCCGAGGACGGCAGCCATTAGCCAGGGAATTTCGATGGCCGGTGGAACGTGGGTCACCCTGATCTTCACGAGTCTCTGGCCACAATAGCTTGGGACGAGTGTGAAGTCGTCACTTCTTAATGGGGCCATGGAGTGTTCTCTGGCCTCCTGTGGTGTTCCAAAGAACACGTCCACGGTTCCATATTTCTGCCCACGTCTGATGTGGGGTATTTTTGCCCACACATGTCCCAAAGCTTTTTGGATTTGGGACTCGGATGCCCGTTCCACTCGGCGCGATTTTACGTTAATCGTCCGATAAGACACGGTGCATAGGCGCCGATGCTCCATTTTATTAAGTGGGGGGGGGTAAGGCTGATCCTGTACCCATCTTTCTTTACAATTTTTTTGGCTTCTTCTAATTCCTCCTGAGTTACCTGTAATGCTTCGCACTTTTTTGCTACTCTGGCAAAACTCAGGGTGGTTTTCTTAATTTCATTGTTGCTGTTGTTGTTATCGTTATTTTTGTTATTGTTAATTTTAGTTTCAGTTGTGGTGGTGGTGGCGTCAGTGGTGTTCGGTGTGGAAGAGTTCATTTTGGTTGAATTCATTTCGATATCACGAGTTAATTTATTTTTTTCTTTTGTTTCTGTTGTTGCGGTAGTGGTGGTGGGGGTGGCGGCTTTAACACCTGCAGTCATTGGTAATGGCGGGAAATGAATGTCTGCCTGAGACAAATTTAAAATATTGCTACTGCTTATATTTTTAGTATTGGCAAACGTAGTAATATTTACAATGGTGGTGTCGGTGTGAGGTGTTAGTTTGTGAGGAAGGTGTGACTGTGAGTCGTCCATGATTTTTCAAAGAAAAATCTTTGTTTGATAATTATAAAAGTTTAAATTTTGGGCTCAAGACCCCAATCTTTTTGAGTGTTCTTTTCAGAAAACAATGTATGTGCACTTATATACTGTTAACAATAAAATTTTCCATAAATGGCAATTTTAAACAACTGAAAATAACAAACCTTTGCGGAGCTCACGATAGTACGATTTACTACGTAGGTCGCCAATAATAATAATAATAATAATAATAATAATAATAATAATAATAATAATAATAATAATAATAATGTTTTCTTTATTAACCACAAGGGTTTACATAAAGTAGACATTAAGGACAGTACAGGACAATACAGGACGGTACAAATGGGCATTTCTGCGTGTAAAAAAACAGAGGATGTAATAAAATAACAAAGAAAAATTCCCCAATAGGGGGGAGACTTCCGAGGGACATTAAAAGACCACAATAATAATAATAATAATAATAATAATAATAATAATAATAATAATATTGTTTATTAATATTGTTTAGTGATACCGCCACCTTCCCCTTTTGTAAGTTAACAGAAGGTAATGGGGGAATAGCGGTGGTAGCAATGAAGGAGTGGTGGCGGCGGTGATGGGATAGTGGTAGCAATGATGGATGGGGTGGTGGCGGCGGTGACAATAGTGATGGTGTTGTCGTTACTGAGTTTTGTTGAATAGACTGTAGTTTGTTTGATCGGTGAATCTATGCGGTTAGTCGCGTATGTTTAATATATGTGTTGACATATTTTTATTAATATTGGAATTAAACATTTTGTGAAAACTTGAGACAATAATAATAGAGTGTGCAAGAGAACGAGAGTGCAAGAGAAGGAGAGGGAGAAAATTAACCGATACCAGGACTTAAAGTGGGAGGTAAAAAGGATTTGGAACTGCCATGAAGTCAAAGTGGTCCCGATTGTCATAGGCGCACTAGGTACTATCTCAAAAAGTTTCCAGGGATGGTTAAAGAAAATTAGCCCCTTCACGCTTTTGGGAATGCTTCAAAAGGCATGCTTGCTGGGAACAGCAAGAACCCTCCGATACGTCCTGAATATCTGAGGCTGCAGGTAGTGGCTTGATATTCATTTCAACAAACTTTCCAGTTAACTAACATCAATGACTGAGACTCAAAGAACAACAATAATAATAATAATAATAATAATAATAATAATAATAATAATAATAATAATAATAATGTTTTCTTTATTAACCACAAGGGTTTACATAAAGTAGACATTAAGGACAGTACAGGACAATACAGGACGGTACAAATGGGCATTTCTGCGTGTAAAAAAAACAGAGGATGTAATAAAATAACAAAGAAAAATAATAATAATAATAATAATAATAATAATAATAATAATAATAATAATAATAATAATAATAATAATGTGTAAGCATTTTGACCTGCCCCATCAAAAGAATTGGTGGGAGCATCAACCACCTCCCATACTTGAAAAAGATCACATCGCAATCTTGTGGAACTTTAGCATCCAAACAGACCGAAAAATAGATGCAAATAGACCTGATATAATATTGAAGGACTTTAAAAAGACGGTATGCCTGCTAATTGATATGTCCGTTCCAATAGACAAGAATGTATCTATAAAAACATTTGAAAAATTGAGCAAGTATAAGGACCTGGATATAGAAATTGGAGAAAAATGTGGAAATTGAGAACTAAAACAATACCAGTGGTTGTAGGCGCTCTAGGAATGATACCTAAGGGGTCTAATGATTACTTATCGCAAATCCCAGGAAACCCGCGTATAGGAGAAATACAAAAGATAGTACTAATGGGAACTGCCCATATACTAAGGAAGATTCTGTCAATATAAGTACATCACAAGTCTAAACACCTAAAGATGCATGTGTGAGTATGTATGTTCTTTCTTGAACATGGCGGACCTTGTTGTCTCTTGAAGTCACTGGTTGTGACTTGGTGATAACTCGCATGAACATAAAGCAAGATAAATGCAGCTGTAATAATAATAATAATAATAATAATAATAATAATAATAATAATAATAATAATAATAATAATAATAATAATAAGAAGAAGAAGAAGAAGAAGAAGAAGAAGAAGAAGAAGAAGAAGAAGAAGAAGACAATAGTCCTGACCAGGTGATTTTTAAAAAAAATAAAACGATCGTGCTTGATTATTTATGTAGCCTACCCCTACGACACAAGAATACGGGAAAAGGAAAGGGAAAAAGTACCAGGACCTGAAGTGAGAACTGAAAAGCATTTGGAACTGTCATGAGATCAAGGTCAACGCCATCATCATGGGAGCACTGAGTACTATCTCGAAGAGCTTCCAAGGCTGGCTAAAAACCATCAGCCCACTCCCCTGTTTTGGAACACTTCAAAAGGCATGCCTACTTGGAATGGCAAGGACTCTCCAATACATCCTGAATATCTGAGGCTGCGGGTAGCCGCTTGAGATTCATTAGGGCAATTATTCCGTTTGAAGAACATCAATGACTGAGATATCAAGTAAAAATATCAATAATAATTGTTTCTACTTTTTGGCACCAGGCCAGCAATTATCCCAGTGCATTACTGGTACTTTATTTTATCGACCCCGTAAGGATGAAAGGCAAAGTTAACCTAGGCGGGATTTGAACTCAGCTCATAAAGGGAGGTAACTCTATGCTTCAAAGCATAGCGCTCGACCCTCTACCGATACTGACAATCCACCGCTCTTTAAATATCAATAATAATAATAATTGTTTCTATTTTTAGGCACAAGGCCAGCAATTACCTCAGCGCATTACTGGTGCTTTATTTTATCGACCCCGTAAGGATGAAAGGCAAAGTTATAATAATGTTTCTACTTTTGGCACAAGGCCAGCAATTACCCCAGCGCATTAATGGTGCTTTATTTAATCGACCCCGTAACGAAGAAAGGCAAAGTTAACCTCGGCGGGATTTGAACTCGGATCATAAAGGGCCGTATAATAATGGAATCTACAACCAACTTAACATAAACAACTTATTGCCGGAGGAACAGAAAGGATACCGAAAGTTGTCCTGTGGTACAAAGGGCCAGTTACTTATTGATAAGATGATAAGGAACTGCAAGAGGAGACATACTAGCATTGCTATGGGATGGATTGACTACAAGAAGACATTCGACATGGTTCCTTATTCTTGGATAACCAAGTGTCTAGATATATTCAAGATGGCCGACAACATCAGACTGCTATTAAGTAATAGCATGAAGAACTGAGAGACAGAATTAATATCTGGGGGAGAATCCTTGAGAAGAGGTATCTTCCAAGGAGATAGTTTCTCTCCTTTGTTGTTTGTCCTTACACTTTCCCATGTATTGAGAAGAGTGAAGGCTGGATAGCAACTGGGAAAAAGAGAACTTACCATCAATCACCTCCTTTTCAGGGATAACCTAAAACTCTTCGGGAACAATGAGGAGCTAGATATACTTGTTAATGCTGTTTGTATTTTCAGTAATGAAATTTGTATGGAATTTAGTATTAATAAGTGTGGAGTCCTAGTGATGAAAGGGAGCAAATTGAAAAGAAACAAAGGAATCAAGATACCAACGGGTAAGGTGATAAAGGAGATTGACACTGAGGAAGGATATAGGTATTTGGATATCATGGAAGAAGATAACACCAAGGACAAAAAATAAACGATGGGGAGGATAAGGCCTGAATACGTAAGGAGAGTGAGAAATGTACTGAAATCACACCTGAATAGTAGAAATGTCATGAGTGAAATACATTCCTGAGCTGTGTCTATTATTAGGTTTAGTGCGGGAATTCTTAAATGAACAGAAAGAACTAGATAGAAAGACAAGGAAATTAATGACTACCTACAGTATGTTTCATAAGGAGGGGGTGTTGATAGACTGTGCGTAAGGAGAGCTGAAGACGGGAAAGGTCTTATGAGCGTGGAGGACTTCAGATGGAGAAAAGCGGTTTGTATAAATATGTGTCCATGAGTAACAAGCCAATGCTTAAGGCTATATTGAAGGAGCAGACAATAGACCAGGGGATGCACAAGAAGGAAGTAATGACGAGGAGGAAGAATTACCTGAATGAAAAAGCTCTTCGTTGCGTCTTCTTTAAGAAAACAGAATTTAGAGATCTGCAGACATGGGACTGGTTAAAAAATAAGGACCTCAAGAAAGCTTCTGGGGGAATGCTACTGGCTGCACAGGAGCAAGCTCTTAGAACAAAGTGGATGAAACATCATATTGACAAGGAGGAAGCTAGCCCGCTTTGCAGGATATATATATATATATATAGATCTACCAACCTAACACTCTTATTTACCTACCTAAGTGCCTCTACCACACATATCTCTCTGCCACACTATATAAACAAGACGCACATGCGTGCCACACATATAACATTTGCACTATATAACCACTTATCTTCATGTTGTACTTTAACCTATATCTTTGATTTTTGATTGTACCTATTAATATAAATGTAATCTCAAAGTGTGTACTGCCAATCTAAATTCTGTAATGAATGTTGACCCACAATGTTTGAATATGTATCAATGTTTGAATATGTGTTGGTATGTCTCTCGGCTGAAAAGGAGGTCATATAACTGTCCATGCATTAATAAATTGCTCCGAAGAATCCAAACCTCGGTTTGGAGGAAACAGCTGTAAGCACAATAATGTTTTGAACAGTTCTTTGATTCTTATATTTCATATAACTGCTCTGTAAATCATCTGATGTTTTTACATTGAGCTACTTAACTTACTGGTAATAAGGTAGTAATACATTACTGCCTACCACTATTTAGGGTGTGTGTAAAATACTTACAACTGCTTAAGGTTTTGTGTTTACATAACCATAAATAGTATAACTAATACTATATATATATATATATATATATATATACAAACATAAATTATCGAGATCCGCATTTCGGCCCACGAAATAACGAAAAACAACCTCCGAGATGTGCGGCAAGTGCTCAATGATTCAGATGAACCAGAGCTATAACAAACGTTAAAGGCCAAACACACTGAGACGATAGTTAAACAATCATTCGCATAGCCCCCCCCCCCCCCCCCCCCCAAAAAAAAAAACGATCAAGTAATTCGGGTAATATATATATATATATATATAAGTGGAGTGTGTGGATTATGGCGCCTCTCAGAATCAGTTTCTCCTCAGGTGTGTCTATGATTTCCTGCCCCCGAATACGAATTTAGTCAAGTGGGGCAAAGCAGATAAACCCGAGTGTCAACTCTGTCAGGGTAGACAGTGGAACACGTTCTGAGCTCATGCAGAGTAGCACTATCCCAGGGTAGATACACGTGGAGACACAATAAGTGCTGAAAGAGATCGTACATGTGATAAGTACGGGAATTGAGTCTTCTGAGTGGTGCGGACGACTGTGACTGTACAGCAGACCTCACAGGATCAGCAAAACAACCAGAAATCATCAGAAACAGGGGTTTGAGGCCGGATATCGTACTCCATTCCTGTTCATCAAAACAGCTGGTTTTGATTGAATATACGGTGTCATTTGAAATAAGATGAGAAGAAGCACACGTCTGTAAGACCGAAAAATACGCCAGTTTGACCAACAGTCTGGAAGAAGCCGACGTCCGAGTCAAAGTTCTCGTCAAAGGTTGGAACCAGAGGTTTTGTAACAAATCTAACTACAATCTTATGAAACAATTTACAGTCTCTGGGAAGACGAGGACCGAAGCCCTAAAGACAATATCAGAGGCAGGTGAAATGAGTACCAGCTGGATCTGGTCGAGGAGGAACAAAACCAACTTTCATACCACGTCAGAAGCATACTGTTTGTATTTTAACGCATAGTAAGGGAAGTAACTCTGAGCAAGTCATAGTTTTTAGTGTTGGCGGCGGTGACGGGATACTGTTGACATCTAACCGTTACCATGACTACCAACGTTATTTTTCCAATTCAAGAAAGCATCTAAATATAAGTTTGAAAGCAGCGGTAACGGAGATGAATTCCAGCCAGATCATGTCAACAAAATCTCCATGCAGTTTAAATACACAGCAAGTCTCCGAATGGTTAAATGTCAGCAGAGGGGCACTCAGGTGTCATGACCTGGTTTTGCGGCCCTGGCCCCCTTAAAGTGTATGAAGGGCCGAAACACTCGCTTGAAGGGTGTTTGTTCTCTGAATACCTTTTGCTGTTCGTCTCTCTCTCTCTCTCTCTCTCTCTCTCTCTCTCTCTCTCTCTCTCTCTCTCTCTCTCTCTAAATATATATATACTCGTTCGGATCTAGCTGTCAAAACGACCGGAGCTCAGCTGTCGGGGTCCTGACTCTTTTCATATATATATATATATATATATATATATATATATATATATATGAAAAGGGAAGTAAGGTTCTATACAAAACAGTGGTTATAGAGAAAGGGTCAGATTGGAAATAGCTTGGAATAGCAGGGAAAATATATTTAAGGGTCTGTTTTTCAATTTTTCCCTTTCTTTGATTCGTCAAAGAGGGACAATTCTTTTTAAAATGAGTTTTATAATGTTTATAAAGTATATAAAGTATATAAAGTATAACCGGCTTCGATGTGTTAGTAAAAAAAGAAAAACAGGCCCTTAAATATATTTTCCGTGCTATTTCCAATCTTACCCTCTCTCTCTCTCTCTCTTTATCTATCTATCTATCTATCTATCTATCTATCTCCCTCTCTCTCTCTCTCTACACACACTAACATCTATCAAAATGTGAGTCTGAGGAAACGAGTTGTGATATGTGTCAGCAAACTTGGAGTTGTTGTGCTTGGATAAAAATAAAACAGAGCTGATCAGCAAATCAAACCAAGGAAACTATGTTTCCATTGGTCTTTCCCTTGCGGATACTACCTATCACTTGTGACTCCTGGTAGAAGGAGCAACATGAAGTAAGTATTTTGCACAAGAAAACAATACACTTCCTGAGTGGATATTTAATTGTGATTTCTGATGGATCAATCACATTCACTCATTGCTGTTGTTGAACATGCCTACGTTAAAAGCTTTCTGTCGCTGGCTCTGCGATTGTTGAATTGTAAGGACAGACAACCCAGTCATTTTTTTAAATGTAAGGGAGATAACTTACCAGTTTTATGACCAGGCGTGGAGAGAAGCGATAGAACGACAATTATCTGAACTGAACCAAGTGAGTTGCTGATTGACAACGCAGGACATGTCAATCTATTTATTCATTTAATCAGTTTAAACGTCCGTGTAAAATTAGTAAGACATGATAGGTTGGGAAACAAAAGCAATGCACACACACACACACACACATCTATCAATCTACCTATCCATGTGTGTGTGGGGGAGGGGGGCGTGCGCGCACGTGGGCGGTCATAAGCATATATATAATTCTATTTTATAGAATTACTAGCAGAATGGCCCGGCCTTGCTCGGGATTCTAAACATAGATTAGTATGTTTATCCCTCCTTTCTGAAACAGTACAGAGAAGTACGGAATACCTCGGCCTGGGAAAGGTGTCTACATGTTGTGCTTATAACAAAAATTCGTCTTAGATTACCAGGGGTTTAACTTAATTGGGTGCCTGAGAGTAAAATGTTCAACCCACGAAAGCCAAGAGGATAGGGTTAAGTAAAAAGGCATTCGAGAAACCGAACATGTATTTGTTGTGCTATGGTACAATGAAAGCAATAGTTACAGCTAATGAAAAGTGAAGTCGCCTTGGGTGAATAGGCAAATCATTTTGCATTACGATTTTTCAAAAGCATGTAATTGCGTTCCCTCTCTTTTTTGTTGTTTTTGCTGCTGTTTATATTTTGTTTTTGTGTATGCAAAAATATCTGTACACAAATATATAATTATATATATATATATATATATATATATATATATATATATTAAAATAACAGATTAAAGTTTAAGCAAAGAACCGCTGCCTTCACCCTTAACGGGATCTTCTGAAACTAAAAAAATTCAATCTGTGAACACAGAAGTAAATATTTCGAAAAAAAAAACGTTACACACTATATATATATATATATATATATATATATATATATATATATATATATATATATATATAAAGAATTAGTTTATCTACCAACATATGTATACAGATGTATACCTATGCTAGCAAATATATATGTTATGTCTTAGTAACTTTGTGGTTCTATGCAAGGGGATGCAGAACAATTATATGAATATATATATACATATATATATATACACACACACACACACTATATATATACACATATATATACACACACACAGATAACGTCATAATGTCGTAATGCAGACAGCCAGATACACAACCAAATATTATAAGGACGCGACGTTCGGCGCCTAATGTGGTCCCTATGGCATTGAAAATTTGAAATTCTTTTTGTTCAAAGTTTGAAAAAAATCGGTTGGGTGGTTCTCGAGTTTTAGGGAGTCAGTCAGACAGACAGACAGACAGACAGACAGACAGACAGACAGACAGACAGACAGACAGACAGACAGACAGACAGACAGACAGACAGACAGACAGACATTCTCTGTTTTAGATATATAGATTACTTTGAAATATATATTTATATTTAAAACGTATCAAGTGTTTTTATCACATTAGTCAAGGAAGGAGTTTTAACCTGATCATTCGATTTGGTAGAGTTAGCAGCCAATTTGCCTTCGCCATACCCTGCCGTCTTGAATGTAGAAAAGACATATTGGTTAATTTAATCCAGCATACTGTAAAAACACAAGAGATCATGGTTGAAGTGCCTTTAATCAAAGGCTTGCTTGATGCGAGATAAGCTACGGTTAAACGAAACTAATGGCGACGACAACAACAGCATCAGCAGCAACAACAACAACAACAACATCAGTAATAACAACAACAACAACGATAATGCAATTAAGAACATAGTTAAATTTCATGTAGTTTGGCTTTGTGCCTAGCAGAAGCACTACTGATGCCATCTTCCTAGTAAGACAACTGCAGTGGAAGTACTTAGAAGTAATCTCCTATACTTAGCTTTTATCGACCTGAAAAAGACCTTTGACAAAGTTCCACGCTCTGTAATTTGCTGATCATTAAGAAAGTAAGAGCTAGATGAAAGGACATGTACAGAGGTGAAATATAGCAAGATATGTTGGCAATGAGTTCTGTGGCCAGTTTAGCGTGCAGATAGGAAGGCACCAGGCCTCAACACTGAACTCACCCCTGTTTATCACAAAAGTCAGCTCACCCCGGTTATAACTGGGGAGTTTATGACCGGATGTCTGTGGCAACTTTCTATTGAAGTCCTACCCCTTATAGAAGAATCTGTAGAATTAAAAAAGAAATTCTAGACACAGAGTACAAAGGCCTCAAAGAAAACTTAGCAAATACCAAACTTTTAGACAGTAGGAAAGAACACAAGCCCTTGCTACTATCAGGGAAATGGCTGTGAAGGCAAGGATTAGGTTAAAACTCCATGCGGCGTACCCAGCTTATACAATAGACACACAAAAGGAGTGAGATTCCATGTATGCGGATTAAGAGGAATAGGCAGCAGTATATGCGAAATTATTTCCCTAAAATCCCCAGAAGACTCGATAGAAATAGTTTATAACTTTTGTTACTTAGGTGAAGTAGATGAGAAGAATGTGAAGAGAGCATAGAGACAGAAGTGAGAATCAGGTGGAAAAAGTTCAAGGAAGTTTTACTTCTGCTATCAACAAAAGGTTTCTCTGTGGGTGAAGAGTACATTATATGATGCTTATGTACGAATTACTATGTTGCTGCTAGATAGACGATTCTTTGAATGAAGAGAATTAGTGACAGTTACAAAGAAATAAAGTATTCTCATTCTGTTATATTATGTTAGAATGTGTGAAAGACGCAAGAGAAAAGCAGGGGAGACGACTGCGTTTGATGCATATGGGGAATGTCAGTTAACGATCATGAATTTTATCGAAACAATTTATTATTGAATGAATTTCTTTTCGAAACGATTTCTCATAGAATATTTTTTTAATTAAAAATGCTATCATATATAATAGTTTTAAAGAAAGAATAATTTAAAATTAGAAGTAATTATAAACCCCTCTCTCTCTCTCTCTCTCTCTCTCTCTCTCTCTCTCTCTTTCACACACACACACACACACACACACACACACACACACACACACACACACACACACACACACACACACACACACGTGTAGAGGTGTATGTGCGAAGGAAAGTCGTGTGTGTTGTTTGTCTATATTGGTGTAACCTGGTGTGTCGAATTGTGTCCCTTTATGTTAAAAAGTAACATAAACCTTTGCTAATAAAATAAGTACCAGGCTAAAATAGGTGCTTCTATGTGTAATAAATATGAACTAAAACCTAGGTAGGTGCCCCAGCATGGCTATAGTCCAATGACTGATAGAATACAATAATAAAAGAACGCGCGGGCGCACACAGATGCACACACGTGCGCGCACACATTCACACACGCAGGATTTAGTTAGGTCCGTACTAAGTTCAAATTTCGTTACGCCCAATACCATACAGGGTGGTGCTCAAGCATAACCACAGTCCGATGATTGAAAATTGTAAAAAGAAAACATTTGAATGTATGACCAAAGGGAAATCAACAAAAAGATAATTTTTAATAAATTCTTACAAGAGTTACTTCCCTCGCTGAATTATAAACAAGTTACAACGCTATATTAGATGTGACTAACTGAAGTCGTAGTATGTGGAGCGGGTAGAACAATTGCACGCAAAGACGAAACCACGTAAATGGTATAACTGAAGTCGTAATCTACGACTTCAGTTCTACCATTTACGTGGTTATTTTTCACCGCTCCAAATAATGACGTATTATATTCGTTTTTTACCGTTCTTTGCCAGGGAACGTTTCCACGAACCAAAGTATCGTCTTCCTGTCTTCCTCCGGTTGCAACGTTTTTTTAAATATTCACTTCTGCGTTCACAGATTGACTTTGTTAGTTGCAGAAGATCCCGTTAAAGGTGAAAGCAGCGATTCTTTGCTTAAACTTTAATCTGTTATTTTAATAAATAAATAAATATATATATATATATATATATATATATATATATATATATATATATATATATATATATATATATATATATATATATATATATATATATATATATATATATATATATATATATATATATATATATATATATATATATATAGGTTTCACCGTATTTTTGACTAAAGAAAATTTAGCCTGGTAATGGGGTTTAGAACCTTCAGATAAATGGAAAAAGATATGTAGCGACGTACATGTACGTCAATACTCATCTTTTCCCATTTATCTGAGGGTTCTAAACCCCATTATCAGGCTAAAATTTCTTTAGTAAAAAATACGATGAAAGCTATTCTATTTTCTAATTTCAAACCTGCTCACTGTTTCAAAACATACTTACTTATATATATTAAAATAACAGATTAAAGTTTAAGCAAACTTAAACTTTAATAAATATTTGCTCTAGGGTTCTTATATATTTGATATATATTTATCCTTTTCGAGCCCTCCTTGGATTTTAGTCTTCACATTTATTTTTACTATTATTATTATTATTATTATTATTATTATTATTATTATTGTTCTTTTGAGTCTCAGTCATTGATGTTATTTAACTGGAAAGTTTGTTGAAATGAATATCAAGCCGCTACCTGCAGTCTCAGATATTCAGGAGGTATCGGAGGGTTCTTGCTGTTCCCAGCAAGCATGCCTTTTGAAGTGTTCCAAAAAGCGGGGCTGGACTAACTTTCTTTAATCATCCTTGGAAACTCTTTGAGATAGTACCTAGTGCGCCTATGACAATCGGGACGACTCTGACTTCATGGCAGTTCCAAATCCTTTTTACCTCCCACTTTAAGTCCTGGTATCGGTTAATTTTCTCCCTCTCCTTTTCTTGCACTCTCGTGGCGAATGGGCAGGCTACATCTACAATCAGGCACGATCTTTTTTTCCTTGTCCAAAACAACCAGGTCAGGCCTATTGTGTTCTAGTTTCTTATCCGTCTGTATACTAAAATCCCATAACACCTTCGCCTGATCGTTTTCTATCACCGACTCTGGCTCATGCTCATTCGTTTTTTTTTCGTTCATTGCCAGAGAACGTCTCTATGAACCACCTAAGAGAACATTAGTCTACGACCTCTTTTATACCATAAACGTGGTTCTGTCTTTGCGCGTAATTGTTTTTCACCGCTCCTATTAATGACGTATTATATTCGTATTTTCCCGTTCTTTGCCAGCGAACGTTTCCACGAACCAAAGTATCGTCTTCCTGTCTTCCTCCGGTTGCAACGTTTTTTGAAATATCCACTTCTGCGTTTACAGATTGACTTTGTTAGTTTCAGAAGATCCCGTTAAGGGTGAAAGCAGCGATTCTTTGCTTAAACTTTAATCTGTTATTTTAATAAATATATATATATATATATTGTGAAGGCGTGTGGCTGAGTGGTTAGAGAATTGGATTCGCAATCGTAAGGTTGTGAGTTCGATTCCTGGACCAGGCGATGCGTTATGTCCTTGAGCAAGACACTTTATTTCACGTTGCTCCTTCTACCTGGAGTTGCGACCGATAGATAGTATTAGCAATTGGAAAGACCAACGGAAACATTGTTCCCTCGGTCCGATTTGACGAAAGTTGATCGTTCCTTAAAATATATATATATATATATATATATATATATGGTGTTAATTGACTCGAGTTGTGTAATTCACACCTCGAATCAGTTAACGCCGATGCCAATAGAATGAAGCCTTCTACGACGTGTTCCTATCCAAGTTCGTTATAATAGTTCAAGGTGGAGTATACACACAGTACAGTAAATATTAACGAAAGGTCACATGAAGAAGTGCATACATTTATTCAGCTATTATTCAGCTATTATACATATATCTCTGGGGTCGATGACCTGGTGGTGCGACGGTGGCGTATTGATCGCACCACGTGGTCACCAACCCCAGAGAAGTATTTATAATACCTGAGTAAATATATGCACAACTTCATAAATCCTTCGATAATATTTACTCTCCTGTATATGTGTGTGTGTGTGTGTGTGTGTGTGTGTGTGTGTGTGTGGTGTGTGTGTGTGTGTGTGTGTGTGTGTGTGTGTGTGTATATATATATATGTTATGTGTGTGTGTGTGTGTATAGTTGTTGTATGGTTGTATATATATATATATATATATATATATATATATATAGCTGTCGAAACGGCCGGAGCTCAGCCGTCGGGGTCCTGACTTTTTTCCTATATATAAAAGTGACACAAAGGAGACTGATGTTAGCTGAACATGCTCACCGACATCCAGAGTTGACACTGTACTCAGTGCTCCTGTGGGAGCCCCTGCTTGGACACACTGGAAGAGGAAGACCAAGGTTAACGTATGTTGGTGCCCTAAGGACAGGCACTGCTCTGTTGGAGACGCAGGACATGGCAGCGATAATGAGGGACAGAGACCGCTGGAGAGAACTCGTCATGGATCTCGGGAATTTTACCCGCCCTAGATAGATAGATATATATATATGAAACGCGAAATAAAAGACTTCAAGAATTAAAGGAAATTCTGCTCGAAAGACAGTACCCACCATTACTAATAAATAACGGAATAGAAAGGGCTAAAGCAATAGGCATTGATGAATTACGAAAACAGAAACAAATTCAAGGTACGTCCAATATTCTATTATATATCTCAACACACAACCCGAGAAATGCGGAAGCTTACAAGATTATTCACAAGAACATCCCACTATTGAAACAAGACCCAAGAATGAAAAAAGCCCTTGAAACACACAAAATAATCAAAAGCAAAAGACAACCGAAATCACTAAAAACATTACACACCAATGCCAAATTACCTACCACAAACCCACAACAAACTGTCAAAAAATGTGGTCGTTCTAATTGTGGAACCTGCACTCACCTCATTGAAGGCAACATGTATACATTTCAATCAGGACAAAATTTTGCTGTAAAAAATCACTTCACTTGCTCATCAAAAAATTTGCTTTATGCCATTAAATGTAAAGGATGCAATGAAGATTATATAGGACAAACTAAACTCACACAGAAACAGAATGACAATTCATCGCCAACAATTACGAGACCCTACCACAAGACAGATACCACTCAGTGCACATCTAGACATATGCGCAAGTAATAAGACACCCAAATTCCAAGTCTTCCCATTTTATCTTTGCGCTGACAATGCAGCAGAACAAATACGAATAAATAAGGAAAATATGTTTATTCAAAAATATAGACCAGCATTAAATATAGTTTAATATACATTATGTCAACACCATAACATGCTAACCACCCAAACAGACACATACATACACACATAACACCTTCTATATTCGAAAATAAAAACCAGAGCTAAATACACCTTAACATACGTTAATACTCTAACACCTTAATATGATAACAATACCCCCCACACACACATAACTCCTTTCCACATTTCTACTAACAGAATCATTTTCCTACACTCACACACACAAAAATATATATTCTCTCCATCTTAACATGCTAACCATACCCCCCCCCCACACACACACACACATATAACATCCATACACACACACACACAACTCCCTCCCCCATTTCTACTAATAGAATCATCTTCCTACACACACACACACACACACACATACACCCCCCCCACCCACACACACACACACCAGAACACAAATAAACATACATATCTCTACTTTCTTTATTTCAATAGAAAGTCTGAATTTTGACACCCCAGCACATCAGCCATACTCACTGAACCGGAACAATTCTCCCCATCCCGTTTTTCTTGACCATTATCTTTTGTTTGGCACAAAATTCTCTAAATGGCTACAAAAGAAATTCCTAAATACGGGCGCGAAATTTAATGTACTTGTTCACGTGACAGTCATAATTTCATTTATAACCAATCAAATTACATTTCACCACATCAGCCATACTCACTGAACCAGAACAATTCTTTCCATCCCCTTTTTCTTGACCATTATCTTTTGTTTGGCACAAAATTCTCTAAATGGCTACAAAAAAATTCCAAAATACGGCGCGGAATTTAATGTACTTGTTCACGTAACAGTGATAATTTCATTTATAACCAATCAAATTACATTTATAAAAAAAAAGCCTTCGTGAGCTTTTTTAAGTAAAAAGAAATTCAAACACAGACTGGCGCGAAAGCTGATTCACGTGACTGCATCAACCAACCAAACTTCACTCATATATGAAAAAACAATCTGAGCCCCCCCCCCCTCCCCCCCACACACACACACGTTTTTTAAAGGCAAATATAATAAGAACTTTGTAACGCGAACTGGCGCGAAATTTATTATACTTATTCACATGACAGTCATCAACCAACCAAATTACTTTTCTAAAAACCTAGCATTTCGAGCCACTTTTTTCCATATTAAACAGAAGTAACATTCGAACATCAACCAGATGCGAGAAAAACCACAAATCCTCCATCTCAATTCTACTTTTGAAAAGCACAAGAACTGTGAAACCGGTAAAGGAACCAAATAAATATATTTAAAAAAAAAAAAGACTCCAGTTGCATTTTCAATTTTATCTTTTTTCCTTATATATATATATATAACTTCGATTTTACTAAGCTTCCACTTGTATATATATATATATATATATATATTCGCAAGAAACCTAACCACCATAACCGACGCCGAGCAGGATGTGATCCTCCATGCACGTAAGACCTTTTTGTACCATAACGCGTCCTACTGGATCAACAAAAAATCGGAGACTCCCTTCGATGTCAGCATGGGTGCTCGTGACTCGGCAGAGATTAGTGATCTGGTGGGCCTGTTTATCCTTAACCGGATGAAAACCTTCTTCACAGGCCTTACAGGCGGATTATACCGGAATGACGGCCTCTTTGCCCTGCATAAAATTAACCCCAGGACTACCGATGGGTTACGGAAAAACCTTAACGCTTTCTTCAATAACCTAGGCCTCAGAATAACTATAGATTCGAGTTTAACTAAAGCCAACTTCTTAGATGTAACTCTCCATTTAGAAACATCCCTTTATTATCCGTACCACAAACCTAACGAATCTCTTAGATATATAGACGTTAACTCGAATCACCCCAAGAACATCACAGATAATTTAGTTAAAAGTGTCTCCCTTAGGATCTCTGGCCTCTCCGCCAATGAGGATATCTTTAGGGCAGCGGCCCCCTATTACAACGAAGCCTTAGCCCGTAGCGGTTTTAAAGATAAGATCTCTTATCTCAGAATAGCCCCACGCCCACCCAGGAGGAATAGGTAGAGGCAAATTAGCTGGTACAATCCCCATTCAACTGCGAGGTATCTACACCTATAGCAAAACATTTCTTTACTCTATTGCACAAACACTTCCCCACCCAACATAGGTACTACACCATCTTTAATAAGAATACAATCAGACTCTCTTACTCCACTACACCAAATCTAGCTAGGAACTTAGCCAATATTAATATTACTAAGTTAAATAAGTCTACTACCTCCGAAATCCCGGTTCTGAGGTCCTGTGCAACTGCCACGATAAGGCTGCATGTCCCTTCTGCAATAAATGCCTTACAAAGGATATTGTATATAAATGTGATGTCATCTCAGGCCCTGATGAAGAGAGAAATATATATATATATATATATATATATATATATTTCTCTCTTCATCAGGGTCTGAGATGACATCACATTTATATACAATATATATATATATATATATATATATATATATTAATAAAAATAATGAATAAAAACAAAGAAACAGTTCCTTATATTAAAAAATTCATCATTTTACGATCGTTTCTAGGATATATATGTGTGTGTTGGTATGTATATCATATAGATCTATGTAAAATTTTTACAAACTATCAGAGGGAATATACATACCTACACATATATATGCTGTCTTCCTCTACCCCTAATTTAAAGTTCCATTACTACTATTCTACCATCTTGACCACTTACTACCTTTCTATTGGTCAATTCAAAACATGTTTCCAAACAGACCGATTATATTAAATCTTTGTTGGTTTTTTTCAATGAACAAATATCATTATTTCTGAAGACAGCATATATATGTGTAGGTATGTATATTCCCTCTGATAGTTTGTAAAAATTTTACATAGATCTATATGATATACATACCAATACACACATATATATCCTAGAAACGATCGTAAAATGATGAATTTTTTAATATAACGAACTGTTTCTTTGTTTTTATTCATTATTTTTATTAATTTATCTTGACTCTGTTTTCCTGTGTTTTTCATCGAAAAAATGTTTGAATACATCTTCTCTTTTCATGATATTTGGATTACATTGAGTTCTTCATATGGATTGGACACTACCGTACTTTTTGGTAGATTTATCTACATATATATATATATATATATATATATATATATATATATATATATATATATATATATATATGTGTGTGTATATATATATATTGTATTTGTTTTACAAGATTTCTTATCTGAAAACGAGTGCTTTCTTATCTGAAAACGAGTGCTGAAACAGATAATGTTATACTTTGGGAGGGTCATGCTGCCAATAAAAATACATGCACATGTCGGTTTTCATTTCAATTTATTATAAACCTCCAGTTTGGTTAATTTAGTAACTGGATGGTTGTTTATTTGTTTATTGTCAAAGCTCATTCGTCACACATTCTGTGACCTCCTCAGTGACTAAATTGTTATTTTGTCTCTTTTGTTCTTTACTAACCCATCTCGGTTTTGTCACCTGTGAGGTGTGTGCTGCGCATGCGTTATATCTGAGTATGTTTTATGTAGGTTTATTTATTCATACGTTCATTAACTTGTCACTAGTTGGTTGCTTGTTTTATCTGTGTGTGCCTGGCTTGTTTTATTAGTTTTGTTCTTATGTATCTCTGTATGTCTTTATCTTGTCCTTAGCTTTCTGTTTACTTTTGGTAGCAGTTCGTTTATGTGATCAAAGTGATACACACTCACACACACATGTACATATATATTCATGTATATATATGTATATATATATATAGACACACACACACATATATATATATATATATATATATATATATATATATATATATACTGGTAGCTGAGCCCGGTTGCACCCGGGGCTACTTTTTATTAAGTCAATAATTTGAAAAATATTATTGAAAGTTTATTATAAAGAAGCAGTTTCAGGAAAAAAATAAAAATATGCACTTGGGGCTGGACGGCGTACAATGAGAAGTGGCGCGACGTGAAAAGCGTTGTTTATTAACAGCGAAATAGCAATGTCGATTATATGCAATTTGAAAAATACTACTTACTGTTAATGGTGGTTAACATGTATTAAAATTAAAATAAAAACACGCGTCCCTTCTTCGCAATTTAAGGGTTTGGCGATACTTGGTTTTAGTGTCCTAAATTATCATCATCGACATTCAATTATTAGCTCCACCCACTACACGATACGTCACGACACGTCATCAGCTGCTGCTGCTCCTTGATTTTTACATATTCATTTTCTTACATGCTTCATTTTTACACGAAAAAACATTGAATTTTTAAAATAAATATTTATTAAAATATTAACAGAGAAAATTAGATTTTTGATTTATTTTTTGAACAAAATAAATATTTATTTACAGTTTTTCACAGAAAAACTATGCTTCATTTTTACATGAATATTTATTTACAGTTTTTAAGTTTTTAACCGAAACACTATGCTTCATTTTTACATGAATATTTATTTAGTTTTTAAAGTTTTTAACAGAAAAAAAATTGCTGTGAAATACATTTTTTTTTAACACACGATGCGTCACGAAGGTAAATGTTTCGAAAAAATTTTAAACTGTATATCGCAACAATATATTGTTTAAAGAAAATTTTTTTCTGTTGTTTAAAACTGTAAATCTGTTTTTAAAAAAATGTATTTAACCGAAACACTATGCTTCATTTTTACATGAATATTTATTTAGTTTTTAACAGAAAAAAATTGCTGCGAAATACATTTTTTTTTAACAGATTTACAGTTTTTAACAACAGAAAAAAATTTCTTTAAACAATATATTGTTGCGATATACAGTTTAAAATTTTTTCGAAACATTTACCTTCGTGACGTATCGTGTAGTGGGTGGAGCTAATAATTGTTTCTACTTTTGGCACAAGGCCATAAATTACCCAGTGCATTACTGGTACTTTATTTTATCGACCCCGTAAGGATGAAAGGTAAAGTTAACCTCGGCGGGATTTGAACTCAGATCATAAAGGGAGGTAACTCTATGCTACAAAGCATGGTGTCCGACCCTCTACCACTACTGCCAATCCAGCTAATAATTGAATGACGATGATGATAATTTAGGACACTAAAACCAAGTATCGCCAAGGGCTTTATTTCTTTCGATGGAAAACAGTGACCGTACTGCAGAATCGATTTCATAAAACGGTACTGTATGATCGTTAAATGTAGAAGGATGATGAAATTGTAATTAAGACAAAAGTATGAGAACAGGGAGAAATAACTCACCGAACGCGATAGTTTTGGGGCCCCAGGGACCACACTTTTCAAGTTAGAGATTTGAAACCTCGTCTATTTGCTTCCTTGGCACTCTTTACATAGGTGTGTAAATTTTCATGTCAGTCCGACCACGTCTACTACCATTTAATCGTGCACATTTGAATTTCAACCACCGCCCATTTCACAAATATATATTATATATATATATATATATATATATATATATATATATATATATATATATATATATATATATCAGGCGTCACCTCTCTATCACGTGAACAGCTCGACTGCTTTCTATCTTTTGTCTCATCTTTCATCCCGCTCTCACCTTCACCACCAGATAGATCCTTCTGTCCCTTTTCTCGATATCTATCAATCACTCTCACCGCACCCTCTCTACTTCCATCTTCTAAAAACCTACTGACTCCCACTATATATATATATATATATATATATACGTATGCATACACACACACACACACACACATATATATATATATATACATACACATATACATGTACACATATACATTTATATATATATATATATATATATATATATATATATATATATATATAAATACACACATACACACACACACATATATATATATATGATACTTTTTTTATTTATATACATATATATATATATATATATATATATATAACTTTGATAACTTTGATAGGTTTCAGCCAGTATTGGCCCAGGCCATGTCTAACTTAATAGCACCACCTGGCGAAGTCTTTCAAATCAGGATTTGTATACCATGGCCCACTCGAGCAGAGAGTTATTGTTACGGATACATATTCGGGAGTAGGAGGTTTACCCGGGATTTCTTGGAGGAATTTGTCCAAAGACATTTTGAATTTTATGGGATCTGTTTCTTTTTAATGTGTTTTGGCGTAATGTTAAAGAGAGCGGGGCCAATTAAGGTGAAATAATTGTGCCGTAATGTTGTTATGAGATACGAGTTTGATTTTCCTTATGGTCGGATAGCACGGGGCCCAAGCCTTAGGTGCACTATAAAGATGATGCCAACATCATTTGGGCAGTGCTGATGGAATATTTTCCACATCATGTAGATAATGTGGCGCTCACGGTGGCGTTGGAGAGACTAGAGTTTGAACTTTTCTAGGCGACCCCAATAGTCAAGGCCTGACATGCCATCTATCTCTTTTTGTTATTGATCTTTGGGGTGCTTCAACTTTCATAATACTTTGTTTAGTGTGGGGAGACCACATTGAACAACAGTGTTCAAGCTGGAAATCGGGCAAAAGTAGGGAAGAGAAGGATAATAGTGTGTATATCTCTCCACTGAAAGGTTCTGAGAATCCAATTCTGCGTGTCATATCAACTTTGTTGTTGGATGCCATGAGGGGTTCATCTGAAGGAAGGGAATATGATAGTTTCAGTGCATCCTCTTTTCCAAAGTAGATTAATTTGAATTTATCCTCGTTCAGTAGGCATATTGATTTTTCTGTCCATTGGATAACAGCATGTAGATCTGATTGAAGGCATGTCCGGTCCCCCACTCCACTGATGATCTTCTGGAGCTTGGAATCATCTGCAAAGATTCTTATGTTGCTGTGTTTGATGACGTCAGTAATGTCATTGATATAGATAATGAAAAGAAGTGAGCCCAACACAGTGCCTTGTAGAACGCCACAACCGACTTTGGCTGGGCTTGATTATATTCCTTCAACTACATGTTGAGCTTTGTTAGTCAGGAAACACTTGATCTATTGCAGTAACTTTCTAGAGTCACCAATGTTGGATAGTGTTTTTCAGTAGAATGTTGTGATCAACCCTGTCAAATGCCTTGCTGAAATCAAGTTAGATGACATCAGTGTTAGAGCCCTCTACCAAAGCTCTTAAAATGTCATCAAAGTGATGCAGGAGCTGCGTTAGGCAGTGCCTTCCATTATGGAAGCCATGTTGGCTGCAGAACACGAGCGTCGTCCGTACATATAAATCTAAGTGTGAGAACCTGTAAAAGCTCATACGTTACAAGTCATAACAAATTCCAGTAGCCGCCTTTTGATTATAGGCGGGAAACTGATCAAAAGAAGTTACTTATCTGACAAATTAAATAAGATAGTATCCGCATTGATTTGATAAGTTAGTTCATATAGACAGCGATTCATTGCGGTTTAAACATTTCCGTATATTGTTATCTTGCTTACAAGAAAGAACCCTGAAACCTAGACTCTATAATACTGGTTTTTCCGTAAAATGGCTACTACCCTCTTTGATGCGTAAATGTGTAGTGATACCTTATGAGTTCGAAACTATCTATTTAATGTCAGTAGGTCTACGTTGAATTGTTTATTTAAACCAGGGGTGTGCAACATATTCTATTGGTGGGCGAGCCACTTTTGAACATTGGAACAACTATTAGGGCCATTAATATTTATTAAACACTATTCCAAAGATTCACCACAACTTCTTTCCATAACATGGAACAGGGAAATTATTACACACATAACCCTTATCAGTGAAGCCTTTTAATAGAGGTCAACTAACAGAAAATTGTATTACGGTTACGAAAAAAATTCTAAATAAGTCTACAAGATAAAAATTAAAAACGGTCATCGCAGGCCACTCTGACTGGTCTGGCAGGTCGGATTGTGGCCCGCGGACTGCCTGTTGCACGCCCCTGTTTTAAACATTATTATTTGGTGACACAGGGGCGGTGGATTGGCAGTATCGGTAGAGGGTCGGACGCCATGCTTTGCCGCATAGAGTTACCGCCCTTTATGATCTGAGTTCAAATCCCGCCGAGGTTAACTTTGCCTTTCATCCTTACGGGGTCGATAAAATAAAGTACCAGTCACGTACTGGGGTCAATTTCATCGACTTTTCCCGCCCCCAAAAATTGCAGCCTTGTGCCTATATAAGAAACCATTATTTGGTGACACACGATTTTAGGAGCTTGGGTGTCTCTTTTGTGGTTGGCTCGAATATGAGGATAGCATTTCTGAATAACTTTCCTCCAAATCTCTCATAGAAACCGCGGGCTAACACATCTCTCATAGAAAACGCAAGCTAACAAATCTCTCATAGAAACCGCGGGCTAACACATCTCTCATAGAAAACGCAAGCTAACAAATCTCTCATAGAAACCGCGGGCTAACAAATCTCTCATAGAAAACGCAGGCTAACACATCTCTCATAGAAAACGCAGGCTAACACATCTCTCATAGAAAACGCAGGCTATCAAATCTCTCATAGAAACCGCGGGCTAACAAATCTCTCATAGAAACCGTGGGCTAACAAATCTCTCATAGAAACCGTGGGCTATCAAATCTCTCATAGAAACCGTGGGCTAACAAATCTCTCATAGAAACCGCGGTCTAACAAATCTCTCATAGAAACTGCGGGCTAACAAATCTCTCATAGTAACCGCAGGCTAACAAATCTCTTAGATATTCATTTAAGGTGTTATCTAGAAAACCACAGTTTTTTGGTTGATCTAATTATTCTCCCTAGATATCTATTAACAGCTACGTTAGGTTCTTGTTTGGCCGCTTTAGATTTATACTTTTGTATCAGTACATAAATTCTTGGTTGAAAATAATGGTCAGATATTTGTAAGTAGATCAAGATTTTTTAGTATTTTTCTAATTCAGATCATGGCAGCGAATTGACAAAGTCGTTAAAACGTCAGATAGAATGTTTCGCATTATTCGTTCCGGCTCTCTGTACTCTGAGTTCAAATCCCACCGAAGTCAACTTTGCCTTTCACCCTTTACGGGTTGATAAAAAAAGTATAAAGCGATTCTTCCCCTATATTTATCCCCCCCCCCTCTGTCTCTCTCTCTCTCTCTATTCTTCTCTGGAAGAAATCTGTTGGGGAGGGTATGGGCTCCGCCAAGTTTTAAAGAATGCCCATAAAGCGCCGTATGTCAATACGTATATATATATATAATTGGTGTGGGATGCTCAAAGCGTCTGTAAGTGGTATGCCGTTTGAGCACTCAATGATCTTACAGAGCAGAGTATAATATCACATAAGAAACGAGAATCAGTGGTGCGACGAATAAGATTTATTAGACATATTACAATCGTTTCTCTGGCGACCAGCTCGAGGCACGATCGATGCAATGATCAAACCTGACTCTGAAATCGCAAGATCCTCAGATATGTCTCGATTCTACGAAGCAGAGTTTCCAAATCCATTTGGAAACTCTGCTTCGTAGAATCGAGATGTATCCGAGGATCTTGCGATTTCAGAGTAAAGTTTGATCATTGCATCGATCGTGCCTCGAGCTGGTCGCCAGAGAAACGATTGTAATATGTCTAATAAATCTTATTCGTCGTAACACTGATTCTCCGTTTCTTATGTGATATATATGATATATATATATATATATATATATATATATATATATATATATATATATATACGTAAATAAGACCGCAATAACTCCAATCAGTCCACAAACATTCAGCTCACACCCTAAACCGAACGCCAACCTGTACTCCTGACTCCTGCTAAACCAAACCGTATTCATCTTCCAAATTCAGCAAATCAAACGCGGACCACCCATTTTTCCAAACTCGGCATATGTAACCAGTAGAGGGGCGATGGTGTGTTGGCTCCGGGCATCCTTTGGATGGGGGTGTCATTTGGGGAAAAGAACTTAATAAATTTGATTGATTTATATCAAAATCGAATAAAGCGTTTATTTCATGTTTCATCTGTATTTATATATTCAAAATATTTTCCTTTCTCATAATATTTCTCCGTATATTAGGCCTTATACTTGAATCTTTGGGGCAAGATTTGCCCTGGGCATCACCAGAACACTGCACGCTGCTGGGGAAGACAGACGTTGTATATTATTCTGATCAAACCTTGTAGATACGAAATAACTCTCGTCTTCCCAATGCTAGTAATGTACCTTTCTTTCTTTCTCCGGTGTCATACCAAATTCAGTCCCAAAATATAGTTTCAGTTGATGTTGGAATACACACCAACTTTTCAAAAGCTGTTGTTTTCCAGTGACGCATTCTAACATAGGAGGAGGCTTAATATTTTCCATCGTAATTAGTATATTATGAGTTAGGCACATCTCATCTGTATGTTTCTATTTCTTATAAATTTAATGATCTCAAACTACATTCACTGTAGCAAAGCATGTTTAATTATTATCAATCCAAGATGAAGCTTGCCGGAAACAGATATAACGGAAATGTATGTGAAATGTGAGAATACTACAACTATTTCTGTGAAAGCTTCCACTTGATATCAGGATCTTGTTGGTTTTAATATCTATGGAGCGGATTTCCTTTATAGACAAGTCACGTATCGGAATACTGATTTCAGTACTAGTGTTGCAAATGCATTGTGGAATACTGCATTTTTTAAAGAAGAAAATAACGACTGCTATATTTTTATGTTTGATTAAACATGCTATGCTTATTCTATCGTTGTCCACATTGCCCGTTAATACTTTGTTGACAGTGTATGATTTATTGTTGATGTTGATATATCATTCCTTCTTCATTGTATATCGCCATGATGTACTCCGTCTTTTCATTCCAGATTTTAGATGAATATGTTATAAGATCTTCCTGAGATGGGCGTTTTACGGAGATAAAATAAAGTACCAGTAATGTGCTGGGGTAATTGATGGCCTTGTGCCAAAGTGTAGAAACAATTATTTTCCTTTCAAGAGTTTGGAGCGTAAAATCTCCCTATATTTTAATCAGTTATTTTTTCTACAAAAGATGTAGTTTACGTAGTTTTCATAAGATGTAGATGTAGTTTATGAGCCTTAATATTATACAATGTTATAGTATCTAAATGTCCTATTGTACGGCACATGCAGTTGATTTTCTTTCAGCTTTGTTATTCATTTGGGTTGCTTACTTTGAGTTATTTCATTAGCATGCTTCTTCAGTCTGTTTTCTATGTTCTTTCAGTATAACAGCTGTGTACAAGCGAGTTTGATTGTCAATACTTACTTTCATATAGTCACCTCTACTGATATCGACAGCAAATTTTAGCATGAGAGCGGTTGTTTTCTCCTACAGATACACGCGCGCGCACACACGCATGCACATACACATAAATTGATATGCATATATATATATATATATATATATATATATATATATATATATATATATATATATATATACACATATGCATATATCATGAATATATATATATTCATTTTATATATACATATGTATATATAATGAATAAATATATATATAAAAGTAAGTCCATAGAATCATTAGATAAAATATATACAGTATTTCTTCTCCCAATCAGCATAAATCAACCAACAAAAAATCATTTAAACGAGGCTATAAGTTTAAAATATACTTATGAAGAAACAATAGATAAATGATATAGCTTCTTATCCGCGACTTATAGCTACAAGAAATTTACCTAATATTTCTGATAGCCTGTAGAAATTGACTAGACATATAGTTAACCATACATAATTAGGTACAAAATCAAAATTAGAAGAAAAAATGTACATAAACCTTACCAAAATCATCAAAATATCTCTACCTCCGGCGGTTTCATTCCATTTTTGGATATATCCGATCTTGAATAAATCAACGAGGTTTGGAAATCATCAGGAGATAACTCAATTGGACAAAGATTTTCTACCATGATCACCGCCAGAAACGAATTCAAAATGGCTAAGAATCATCACGTGGCCAGTGGTCAAGGCAGACAGTTTGTGATTGTCGGCGAGTAGGCTGGTTGCTAGAAAGCGCAGCCGAATACTGCCTAAAGCTTTACTCAACCTTAAGGGAGTATATAAAATTTAAAGGGTATATACATATAAACTAGACAAAGTCATAGATAAATATATATGTTTTTGGCAACCATTCACGGTGTGGCTCAATGAAGAATTAATTAAATAATTAATAATCAGAGCAATATATTAAAAAAATAAGTCCATAGAATCATTAGATAAAATATATACAGTATTTCTTCTCCCAATCAGCATAAATCATTACTTTTTTATATATTGCTCTGATTATTAATTATTTAATTAATTCTTCATTAAGCCACACCGTGAATGGTTGCCAAAAACAAAAAATAGATATATATATGACTTTGTCTAGTTTATATGTATATACCCTTTAAATTTTATATATATATATATATTCATTTTATTAAGGCTGTGATAAACAGGCGAATCTCCAGAGTAACAAGACTCACTGTTCAGCCTTAACAAAATGAATATTAAAACTCTACTTCGGTATTGAGTACTCCTTTCTCTTAGCCGTCAACCACATACGGATATATATATATATATATATATATATATATATATATATATATATATATATATATATATATATATATATATACAGTATATATATATATAAGAGGGTGTTGTAGATCGCTTGAAGCATTGTAGAATATGAAAGTGAAAAGTGAGTATGTTTAGGAAGTCGTTAAAATGCAGTGGGTTTGAATTACTAGGGCAACAAAGTTGGAAAGGAATTCAGAGAGTTGAGGTATAACTGTTAAAAAATAAGCACCGATCCGGAAAAAACTCGCCAATTTCTCTGAGGGTTTTTCCCTCCGAATCCCCCTTGATAATGGATGGTAAATCCGAAATATTGGGACTAATAAACTACGAAGGTAACAATCATTCTCGTCCGTTTATTTTCTTTCTTCTCCCATTCCTTGTGCTCGTTCAATTCTCTTTCGACATTGTTGCCTTGGTAACTCTACAACTTGTATCCCTATATATATATATATATATATATATATATATATATATATATATATATATACACACACATAAAATTTACAAAGTTATTACTGAAAGCATCACAATCCAGAAGAGTGGGAATAACATTTATTGCATAACACTGACGCATGTTTCATTGTTGTACAACATATCAGTCTAGGATCACTAATAATATACATATATATATGTGTGTGTGTGTGTTTGTGTGTGTGTGTGTGTGTGTGTGTGTGTGTGTGTGTGTGTGTGTGTGTGTGTGTGTGTGTGTGTGTGTGTGTGTGTGTGTGTGTGTGTGTGTGTAATCCTACTTCCAGTATATTTAGATATTTAATTGTACACATATTTTAATTAAGTAGTTCTGAATATGATCATCATATTAAACATTTATTCATATGCTAATACGATATAGCAATACATATATATATTGCAAGATTTTATTTAATATTTAAGCTTTTCTTAACGAATTATATATTGTTAATTCATTTATTCCCCGAAAGATGAGTATGCAAAAGCGAAATGTAATCATTGCAACTTGTTTTGTTGTTATTCTGTCAACTAATGACTTCCTACTCACTAAGACAGGCGTCAAATTGTGTTGGGTTTTTTTTTTATTATTATTTTATGTGTGTAAATGTGTGTTTTTCAACATCCTACCTGGCAAAATAACAAAATACCCCCCCCCCCCCTTCCCCAGGAAAACAGGAAAACAAAAATACAAAAACGAGATATCCAAGTCCTGAAATCAACCAAATCAAAAAAGCTTCATATGAAGCAAGAAGCAAGGCATACAAGAACCGACCGATGACAATAAACAGTTCTCAACTCAATTATTCTCGGTTTGATCAAACAATAATAATAATAATTGTTTCTATTTTTGGCACAAGTCCAGCAATTACCTAGTGTATTACTGGTACTTTATTTTATCGACCCCGTAAGGATGAAAGGCAAAGTTAACCTCGGCGGGATTTGAACTCAGAATGGGTTCAAATCCCGCAAGCAATAATAATAATAATAATAATAATAATAATAATAATAATAATAATAATAATGATTTATTTATTAACCACAAGGGTTTACATAAAGTAGACATTAAGGACAGTGCAGGACAATGCAGGACGGTACAAATGGGCATTTCTGCGTGTAAAAAACAAAAACAGAGGATGTAACAAAAAATAACAATGAAAAATTCCCCAATAGGGGGGAGACTTCGGAGGGACATTTGTGGAGAAAGCCCAGTAAAAAGCCACAATGACCCTGACCACCAAGGCAAGTGCCCTCTCCCAGTTTTCCACCTTTAATTTACAGATATATACTCAGAGTAGGCCCATTCACTCGGGCCATTCTTGCTTCTCTCACCCATCTTTCAACAAAATGCTGGGAAGAGAGCACTTCCCTCTCTACTCTGATTTTCCTTTTCAAATGAAATTTGAAAAAGTCAATCAGAGCATCACCGAAGAGGTAAGTGCTCGTCTTCAGCCCTTTCAAACGTGTCCACCATACTATCTCTTTCGCCATGGCCACCAGACAGATAAAAACTGCCTGCCCTTCCCGGCTAAAGGAGGAGGGCGGGGCAATCCTCACGATGGACTCAGATGATAGCTGGATCCGTCCTAAACGCGACAGCAGGTGTTCGACATAAACCCACAAGTCAGCAAT
>OZ024746.1:69415364-69425364 GCA_964016885.1 Eledone cirrhosa | reverse complement strand
CGCGTGGCTGAGTGGTTAGAGAATTGGATTCGCAATCGTGAGTTGTGAGTTCGATTCCTGGACCGGGTGATGCGTTATGTCCTTGAGCAAGACATTTTATTTCACGCTGCTCCTTCTCCCTGGAGTTGCGATCGACAGATAGTATTAGCAATTGGAAAAACCAACTGAAACATTGTTTCCTCGGTCCAATTTGACGAAAAGTCAATCGAGTACAAGACTTCCCCTGGACAGGACGCCAGTCCATCGCAGGGTTAAACCCCCAGCTATTGCCGGCACTCGTTTTCAGCTGAGTATACTGGAGCAACGTGAAATGAAGTGTTTGCTCAAGAACACAACACGCAGCCGAGGAATCGAACTTACGACATTACGATCGTAAGTCCAACACCCTTACCACTAGGCCACGTGCCTCCACTAACAGTACAAAATACAAATACGAAATGCGATTTTATTAACTCATATTTCCTCATTTTTTCCCTTCCAGTGTCGTTTTATTTTTTATAGTTAACATGTATGGTAGTAGTGTTTGAGAACTCTTCCCCCACGACCCTCTCAGGAATAAGTGGGCAATGAAGAAGAAGAAGAAGAAGAAGAAGAAGAAGAAGAAGAAGAAGAAGAAGAAGAACAACAACAACAACAACAACAACAACAACAACAACAACAACTTGTATGTCTTTCCTTGATACATATACTCCGCAAAGTATTCTTCTATTGCAGGGGCGTGCAACAGGCGGCCCGCGAGCCACAATCCGGCTCGCCAGGCCAGTCAGAGTGGAAGATAGACGTTAAACGATGATGATGATGATGATGATGATGATGATGATGATGATGATGATGATGATGATGATGATGACCCCTGATATAGAGACTCTTTGTTGGCTCTTCATATCAGCAATTGTTTACTTTCAATTTGTTGGTTGAATAAATTATTTGATTTATTTCTTGATTGAACTAAATATAGTAAGTTTCATTGCTATATTTCTAATGAAATACATTACAATTATTTATATTTTGTGAAATTTGTTTGGAAAATAATCAAGAATTTGGAATGATTTAAACTTTCTTTTATTATCATCATGTTACATCAGCTTTCCATGCTGACCTGGATTGGACAGGTTGTTACAGTCCATATCAGTTTTTATTAGGAGTTGCTGCCTTCCTAGATAGATTGGGAAAATCCCATATCATCAATCATCATTTTTATGTCTGCTGTTCCACACTTGCATGGGTTGGACAGGTCTTTTTAGTGCAGCATCTTTCCACTTGTAACTCCTGTTGAACTATAGCAATTTGAGATCGGACAGGTTGTTACAGTCCGTATCAGTTCTTGGCCTAATAGTTGTTCCAATGTTCAAAAGTGGCCCGCCAATGGAATATGTTGCACACCCCTGTTCTATTGCCAAACTGTTGCTTGGTAGATGTGAAGAAGAGGGACTGAGGTTTTAGAATGATGTAACTGTAATTAGTGGACGGCAAGTAGTAAGATTGATATGAATGAGAAGAAAGAGAGACAAAAAGAAGCGAAAATAAAGTACAAATAAAGTACAAGAACATTTACGAGACACCAAAACGAACAAACAATGGAAAATATTAGAATGAAAATTAAAGAATGAATAAAATGAATGAAAGAACAATAAGAATAAAAGATAAAAGAGTGAAGAGAATGTATAGAAAATATGAAAACAAACGGAGAGATAGCCTCGTGGTAAGGGTGTTGGACTTACGATCATAATGTCGTGAGTTCCATTATATATATGTGTGTGTGTGTGTGTGTGTGTGTGTGTGTGTGTGTGTGTGTGTGTGTGTGTGTGTGTGTGTGTGTGTGTGTGTGTGTGTGTGTGTAAAAAGTAAACAGAAATAACAACACAATCGGTACAGTATATGGAAGGTATATATTAGGTTAACGCTTGATATAGCAGGAAGAGGGTCTTAACGTTTCGGACGCTAATCCTTCATCAGAAGAAAGAATGAGAAATAAAATAGATTGAGGGGACGGGCGGGATGGAATTGGCAAAAATGTCTTTAGATAAAAATAACAGGTCCCTTCATGTTGACATCTCTTGCAATATATATATATATATATATATATATATATATATATATATATATATATATATATATATCAAGTCAATGATTCATTTTGAACATAAGAACGTGCGAATATTGAATACTGGCTTCTATTTCTAATTCTTTATTATATATATCATATTTGCCACAACACAGCTCGCCATTTTTCATTCATATATGCTTTCCCCTTCGCTGTGACTTGTCTTTTTCTCTTCCTTTACTGCTATTCTCTTTCTCTCTCCCCCTTCTCTTTCCTTCTCCCTCTTACTTTCACTCACCCCCTCTGCTAGTCACCCTCTCTCGGCTAGCCTCTTCCTCACACTTTCACTCACTCACTCTCTGCTACTTACCCTCTCTCTCACTTCCTCCATCGCCCCACACCGTACGAAATTCTTTCCTCGCTCACATTCGCACGGCCAAGATGTGTCTTTTGCCTTCTCGTCAATATTCACACGTTCTTATGTTCAAAATGAATCATTGACTTGAGTTTCTAATGTTTTCCTCTCTTTACGTTGCCTCACCATTCGTGTTTGTTTACCTGTCTCTCTTTCCCCACCCAATTCTTTTTATCCCAATAACTTAATTTAGTTATCGTATCGCCCTAGCCGGAGGTGTATGGTCTGTAATGCAAAGAAATACCTATGATGGCTAGTAGACTACTGATGATGGATAGTCCTGGCTTCTATTTCTAATTCTTTATTATATATATCATATTTGCACCAACACAGCTCGCAATTTTTCATTCATATATATATATATATATGTATTGCCTTTCATCTTTTTGAGGTCGATAAATAAAGTGACAGTCCAGTAATGGGCTCGATTCTTCCTCCTCTATTTTTCTTTCTCAATATCTCTCACTTTCTTTAAAATACCCAAGACACACCATATATCAGGATGGCGCCCCTACGACACAATCACGAGTTAAGGAACAATTACCTACTTTAATTTCCAGCTGAGTATACCAACGTGAAATGAAGTGTTTTGCACAAGAACACAACTCGCAAAGTGTCTCAGGAATCGAACCCACGACATTATGATCGTAAGTCCAATACCCTTACCACTAGGCTACATGCCTCCACACACACACACACACACACACACACACACACACACACACACACACACACACACACATATATATATATATATATATATATATATATATATATATATATATATATATATATATATATATGCATAAGGTAAGTATATACGTTCAACAATCTGGCAGGAAGGTATACGTTGCTGACGATAGCTAATAAGCTTGAAACTAGTACAGCGTTCCTTTGTCAGTGTTGAACAAACGAGCAACGATGGTTGCTGGACACTACGGCTTAATACGGGCTGTTTGTTTACAAACACACCGAGCATTATAATAAATGTTCGGTGAATCCATACGTACATATATATGTGTGTGCATGTATGTATATATATATACATACTACTGTACGTCTGTATACATATATGTATGTACGTGTACATACTTATATTTAAGTAACAGCCGTACTAAGAGTGGGAAATGAAATCTCGTTTCATTTTTTCCGTTTATATATATATATATATATATATATATATATATATATATATATATATATATATATATATATATATATATATATATATATGTATGTATATATATATATATATATATATATATATATATATATATATATATATATATATATATATTATGTGTGTGTGTGTGTGTGTGTGTGTGTGTGTGTGTGGAGGCATGTGGCCTAGTGGTAAGGGTATATATTATATATGGGTATATATACGGGCCTAGTGGTAAAGGTATATAGTATATATATATATATATATATATATATATATATATATATATATATATATATATATATATATATATATATATATATATATATATATATGTGTGTGTGTGTGTGTGTGTGTGTGTGTGTGTGTGTGTGTGTGGAGGCATGTAGCCTAGTGGTAAGGGTATTGGACTTACGATCATAATGTCGTGGGTTCGATTCCTGAGACACTTTGCGAGTTGTGTTCTTGTGCAAAACACTTCATTTCACGTTGCTCTGGTATACTCAGCTGGAAATTAAAGTAGGTAATTGTTCCTTAACTCGTGATTGTGTCGTAGGGGCGCCATCTTGATATATGGTGTGTCTTGGGTATTTTAAAGAAAGTGAGAGATATTGAGAAGGAAAAATAGAGGAGGAAGAATCGAGCCTATTACTGGACTGTCACTTTATTTATCGACCTCAAAAAGATGAAAGGCAAATTTTACCTGGACGAGATTTGAAGGCAGAGCTCAGTGAGCCAGAACAAATACTAAAGCATATATATATATATATATATATATATATATATATATATATATATATATATATATATATATATATGTGATGGCTGCAAACTCTGCTAAGAGTATTGCAATCGCTTGTCAGATTAGAAAATGGTTCACCTTTAGGCTACGGCCAGCTACACGAACCTGTAACAGATCTTGAACAAGCATGCTTGTGCTTTAAAGGTTTTTTAAGTGGTAAAAGGCCTTGCACTCGACCAATCCCACTCTTTGAGCATCGAAAACACTACCCGAAAAGGAGAACTGGTCAACAACATCGGATGCTTCCGAAGCCGCAGGTTTTTGTTTCAGTTTCCTTCTCCTAGAAAGGTGTTGTGACAACAACTATGGGCCTTTCACTCCCACCTATACTATATATATGTATATAGTATAGGTGATTTAGTGATTTAGTGGTGGTAATACCAATATGAGTACTCGATGCACATGCAGAGTGTATATATTAGGATGATATGTGTGTGTGTGCGTGTGTGTGTGTGTGTGTGTGTGTGTGTGTGTGTGTGTGTGTGTGTGTGTGTGTGTGTGTGTGTGTGTGTGTGTGTGTGTAATCAGTTACCTCACTTTGCGCTAAGAATAACTTAGCCATTCAATAAGTAAAGGTTATTCAATGTACTACACTACATACGAGGTACTAGAATCGATCTGATTTTTGAAAATGGTGCCCTATTACAGTTACATTTTAAAAAAGGAATAGAGTAAAAGAGAATTAGAAAGCTTTTATTTATATGGTATAAGAAATAAGATCACAATAATGAATAATTAAATACTCCTTAAGTTTTAATAAAATTTGTTCGAAAAAGAACAAAGTTCACAGATCTTGTAAATTATGATTCCAAGAGTTTAACTTTTTACTTGAATGCGAAGCAAAGTTCAGATCTTTTGAAAAGAACAGGAAAAAATTACAGTCAGAGATTCGTTGTGACATTATACAGTTGAAGAACGTTTTGTTACAGAACATAACATTCAAAACATCTTTTAAAAGAAAAAATCGATTTCAATGATTTCAACATTTAAAATTTGAAATTATAAAAGTCTTTCAAATCATATTTCAGTCACGAATATCTTCTTCTATTTTTTTTTTTTTTTTGCCCTATCGCTTTTCTTCTTCTTTTAACGAATAAAATATAATGTTACCCTCTGATTTCTGTAACTTGTGCAGTTATTTTCCTGCTGTTAATCCCAAAGTAAAATCCAACTAATTTACATAAACTTGTCTCACCCACAGACAATCTATTCTCACTTATATCATCCACTGAAATTGCCAACAATAACCGCAACAGAACAAAATGTAACAACACACACAAAAAAAAGGAGAAAAAACACTGAAAAAGAAACATAAAAACAAAGAAATACTAACAAACAGAATAGGCAAAATAAAGTCTTTATTGATAGAGTTTGATGTTACAAAACACTCTAATCCTCTTTACACGCGAAAAAAAATCCCCACCCCCTCCCTCGCAAACCTAAAAATAAAGCAAATCAACAGATCAACAAAACAGATCTTTCAAAACAAGATTAGAACTACAATAGATAAATCCATTCGCAGAATTATTCCGTTGTCGCTTAGTGTTAAAGATTCATGCTTTTAAAAAAAAGATTCTTTTTGGTAAACAAATCTAGAGGAATAACAAGATTACATTGAAAGCACAATAAAGACTTGTATTGGTATGGATTGTAGATCAGTAACGAAGTCTATTGAAAAACAAGAGAGTTAAACAAAACATACTAAAGAATCAACATTGCTATCAAAAGACGAGTTCTTCTTTTTTAGGACTTGTTACTTCATAACTCTCTCTACGCTACTGTCAAAGATACTTTTCTTTCTTTCCTAATATATTTTTAATATGTGAATACTTTTGCTCTTTTACTGGTTTCAGTCATTGTACTAAAACTAAGGCTGAGTATTGTACTAAGCCTATGTACTAAGACAATATTTGGGTATTGTACTAAGACTATGTACTAAGACAATGTACTAGAACTATGTTTGGATATTGTACTAAGACTATGTACTAAAACAATGTACTAAGATTATGTTTGGGTTTTGTACTAAGACAATGTACTAAGACTATGTTTGGGAATTGTACTAAGACAATGTACTAAGACTAATTTTGGGTTTTGTGTTCCAGGCTTTAGTCGGCTACTTATTTTATTGATCACTATACGAGGGTCGGTTGAAAAGTTCATTGGCTGACTATGAAGGAGTGATGCTAGAGCTGTAAAATCTTGCATGCATTAATTTCAACTCTTCTTATTAATAACTGCATTGTTTCTTTCCAGAGACTATGTTAAAAAGTAAACCTCATTTAGTCATTCCATGAGAGTATCTTGGTCAGCCTATGAACTGTTCAGCGGACCCTTGTATACCGACTAGCTACATTACGCATTTGACGTGACTCTTGATGTTGGACTTTCGTCGCTTTACGACGATGAGTACCCCTGTTTACTCGTGAATTACAGGTGAGTACAGGTACAATGCATTTTTGCCAGCCGAGAGGACTAAAGTGCCTTGCGCAAGAACACCACGCCGCCTGGTCCATTGCTCGAAGCTTCGAATACAACGAACAACAGTTCTAACGTTGCTGACAGAAGTGAACTATTCAACCTGCGCAATTGTTTAGAGTCAGATAGACTCGGCTGTTGAAAGTGATGTTTCTTGGCTATAAACACAATGAAGAACTATTATCAAAACTCGAACCACCGACTTCTTGAATACTTGTCCTAAACTATATCAACCTTACCATCTACACGATCATACTGTCTGTGATATTAAAAAGTAGAGTGTCTAAAGCAGTCATGGGAAACTTGCGGCCTGCGAAGCTCTCTGAATGGCTCATCTAAGTCACCTAAGTGAAATCTTTCTGATTTTTTTTACCCCAATTTTTCAAGCGTAATTTATCTTTCTATCATTTTTACGATCGAGGAAAACAACGTGTACGAATTCTGAAGAAACAAATCAAAACAACCTGAGTTACCGCGCTTTCTTTAAATGTGGGCACGAATGTAAATTAGTGCTTGCCGCCCGCCTGATGATGAGCCACATCTCATGCGGCCCGCTTCTCGAAAAGGGTTACCCATGCCTGGTTTAAAGCATAAAAACAGTACGATGCAAATTACAAGATACAAATCGATTTTCGGTTGGTATAGACTGAAATTCTACAGATTTACTAGTTACATCATTCAATAAATTATGCCATTCTTATCTAATCTGATTAAAACAAAATGCGAACTTGCAATAAAATCCCTAAAATCTAGGAAATATCAACGTCTATCGAGAGATTTTCCTTTAAACATTCAATACTAATATACTTAGGTTTTACACTTTTAGTTTTTCTTTTTCCATTCTATCAATTGATTGAAACACATGTTAAACGCTCAGAAAATACACTCTTCATGGCGTAATTTAAAGAATACGTTTCAGAGATATTTTCTAGACGTTTCGGATGAATTTAAAAAACGACTGCAAAATATTTTTGAACTAATCTCTTTTTCAAATCTTGAAAGAGATTATATTTTCGAATTTTATAAATGGTATTTCGTAATATAAAAATAAAAAAGTTAGACGCAAATTCGATTAAATTTACAGAAATCTGATATAATAATGACAGAAAGCAGACATTTTTAGAGTAACGAGTTAAGATAGCATCTGACAGTATAATTCAACGAAATTTTAGTAAAACTTGATGACTTTTCTTCCAACTAGAAATAATCTATAATAATTTTGAATCAAGTTGAAAGTAATTGAGATTGTTGTTGTTGTTTAACTGCAGGTCAGTGTGATCAAATGCATTCTAGTCGTTTTTTCTACAGGCAATGGTCTGCAGAATTTGAGTCCAACATCACAAACCAACGAAATATTCGTTGTCATCAAACTGTAGTACAGAAACCATCTAGAGTTAAAAGTCTTTTACCTATGACCGCTCAGTGTTGGTCATGAATAGCTAAAGTCTTGATTTTTCAGGGTAAAGAATAATAGGAATTTCCTCGTAGAGCTCGAAAAGTTCAATTGCTGTGATCAAAGAATCTGACGTTGTCAGGAGCGAAGAATTTAACATTTCGTGAAGAAATTACTGCTGAGGAGGAAAAGAATCATATAAGATTTCGTGAAGGTTCTAACGCTGAAGGGATTCTGAGAGTGAGAAAGATGAATGTATGTGTGTGTAAAAGAAAGGAAGCGGGTGATGAAAAAACTGTAGCAAAGCATCGGCTGGTGTTCCATTTGCTACACTGTGTATGTATGTGTATTTGTGTGAATATAAGCCTGTGAGTGTGTATTTTTGTAAGTGTGTCTGTGTTTGCGCGTTTATAGTTATATACTCATACATATAAATGTATATATGTGCACATACACACATACGCGACAGATTGTTGAAAAAATGTCAAGTTTATTTTTTTTTAAAAAGGCAAAAAGAGACAACATTTCAACGGTGTGATAGTGATTGAAGCTAACATGATAAGTCAGAACCAATAATGTTGAAGATTCTACTTTGAATCTTATCTATATTCCCAACGTGCACCTTTGTTTTTGAACGTGTAGTGTAGACTGCAAGACAGTGTCGACGTTTCCAATAGTTTCTTTCTCAATCAAACTACAACAAAAATGCTAATTCAAACCACAACAAACAATACTATTTGATTGATCTTCACCTTGAAAGTCTCATACAGTTCATTGACCGAAGCCTGTTATTATCAACACCACAGTCAACATATGGCATTGCTTCGTTTGTCTGGTTGTCTCTGTCTATGTCTCTGCATGCTTGTCACACACACTTTCAGTCTTTCTCTATCTGTCTATCTCTGCATTTGTATATATTCACACACACATACACACGCGCGCGCGCATGCGCACTTAAAAACACGCGAGCACATGCACACACTTACACACACATGCATATATACACCCACACTCATAAATATACACACACACATACATAGGCACGCTCACTCGCACGCACGCACACACATACACACACACACACACACACACACACACACACACACACACACACACACACACACATGAAAGAAATAGCGTCTAAAATCTCCCTCAAAACATACTCTACCGTTTTATACGTTCAATAATGTGGCCATGGATTCTGGCATATAGAATAAAGACGGGTTGTCGGTGTTTGTGCGGCCTATGGGTTGTCGCAGGCCCGTGGCCAGACTTCGGTGCTCGTGAGCTTTTCAGAATATTTTGGTTAACTGTTTTTATTTATTTGTTTGTTTGTTCGTTTTTATAATTTTTTGTCCAAGTCTCGGTCGCTCTTGGATATATTTGTAGTCGAACCTATAGCGATGAAGATTTCCAATGTTCTTGATCTCCGGATCATTTCCCTACTCACTATTATCGAGGTGAAGTTGGCCACCCACAGGAGCGAGCCCCGCTGATTGGAATGGCTATACTAACATGTCTCTCTCGCCATTCTGCAGGACAACGTTTTGTCCATTCTGTTAGCTGGGACCACGAGGCGGCCTGCACATGCGCTCCCACACACAAGAGAACGCTTTCCAACACTACCGGGCCTGCATCACTGGGGAAGCGAAGTTAGTCACTCCTCAGAAGAAAGATGTCTTATCTTTTGCCTTATGGCACAAAAACAC
>OZ024746.1:69402864-69410364 GCA_964016885.1 Eledone cirrhosa | reverse complement strand
ATAAGAAGCACTCTACAGTTTGTGGGACTGGAGTATGCATAATATAAGATCAAAAGATGGTTAAAGGAGTTCCATATATTTTATTATGCGCATTTCAAAAACAAACATCATCAAGCAATAATATTTGTGTTTTCATCAGATAAAACAGGAGAACATGATATGAAGGCTAAAAAAACACTTGTTGATAGTGCAGATATGTTGATTAAAAACTGCACTATCAACAAGTGTTTTTTTAGCCTTCATATCATCTTCTCCTGTTTTATCTGATGAAAACACAAATATTATTGCTTGATGATGTTTGTTTTTGAAATGCGCATAATAAAATATATGGAACTCCTTTAACCATCTTTTGATCTTATATTATATATATATATATATATATATATATATATATGTATTGAAGTTTCCGTTGAAAATAGAAAAAGTCATAGGAGTAAAGAGTGCTCTATGTAAGTACCAGAACAAAATTTAATGTATAAAAAACAATACAATATAATTACCTCATTACCAGAGGTTTCCCGAATAAGACGAATACGAAAGAAACGTCTTCATTGCTCTAATCTGAGAGCAAACACCACGAGCGCTCTATCTCAAAATTATTTTTGAAAAGCATTAGAAATGCGCAACTGGTAAAACTTAAAACGAAAACTGAATACTAACCAATACTATTACTAATTTTTACTTATTCCTAATTAAACTATTTTTCACTGGGAACAATTTGTCAGCATTTTCTTTTCCGTTTACTAATATATATATATATATATATATATATATATATATATATATATATATATATATATATATATATTTAGTTATGTAATAAACAACATAAGATAATTAATTCATTTACCAGTGCTTTCTTGAAGACAGATATTTATATGTCTCCAGTCGTCAGAAAGAATAAAATGGTCTGTCTATGTTGTATTTGTTTTAACCCTAGGCCAACCATGGCCAAGGAAACTAAAGATGAAAGTCGTTCCATCTTGTATTCTGCCTATAATTTTATATATCCAGGACAACGCGATATCCAGTGATTCCTTTCCCTTTTAATACAGGCACGGTTTGAGAGGCATTCCGCTACTATTTCTAACATATCAGGTTACCACGTAGAGATTCCATCATTGTGTCGTGTATGTGTGTGTATGTATGCGTGTGTGTGTGTGTGTGTGTAAGAGAGAGAGAGAGAGAGAGAGAGAGAGAGAGAGAGAGAGAGAGAGAGAGAAAGAAAGAGAGAGAGAGAGAAAAGGAGAGGCAGCCTGGGTGTTAAGTCAGAGAGAAATTGTCAATTGTTGTAGTCGTTGTGTATCTGTGTATCTCTGTATGTGTGTGTTTGTGTGTGCATATGTGCATGTGTATGTATGTGTGTATGTGTGTGCATGTGTGCAAGTGTGTGTGTGTGTGTGTGCATGTGTATGCATAAGTGCATGTGTGCGCATGTGTATGCATATGTGCATGTGTATGCATATATGTGTGTGTGTGTGTGTGTGTGTGCATGTGTGCAAGTGTCTGTGTTTGTGTGTATGCATTAATGCAAGTGTGTGTTTATGTGTATTGGACAGTAATGGCCGGTGTCAAACAGCACACTCAAGCTGTCATCGAGAGAAGTAAAGGGAAGCTATAATCTATAAACAACGACCATCAGGTCATTGTCCTCGTTGCTGACATTGTCACAATCTTTACAAACAAATATATTAGCAACAATAATCACCACCATCACTAAAAGCAGCTGCACCAACGCTACAATCACCACACAATCAATATGATCACATAACAACCAACTCCCCCCACACACACACACACACACACACACTACCAGCACCAGCACCATTACCACCACCTCTAGCAATAACAACATCTACACCAAAAAAAAAAAAAAAAAAAAACTTTGAAAATATTTTTTAAAATTCTATTGGATATTACATTGACGACATTAAAGACACATTTAGGAAACTAAAAAAAAATATATATAGTAATATTGAGGAAACAGAGCACCCATAATTTTAAATTATACACAGATCAGACAAGACAAGTCCTTTCACAGTTGCGATGGTCATATAGATTACAAATAAAATGGTTTCTTATATAGGCACAAGGCCAGCAATTTGGGGGGGAGGGGAAAGTCGATTAAATCAACTCCAGTGCGTGACTGGTACTTTATTTTATCGACTCCCGTAAGCATGAAAGGCAAAGTTAACCGCGGCGGGATTTGAACTCAGATCATAAAGGGCCGTAACTCTATGCTGCAAAACATGGCGTCAGACCCTCTACTAATTCTGCCAATCCAATAAAATAAGACATAAACATTTATTCATCGACAAGATCCCAGACATCATTTGGTTACTGGGTAGAATGGAACTCGTCAAATCAGAGCGAAACAATGTTTACATTCGACTTTCCATTGCTGATACTATCTACCGGGTGTAACACTTGGCAGAAAGAGCAACTTGAAATAAAGTGTCTTGCTTAAGGACATAACGCACCATCTTGTCAGAGAATCCAATTCTCTAACCACTAGCTACATATATAGACAATATATAGACAATCACAAATGGCATTCGTTTACTAACAAGACATGACACTATACAAGAAATGCTGGCTTAGAAATTAAAAAAAGAGCAGCATGAAGCACATTTATATAATAGGCTTATCAACGCTATATATTTATGAGAATACGGTTCTGTACAGACTTGTCTTAAAGCATGTGCAATGATATGTGGAAACTCGTCGAAACCGAGTTCCATTCCTGAAAAGACAGATGTGGGGGTTCGGTTCATCACATGATGTGCATCTGCCCACTTTTTTCCATCTCCATGTGTCCTTTATCCATTTATAGTGATCGGCTGCTATAGTAATTTTCGTTGGGACGTACACATTTCATATATATATATATATATTTATATATATATATATATATATATATATATATATAAATATATATATATAAATATATATATATATATATATATATATATATATATATATATATATATATATATATATATATATATGTATATATATATATATATATATATGTGTGTGTGTATATATATATATATATATATGTATATATATATATATATATATATGTATGTATATATATATATATATATATATGTATGTATATATATATATATATATGTATGTATATATATATATATATATATATATATATGTATGTATATATATATATATATGCTATATATATATATGTGTATGCTATATATATATATATATGCTATATATATATATATATATATGTGCTATATATATATATGTATATGCTATATATATATATATGCTATATGTATATATATATGCTATATATATATATATTATGTCAGGTCACCACTTGGTGCTACTGGTAACATGTATCCCAGTACAACCTGTCTCATGGTCGGGTCGTTGGCGACTAAACTGGCAACCCCACTAAGGTTTCTTGGTGAGGAGGGTGACTTTGGACATCCTGCAGGACTAAAAACAAAACCTGTCAAAGGGCAAAGGAGCTCTTAAGAGTCAATGGCCATCCAAAATCACCGGGAGAGATGACCCCTTAGCCTTTGTCAAGGCAGAATTCTAGGAGAAGGAAAACTCTGATATAACACCTGCAACCCTGATGGTATCCAATGATGTTGACTTGTTCTTCTTTTTGGTAAATATCATCTTGGTTAAGAGAGTGGGACTGGCTTTGTGCAGTGCCTTTGCTCACTATAAAAGCTTCACGGCACAGGCATTGCTTTGTATCTGGAGATCTCTCTGCACTTGTCATTACATGGTACCATGGGCCCAGCACTATGTGTCAATAATTGTCACAAGTGTAGTGTTTGTACCAGAGTTTTCAAGTTGCTGGCTGGACTAAAAAGTCACACTCGTTCAGCGTATCGGTAGGGGTTCTCCTACATGGTTATAAAGTAGTGGCCGTACTCGAAAACGAGTTGGCAGCCACCATATATATATATATATATATATATATATATATATATATATATATATGTGTGGGGGGGGGGTACATATATATTTTTTCCCTTGGATGAAGAGATATTAATCTCGAAATATCGGGACATATGAATAAATTAAGGTAACCCCCCCCCCCCGTTTCATGCGTTATTATTTTTTCTCTGTCCAAACCTGCATTGTAGTGGCTTTCCAACTTCGACTTCTTCATATATATATATGTGTGTAATTATATATATATATATATATATATAATATATATATATATATATATATATATATATATATATATATATATATATATATATATATATATATACATATATATTAAAATAACAGATTAAAGTTTAAGCAAAGAATCGCTGCTTTCACCCTTGACGGGATCTTCTGAAACTAAACTAAATCAATCTGTGAACGCAGAAGTAAATATTCCGAAAAGCGTTGCAACCGAAGGAAAACAGGAAGACGATACTTTGGTTCCTGATATATATTTATCCTTATCGTGTCCTCTTTGGATTTTAGTCTTCACATGTATTATTATTACTATATATTTATATTTATATATATATATATATATATATATATATATATATATATATATATATATATATATATATATATATATATATAAGAAAAATTCGCTCTACATGGCTAAATACAATAAATGTAATCTGAGTTTTTCGAATATTAATAATAACATTCGATTCGTTTGCAATTATGCAAACAAGCCTCAATTTTATAGCCATGTCAGTAGAATGAACACTTCATTCCTGCTCTTGTGTTGGCATGCGAACAGAACCGCAGACTCTAATGTTTCTGGGTATCACCCTTCACTGTTCACCTGCCAAACTGTCAGAGCTGGTGAAAATATATGCTATTTTAAAAAATACACAGTGATGATCGGCCTGATTTGCATATTAGCAGACTGGCTGAAAATAGCATATATTTTCACTGGAGCAATCTCACTTGTCTGCTTGAGAAGAAAAAGTTCTGTGTGTGGATATGATTTTTATTTCGATGTTCTTTGGTAAAGTATCAGCCACTTTCAGATAGGTTTGTAGTCGAGCCTATAGAAGTGGAAACCTCAGGTGATCTTCTTCTTCTTCTTCTTCTTCTTCTTCTTCTTCTTCTTCTTCTTCTTCTTCTTCTTCTTCTTCTTCTTCGTCTTCGTCTTCTCCCCCCCCCCCCTTGGCTGGGAACCACTCACTCAGCTCATCATAACAGAGCTAACACAATCAGAGAGCAAAGAGCTAGAAAGAATACCACAAATCATTCTATCCGACGTTCTAACCATTTTGCTAATTATTCACCTGCCGTATATAATATCATACGACAGACGACGAATTGGCAGACATCGAAAAGAAAACAAATGCCATATGGTTTATTTAAATATGTCGTTCACCAGTCAGATTGTTATTTCTCATAGTTTAGAAAAAATTAGTCTAAATATGACATTTTCATAAAATATGGATTTTTCGCGTTATTAACCTTATCTAAAGGGTCATGAGGGCAGAGTCCTCAAACACTCCTTCGAGCAGATCCTATCAGAAGCAACCATCTCCAACTGATCCAGCTGGAATCCCAAGCGAGACCAGCCAAGCTCATGGATGTTATCCAACCATCTTATATATATATTTACATCTACAACACACTTCCGTCGGTTTTATCTCCGATCGTTATCAGGTGATATATTCCTAGACGTGTAGGAAGGAATGGGCCTCCGTCTGTTTCGACGATGAGTTTTCCTGTTGTTCGATCAATGGAAAAGCTTTCTCATAAAATTAACCTGTAAGTAACTATGCATTCCACAGATATGTGACAAGGCCGCCCCTTTGAATTACAGGTACAGTCCATCTGACGGGCTTCCAAGCAGTTTCCGTTTACCCAGTTTCGCTCACAAGATATAGGTCGAACTGAGACTATGGTAAACGACTCTTGCTCAAGATGCCACTCATCTGGATCGAACCCGGGGCCTAATGATTGTAAAGCGATTTTTTTAAACATTCAACCATGCTACGTTCCTAGATGTATATGTACACAGTCCCCGATTGGGTTTGAACATTGTACGTACATCAGTAAGCAAATGGATAAGAAGGCTTCTCTCCTTCGTTTAGAAATAAAGGTTCTTGTTTGAATTAATCTAATGCTGTGATCATATCCAGACATACGACATCTGATGATCGTTGGCGATAAATTTAATCGCAATATAGTGTACATGAAAATATTGAAAAGATGTGCTTCTTATCTGAAGATGAAATAAACTCCGAAAAATTATAATCTTAATGAAAATCTATCAGGAAATAAAATGAAGAATTATTATTATTATTATTATTATTATTATACAAGGGCGGTGAATTGGCAGTATCGGTAGAGGGTTGGACGCTATGCTTTCTAGCATAGTTACGTCCCTTTACAGTCTGAATTCAAATCCCGCCGAGGTTAACTTTGCCTTTCATCCTTACGGGGTCGATAAAATAAAGTACGAGTAATGTACTGGGTAATTGCTGGCCTTGTACCTAAAAGTAGAAACAATTATTATTATTATTTAATTATTTTTCACAGTTCTGAAAAAAAAAAGCCCCTACTCACCTTCTATAGTTGTCAGTCACACCACTATCATATAATAGACAGAAACTCTATAGTTTGTCAGCCCAACTGTTTTAATGTGTGTGTGTGGGGGGGGGGGGGTATGTACATATATATATATGTGTGTGTGTATATATAAATATATATATATATATTCTTTATTATGGCTGAGCAGATTTTCACCTGTCAGTACACATATACATATTGTGGTGTCGGATTATTTCTTTTGTAAAATACGAACGTTTTGACAGATTTAGGAGAAAAATTAGTTTTCCGTAAAATAGATTATGAAATACTGTTGAAAGCAAACTTGTAAATGTTAATTTTCTAGATATAACATTGGTTTTAGACGCTAATAAAGTTGGCCCCCATTATAAACTCAATTATTTTATATTAATTAGAGTTCCAACCCTGCTATTATCTATAATTCATTCTCGAATGTTAGCAGTAGTATGTTATCTTTATTTTCAAGTGTTGATGCCTGTTTACAAAATATTCGCAAATCTATAAGGAAACATTTAAACGTTGTGGGCTTTTAGATAGATGGAATACATACTTAAACCTTTATTTCTCAGACATAGCAATATAAATAAGAAAATTCAATGGTATAATCCGATTTTTAGCTTGAATGTTCCTACAGATATAGTGAAGGACTTTTTTTAATATGGTCACATTTCATTTTGCCAGAGAACAGATATATTACAAAAATTTTAATAGAAATTCTATTAAAGTTTCCTGCACCTGTTGCAAACATTTTGCTAACTCTGGCAATCTCATTAATGCAAAACATCTGTCAAACAGGACACACTTGTAATTGCATGAACTCCTGTAACTCTCCCCTTCAATGAACACTGTCTTGCCAGTTCTTTAGTATATTGTGTCAAAGTAGAATTAAATGCTGGATGGCAACCAAAATCTTACATCTTCTTAGCGGCAAATGAATATAAAATGAAATATTAAACG
>OZ024746.1:69395364-69400364 GCA_964016885.1 Eledone cirrhosa | reverse complement strand
AACAAAATGATTCAGGAAAAAACAACAAAGAATCGCAGAAACATGACTGTGGTGTGGTTGGACTATCAAAAAGCATTTGATAGTGTACCTCATGAGTGGATTATTAAGGCTTTACAGTTAGCTAAAGACCCACAACCATTGGTAGCTGCTGGTGAACGCCTGACCAAGAACTGGTACACCAATTTGATCCTTAGAGGTGAGAAGGAGCAAGTTAAGACTGATAAGATACATTACCAGAAGGGCATCTTTCAGGGTGATAGCTTGTCAGTGCTACTCTTCGTTCTCTCACTGAATCCACTATCTTACCTACTCAGGAAACAAGGTGGACAAAGAAGTGGGCCCAGAAGTATCTCCCATCTTTTCTTTGTTGACGACCTGAAGTTGTATGGGCCAAATATCAATGACATCAAGAAACAATTGGACCTCATTACACAATTTTCAACCGACATCAAAATGAAATTTGGTGAGTCCAAGTGTGCATATTTGGCAGTAAAACGTGGAAGAGCTGTGCCCTCCTCTAGAAATCTAGAGATGAACGGCCTGACAATACAACCTCTACAGTCAGGCGACAACTACAGATATCTTGGACAGGATGAGAATGTCAGATATGATGGACCCATAAATAAGGAGAGAACCAGAACTGAATACCTCAGAAGAGTAAAGAAAATATGGTCATCAGAATTGTCAACGTACAACAAATACATTGCCCACAATACTTATGCTGTACCAATTCTAACGCCAACATTTGGCCTGCTAAACTGGTCATTGCAAGAACTAAGTGAGATGGATGTTAGAACTCGAAAACTTCTCAATGATGATATGGATAGGCTATACTTCTCACGCAAGGAAGGTGGCCGGGGTCTAAAATCAATATTAACAACATATGAGACCCGGATAGTAACACTGAAGCAACACCTTCAACAGAGGAAAAAGGTTGGCAAACATCTTGCCAAGGTTTATGAGCATGAAAAACAAATATCATTAGAATAGCGACTGATCTGGAGGAGAGATATGGAATAAAGCCTGATATAAATCTCTCACCCAGAGAAATCGGAAGATCCTATTCAATGTTCAAACAAGATAAAAAAATTGACCAATTTACAGAAAAAGTTGTGCATGGATACTTGAGGCGTAAAACACAGACCATAGAGGGGATAAACCACTCAAAAAGCCTGGCATGGAGTTCCAACAAGTTTATGACATCACACCTTGAGGGATATCTCTATGCAATACAGGAACAAGAACTCCCTACCAAATATCTGCTGCACATGTAAAACAAAGATCGAGGATGTAAGCCACATTGTTGCCAGCTGCGAAAGAATGTCATCTCGCTACTACCTCCCCATGAGACACGATGGGATAGCTAGAACCATCTGGAACGCACTTCGGAAAACAAAATTAACAAACGAGGAAGAATATATTGAGACAGATGGCACTAAGGAATACTGGTGGAACCTGAAAATAAAAACTGCCACCAAATTAAAGCACAACCGGCCTGATATTGTTGTTTGGGACCACACATTGAAAACGTGTTCTGTTGTGGAGATCAGCTGCCCACTTGATGTAAACGTTGTCAGAAAAATACAGGAGAAGGGGGACATCTACGGACCATTGATGAGGAGTTTACAAATCCAGTATCCAAGATACACCTTTAGCTTCATACACATCATTATTGGAGCTACGGTTTATATACCAACCCGCTTGGACCAAAGTATGACTGAACTTGGATTTGCGGACAAAAAGCGCAGCTCCCTAATTCATAGTCTACAAATGGCTGCGATAGCTGGCACCTTCAAAATTTGCAAAACATTCTTGCGATTCAAGGGATGACAATTTCTTTTCTTTTACAACCTTGCCACCAGGAAGGTGGCCGGTCAAAAAAATATACTCGAAATTAAGAGAAAGAGATAACATACATGGTGGCTGCCAACTCGTTTTCGAGTACGGTCACTACTTTATATCCATGTAGGAGAACCCCCACCGATGCGCTGAACGAGTGTGACTTTTTAGTCCAGCCAGCGACTTGAAAACTCTGGTACAAACACTTCACAATTATTGACACATAGTGCTGGGCCCATGGTACCATGTGACGACAAGTGCAGAGAGATCTCCATACATACAGACATACATACGTACATATGCGTGTTTGTCTGTGTGTCTGTACAGTGTAATGTACTTGACACAATTATCTTTGTAAAAGAGAGAACACATTCCGTCTGTAGTCATTGGAAAGTTTAATTCTTCACAGTGAGAATCTTTGAACTATCATAATATTCTTGTCTCGAATGTTCGAAGTCCAATCTATTGATTAAGGCGAGTCATATGATCAGATGTGTTGCAAGAAAGGAGTATTTCTGATTGGATTTGTATAGAGTAAGGAAAGTGACCCAGCCAAGATCTGTAAATAATTGTGCAGTTATCATGCCAATAAAGGTCATAGAGACACTATGGACATGTTAGTGTTGCTTATCCTTCTAACAAGAATAATATGGCCGACGTTGTTCTATACACGAGATCTCGTGTATGATACAATGTTGGCCATCTTATTCTTGCTTGAAAGATAATCACCACTAGCATGTATATGTAGGCTTTGAAACATTAGGTAGCAAACAACTGCGTTAAGAAATTATTTATAATTGTTTCTACTATTGGCACAAGGCCAGCAATTACCCAGTACATTACTGGTACTTTATTTTATCGACCCCGTAAGGATGAAAGGCAAAGTTAACCTCGGCGGGATTTGAACTCAGAATGGCAAGGGCCGTAACTCTATGCGTCAAAGCATGGCGTCTGACTCTCTACCGATACTGCCAATCTGCCGCCCTTAACTGCGTTAAGAAATTATTTATAATAGTGATAATATGTTTGCATGTATGAACCCATAATATTCGGTGTAGTCGTGGGGATGTTGTAGAGTCTTGGGCATTGTTATACCTAACGGAGCATTGTTATACCTAACTTTGCATGGATCTGTCTGCACGGCGGATACTTTATAAATGGCGGCAGACGATAAAAACAAACTACTTTGATACCGAGAGATTTCTTGGCAGCAATATTCAAAAGTGCCGCTAGTTTTTAGTCTTCTGTTATTCTTTATACCATTATTTGGGAACTTCATTGTATTCCTGAATCCTATTTTTGACTAATTGCTAAGCTGCATAAATAACATCTTAGATAAAACTTAGACGTTTTCCAGAAAACCTCATGATATCCTAAACCGTTTTGTATTGGAAATTTTGGAATCAACGATTGTCGAACTATGACATTTGATATTGTCTGCTCATTGGAGACAAAAGTTGGAAAGAGTAATATTGTGATTACAGAAATAACTATTGCTGGAATCAGATTTCAAATTTCATATGATCGGAGCTTTTTAGATAATGAGGCAAAAAATATCTAATGAAATATCGATGATTGATGGAAGTGATTCGAAGAAAAATATCATATATATATGTGTGTGTGTGTGTGTGTGTGTACAGTATTGGAAATGACGATTACCAGAAATGTAATAATGCAATCCATATTGCTGACTAAATGTAGTTATAACAAACTTCATAACTACTGGGTCGTTGGAATCATTAAAGACCTCCTCGACAGCACGAACCAAAGAGAGAGCATTAGGTTGATCGCTGGATCTGTTAGAAATGGCAGCTAATTCACCCTCAAATCTATCCCCTGTTCCCTCTATATTTGTGATGTATCTGTTGATATGCTTGTCTTATCTTACAAACCGTAAGTTATTAATAGTTTATTCATGGTTTAGGTATCACTGATCATAGGTCTTCTCTCTCATGAGCTGTGGTTAAACAACAACAACAACAACAACAACAACAACAACAACAACAACAACGAGCAGCAGCAGCTTTATTTACGTAAATTAAGATGGCAGAGTTTATTCATTTCCAAACCAAATTCACTGGCTATTTTACGCTCAACTCTTCTAGTTATCGAGATACTCATCAATTATTGGCCTTAATTAGAAATCATTATTTAACCCTTTTGATACCAAACTACCTAAAACTGCCTCAAGTTCTATAATACAAAAATATCCCAGTACATAACTGATACTTTATTTTATCGACCTCGTAAGGATGAAAGGCAAAGTTAACCTCGACCGGATTTGAACTCAGACCGTAAAGGGACGTAACTATGCTGGAAAGCATGGTGTCTGACGCTCTACCGATACTGCCAATCCACCGCCCATACTCATCAAATAATGTTGTTGAGCTCATTGTCGTAATCATGGTAGAAGAAGAGGTCAGCTCCTGTTGAGTTGTACTGATGAGTCGCTTTCAATTTTCCGCTGTAGAGATTATCTATTTATTCAGAGAGAGGGTTGAACCTCACAGAATACCTTTACATGTACCTGTAACTCCTAACAGAGCTGTAGGGGTATTTTAAACCAAGCGGTGCCACTTTTTCCGTCTCCAGGGGGTAATTTACCCGATTTTTCAACAGTTGCTTATAGTCATCGATTTATATTACTGTATAACAATCTGTGTGTGTGTGTGCGCGTGTGTGTGTTTATTTTTGTGTATACGGCTGTGTGTGTTTGTGTGTAAGCGTGTATTTGTGTGTTTATTTGTGTTTGGGTGTGTTTATATGTGTATGTACGTGTGTACGTGTATGTGCGTGATCATTTGTGGGTAGGCGTGTTTTAATGTACATATGTATATGTATGCGAGTGTCTATGTCATCGTACAGATGTGGCTGGGCGTCTTCCTACAGATGTGTGTAGGTGAGTGTGTCTGCGTCTTCCTACAGATGTGTGTGTGTAGGTGTGGGTGTCTGCGTCTTCCTACAGATGTGTGTGTAGGTATGTGTGTCTCGTCTTCCTACAGATGTGTATGTATGTAGGTATGTGTGTCTGCGTCTTCTTACAGATGTGTATGTAGGTGTGTGTGTCTCTGCGTCTTCCTACAGATGTGTATGTGTGTAGATATGTGTGTCTACGTCTTCCTATAGATGTGTATGTGTATAGGTATGTGTGTCTGCGTCTT
>OZ024746.1:69370364-69390364 GCA_964016885.1 Eledone cirrhosa | reverse complement strand
TCTGGACCCTTTTTCTCCCCACGTTACCCTGAAGGATCACAAACCCAATTTCGCTAACAACCCTTCTATTCAGCTAATTAACCATAGGAAGTCTTATTTAGGTAGACTTAGTAAAAGAATATTAGATAGAATTATACCTGAAATTAGAAGCTTGGCCTCTCTTGCACTGTGGAATAATTCTTTCGCGGTGATTGATTGGTTCAATGGCATATGCAACAAGGAACATTGCCGTTTTATCCAATTTCACTTCAACAACTACTACTCCTCCATCACTTTAGCACTTCTTCTTAGAGCTATCAATTTCGTTAAAACCGTCACGGTGGTTAAGGATTTCGAAGTTGATATCATCCTCAATGCTCGTAAGTCGGTGATTAATTTCGACGACTCTATTTGGATTAAAAAAATCTAATAATACCCCATACTCTTTCTGTTTTATATTTCTTTAAGGATAGTTCTTTGTTAAAAGTTATCGACTCTACTATTAACACCATCTATTGTTGACAATGGCTCCCATCAACTGTTGCTTAACTATTCTACTTATCCGTCTACTGTAGGCTTTACGCGTCGGTAACAACATGCTCAGCTTCCAGTATCTGGATCCTTGCATATGCGTTCTATCATGGTTGACTATGCAGGTAACTAGTTTGTGGTCTGAATAGGCAACCATGTACATTTGTGGACAGCTTAACATTTTCTTGTCTTTCTCTCTAATAAAGAACCTATCAAAATACGATCTAGATGTCTCGCTACGATTTGTCCACGTCCACTGTGGTGCAGTCGGGAAATCTAGTTGATACCTATCGGCCAGTTGGAATTGGCCGATTACATTTTTGAGGCTATTGCACCCCCCTCTACTGGGACATGTTCCTACATAGTCCCAGATGCGTCTAGGATACCATTCCAGTCCCCCACTAAAAGCAAGGAGCGAGACGTTCTCAGAAAAGACTCTACCGCTTAAAGAAGTCTGGCTGCGATGTCCCAGTCGGGGCATGAACGACCACCAGTCTGAAGGCTCCAGTTAGATAGAGAGATAGAGAGATAAATTTCTATTTATTTGCCACGAGGGCACAAAAGAAGGGGACAAATACACAGTGGGGGAGTTTACATAAATCGAGTAAAGAAAAAGGAATAACAATAATAATATAATAATAAAAAGTCCTCAAAAGGGAGGGGGCGTATTCGGGATTGCACATACCCCCGAAAAGTGTGCAACCCTTTTCGCGGGGGAAGCCCAGAGAGGAGGCGCTCCCCCTTTCCTCTTCACTTCTTCACCTACAGAACAATGTAGAGAGAAGGCCCATTTACACGAGCCATTCTCGCTTCTTTCACCCACCTTTCATAAAACTGTCTGGGGCCAAGCACTTCTCTCTCCATCCTGATCCTTCTTCCGAAGTGGTATCGGAAGAAGTAAACCAGGTGATGGCCGGAGAGAAAGTCACCCGACCGCAGACCTTTCAGGCGCGTCCACCACACAACCTCTTTCATCATGGCTATTACGCACAGAAAGACCGCCTCTGCTTCGTTTCTGAAGGGAGGCGGCGGCTTGATGTTCACCACAGACTCGGCGGTTAATCGAATCGGTGCCACACGCGACAGCAGTCGTTCGACGTAGCCCCACAGATCGGAAACGCCCGGGCAGTGTACCAGTGCATGCGCAACGGATTCCTCGTCGCGCACGCATCTGGGACAGATCTTTTTCGCTGGATCCCTGCCCGGGCGCCCGTGTCTGTAGAGCTTTTCTCGAACGGGCAGAGCCCCCCGGTAACACTGCCAGGCTAGGGACCTCTGGAAGTTGTCCATGGGTCCCGGGCCGAAAGTTCTACCGAACAGGCTGGCCAGTTCGTCCTCCTCCATGCCTAGCGACTCTCCAAGGGTGTCGTCGCCCCTGCTAGCCACCAGCCCTCTATAGAATATCGAGGTGGATTCTCCACTGACAGTCGGGTCCGCTTGCCAGATAGCCGTGAGCGCCTGGGCACACTCGGTGTGCTAGTTGCCCAGTTTTCTCGGTCTTTGCTTCACCCAGGATTGCAGCTCGGTGAGCGAGACGAGCTGTGGGTAGGCTCGCCTCACAAACGGGGCCCACACCGGCTGACCGGTGAGGAATACCTGTAGATGCCGTAGCCTCAATGCGTGCCTACGCATCAACAGCCACGGCATACCTAGCCCTCCTTTCGAAGGGTGCTGGCAGCAGATGGATCTCCTCACAATGGGAGGCCGCTTCTTCCAGAGGAACTGGAAGAGCATGCGTTCCATGATGGTGATCTTTTCCTTGGGGCAAGGCACGACGGTCAGGCGGTAGCAGATGACGGACGCTATGTAAGCGTTCGTCACCTCCGCCCGACCTTTCAGTGATAGTTTGCACTTGGCCCACTTCTGGGTCAGCGCAAACACCCTGCTCGTCACCTCGCCCCAATTCTTCTCCACCTGGAGGTCCGGTCCGAACCAGACCCCGAGCAGCTTCACCGGGCCCTCCGTCCACCGCCCGACGACACCGTCTAACGGCATCGGTTTGCCCCTCCACGTTCCGAGTTGCAAACCGACTGACTTGTCCCGGTTCAGCCTAGCCCCCGTCAGCCTTTCGTATTCCTCCAGTAGGGTGGCGATCGCCCCGATTTCCGAGTCGTCCGCCACCATTACTGTTACGTCGTCGGCATAGGCCGAGACCGCTTTGTGCAATCCCGGTTCCAGGGGTATGCCCCGCAGCAACTCCAACTTCCGCAGCAGTGGCTCGAGAGTCAATACGTACAGAAGGGAGGAGAGGGGGCACCCCTGTCTGATGGACCGGGTGATTTGAAACGGCTCCGAGAGGTAGCCGTTTACTTTAATCCAAGAGTAGATGTTGCCACTGTGCATGGCAGAAATCCAGCCCCTGAAAACGGGTCCGAAGCCCGCCGCCGCTAGCACCGCATCCAGGTAACCATGGTCGACCCTATCGAACGCCTTAGATTGATCCAAGTTGATCAGGGCCCCACCAAAGCCGGGTTCGTTGCCAACCCTCTCTATGATGTATCGCATGAGGTGGAGGTTGTCGTGAATGGACCTGGACGGGATAGCGCATGTCTGCGCGTCTCCCACCAAACCACCCACCACAAGCGCCAACCTCTTCGCCAACACCTTGGCCAAAATCTGTAACTCTGCATTCAGCAGAGTTATGGGCCTAAAGTTACTTAAGTCGTCCCCCTTGCTCTCGTCCTTCCTCACTAGCGTGACCACGCCCTTGGTCACAGAACGGGGAATTCTCCCGTTCTGTTGCCAGTTGCAATAGACAGCCTCGAGGAGTTCGGAGAACAAGACCAGCATAGCTAAATAAAGTTCGTATGGTAGACCATCGAGACCCGGAGATTTGCGTCTGCTGCATTGGATGAGCGCTTCCCCGATTTCAGTGGCTGTGATTGGCCTTTCGCAGCACTCCGCTTCGCCGCTCGAAAGATGCGGTAGACCGTCGAGGTATGGACCGAAGTCCACATCCCCGTCCGGCCCCCCGCCCCCTCCGAACAGTCGAGCAAAGTGCCTTTGAAAGGCCTCGCACATCCGCTCAGGTTCAAGGATCACCCGTCCATCCTGGTCTCGCAAAGACCGAATGGTGGATTTAATCCCACTCTTGGCTTCTGTCACGCGGGCCCAGCTAACAGCTTTGGTCCTCTCGTTTCCTAAAGCACGTATTTTACTTCGGACAACGCAGCCTTCGTGCTTCGCGTCAAAGAACTGGCTCAACGCCGTTCTCGCCGCTAACACTCTGGCTACGTCTCCGCTCCTAATCGCCTCTTCTAGTTTATCTGTTAACTCCCTTTCCTTCCTATTTCTATTCGCCGCTAGTTCCTTACTGTAACCTATCGAACTTACTCTAATCTCTCTCTTTAGAGATACCCACCACCTACTGTTGACAATCGCTCCCGTCAACCGCATCTTAACTAAGCTACTAATCCGGTTCCTGTAATCTTTCTTTGCCGGCAAGGACAAGTTCATCTTCCAGTAACCGGGACCCTGTCTATGCGTTCTATCAAGGTTGACCACGCAGGTCACTAATTTGTGATCTGAATAGCCAACCATGATCAATTCTGGACAACTAAATACGTCCCTATCCTTACTCCTAACCAAAAACCTATCTAGGTACGATCTAGATTGTCCACTGCGGTTTGCCCAGGTCCAGTCCCCCACTAAAAGCAGGGAACGCGACGTTCCTAGAAAAGTCTCCAGTCGCTGGAAGAAGTCGGCTCTTTCAGCCCCGAAGGGGGCATAAAGACCGACCAGTCTGAAAGCCCCGCCTTCACCGCCTCCGACGTCCAGCACCAGTAATCGACCCCCAGGGTCCGAGTGAACAATCTGTACGTCGAGAGCCAGACGTTTATCCAGCAGTACGGCAACTCTCCCCCCCCCCCCGCCTCCGGGTTGACAGAGAGATGCGTGCATCTCAAAGTCATCGAAGGCGGGAGCCAGCTGTCTCACGCTGCTGATCCGACTCTCGCAAACAACCATCACATCTATACTTCGTGACCTGAGGTCACTTAGTAGCTTTGCTTGCTTCCAAGCTGAGCCCAGGCCACGCGCGTTCAAACAGCCAACTCTCAATTGATCTATTTTGGTGTTGAAAGTGAAGAAAGAAAAGCACCTACCTCTCCGGGCTGTGTAATTTCCATGGCGTCAGGTGTGTTGGGTGGAGGGATGTTTTGTGGTGGTGTGGGGGTGCCCGAGTGTGGTGGGGTTGGGGTGTTTGGAGTTGTGTCAGGGAGAGGGGAGGTTATGGGGAAATCTTTCAAGAGGACGCGATTTAACGGTTTTAAACAGGGGGGCTCACGTCCTGTCTAAATTGTTCTTTTAAGGAACGATAAAGGTCCAGAGGGACCTTTATCATTTTTAAATGGGTGAAGTTCTCTGTTGAGATAAAGTTTGGCCCTTGGGTCTGCACCAAAGGGCTATTGTTTATTAATTTAAACAGTTTTTTGTTTTCTTTATTTATATATGTGTATTGCAATGTCTTTTTTTGTGATGCCGTCAATGTTTCGGAGAGGGGAGGCGCAGATTTATTTTTGTTTGTTGAGGGTGGGGTGTTTTTTATTGGAGTTGGTGTTTGTGTGTGGGTTATTTGTGGTGTGCTGGGTGTGTGCTTTCTTCTTTTTCTTTTAACTTGTCTGAAGGCTTCTCCTCCTTCTTCTTCAGAAGTTGGGGGAAACTCTTCAGCGCTAGGTGGGAGGGACGTCGTGTCTGGTTGTTTTTTTTGCGGGAGGGGTAGATTTGTTGCTGTTTTTTTTATTATTTGTTTGGAATGCGTTTTGTGGTGTTGGTGGTGCTGTTTGTGTCGTGCTTGTGGTTGGTAATGGTGGTGGTGGTGTTTGTGTTGGTGATGGTGGTGGTGATTTTTGTGTCGTGCTTGTGTTTGGTGCTGGTGGTGGTGATGTTTGTGTTGTGCTTGGTGGTGTTTGTATTTTGTTTGCTGTGTGTGGTATTAGTGTATTTTTGGAGGTGGGTGGTGTTGGTGTACTGTTTGTGGTGGGTGTGGGCAATAGTCCTTTTTGGGGGATACGTTTCGGGCAGTTAGCCTTAATGTGTCCCCTTTCCGTGCATAAATAGCATGCTGGTCTTCTCCCCTCTACAATTATATCTATTGGGGTGAGCTCATCCAGCCAGATGCGATCCGGGATTTGTGCTATTCTTTCGGGCCTCATTTGGACTAGTAGGTCGAGGCCCATTCCCAGGAACGCATCTCCGGATGCCTTCCCCATTGACAGCACTGTGTCCTCGCCCATGTCTATGAAGCCAGCAATAGCCCACCAGAAGTCCATTGTGGGCAGCATTGTTTGTATTTTTACTCTCTGTGTTCTTCTACCCATGTAGGAGGGATAGAAGCTGTATGTTGTCGATGAGAGTGGGCTTAGGGAAAGCTTCTGCGCCGTTTCCTTGTCTTTTGTTAAGACCGAAATGCTGCCATAGAGTCGGTCCTTTCGTATGAAGAGAATATTCTTCATATAGTCTTTTAGGACCAACTCTATCTCCATTTGGCTGGGCTGTGCTGGCTTTCTTGTTTGGTTTAGGATTGTTCTGAAGAGAACTGTGTTCTCTGTTCTCGCTTTCTTGAATTCTGGGGGGGGAGTTAATGGAAAACATTCCGTTCTCCCCCAAAACAATGTGTTTCTTTGCTTCGGCCAGTTTTTCTCTGGCGGCCGTTAGGTCAATTGGTGTGTATGTAATGGTTTGTTTTGTTTTCTGGGCGAAAGTTGCCCTGTTGTTATTTGTATTATTTTCTGTTTGTTTGTTTTCCGTTTGCTCATTTTCCTTAACATTTGTTTTTTTCATTTTCTTTGTTTGTTTCGTTGTCTAATTTTGTTATAATTATTTTTTGTTCTTCAGAGTTGGGGGCGTGGCAGAGCTAATGGCAGACATGTCTGCCATCTTTTCCGCCATGCTGCCAAGAAAGAAATTTTTTCGGCAAAAATAGATATTTATTTTACCCCCTAAAAAGGGGGTAAATGCAAAAATGTTTCCCTAAATAACAGGGGTTAGTGTTCCAAATGTGTTGCACTGAAAAATTTATCCGGTACTTACAATAGTAAGGGTAAATCCCGATGGAATAGCGGAGCCGATGTGAAGCGTGTCTTACTCTATCAAGATAGATAGATAGATAGATAGATAACTTTCTATTTATTTGCCACCAGGGCATCAACGATTGGGACAAATACAAGGGGGGTAGTTTACATACATTTCAAAGAACGTGTAAAAACATATAACAAATAAAATTCAACAATCGAAGTCCTCAATAGGGAGAGGGCGTTGACGTGGGACGCACACACCCCCGAAACAAATGTGCAACCCTCCTCCTCAGGAGCACAAAGAGCGGATGCTCCCTTCCTCTCCTCTTTCTTCTCCTCTCTCATCTACAGGCTGATATAGAGAGAAGGCCCATTCAGTCGGGCCATTCTCGCCACTTTCACCCACCTTTCATAAAACTTGCTGGGGTAGAGCATCTCTCTCTCCATTCTGATCCTTCTTCTAAAATGGTACTTGAAAAAAGGACCAGTTGTTGGCCGGAGAGAAAAGTGTCTGACCTCAGCCCTTTCAACCTCGTCCACCATACTACCTCTTTCGCCATAGCTATCACACAGAGGAAAACCGCCTCTCCTTCGTTTTTGAAGGGGGAGGCGGTTTGATCGTGACAATGTACTCGGTGGTCAACCGGATTGGTCCCACCCGCGACAGTAGTCGTTCCACATAGCACCACAGGTCAGCAACGCCCGGGCAGTGTACGAATGCGTGCGCGACGGTTTCCTCGTCACGCACGCATCTCAGACAGATCTTCTTCGAGGGGGCCCTACCCGGGTGCCCGTGTCTGTAGAGCTTGTCCCGAACGGGTAGAGCTCCTCGGTAGCACTGCCAAGCCAGGGACTTTTGGAAGTTGTCCATCGGTCCCGGGTCAAACGTCCTACCGAACAGACTGGCTAGCTCGTCTTCCTCCATGCCCAGAGCTTCTCCGAGCGCGTCGTCGCACTTGCTGCGCACCAACCCTCTATAGAATGTTGAGGTTGAGTCTCCACTGATTGCCGGATCCGCTTGCCAAAGGGCTGTGAGCGCCTGGGCACATTCAATGTGGCAGTCGCCCATTTTTCTCGGTCTTTTCTTGACCTAGGATTGCAGCTCGGTGAGTGAGACGAGTCTCGGAAAGACTCGCCTCAGAAAAGGGGCCCACACCGGCTGACCGGTGAGGAATACCTGGAGGTGCCGTAGCCTTAATGCGTGTCTACGCGTCGTCAGCCACGGTACCCCCAGCCCTCCGTTCGAAGGGTGTTGACAGCAGATGGATCTTCTCACCAAAGGGGCCCGCTTCTTCCAAAGGAATCGGAAGAGCGATCTGCCCGATTTCCGAGGCGCACGACACCATTACTGTCACTTCATCGGCGTAGGCCGATGCCGCTTTCCGTATTCCCAGTTCCAAGGGGATTCCCTGCAACAGCTCCAGCTTCCGCAGTAGTGGCTCGAGACCCAGCACATACAGAAGGGAGGAGAGAAGGCATCCCTGTCGGATGGATCGCGCGATTTGGAACGGCTCCGAGAGGTAGCCGTTCACCTTGACCCTCGAGCAGGTGTTGCTGCTGTGCATTGCTGCAATCCAGCCCCTGAAAACGGCTTCGAAGCCTGCCGCCGCGAGCACCGCATCCAGGTACCGATGGTCGACCCTATCAAACGCTTTAGATTGATCCAAGTTGATCAGGGCCCCACCAAAGCCGGGTTCGTTTCCTACCCTCTCTACGATGTATCGCATGAGGTGGAGGTTGTTGTGTATGGACCTGGACGGGATTGCGCATGTCTGCGCTTCTCCCACCAGGTTCCCGACGACAAGCGCCATCCTCTTCGCTAACACCTTGGCCAAAATCGTTAACTCTGTGTTTAGCAGAGTTATGGGCCTGAAGTTATCTATGTCATCCCTCTTGTTCTCGTTCTTCCTCACCAGCGTGACTACGCCCTTGGAAACAGAACTGGGAATTCTCCCGTTCTGTTGCCAGTTGCAGTAGACCGCCTCAAGGAGATTGGAGAATAAGTCCGGCATCGCGACATAAAGTTCGTATGGTAGACCATCGAGACCGGGAGATTTGCGTTTGCCGCATTGGCTCAGCGCTTCCCCTATCTCAGCAGCTGAAATCGGCCTTTCGCAGGACTTCGCCTCCCCGTCCGAGAGCCGCTGCAGACCGTCGAGGTATGGACCGAAATCCATGGCCTCACCCGGCCCGCCGCCCCTCCCGAACAGTCGTGCAAAGCGCCGTTGAAAGGCCGAGCACATCCGCTCAGGTTCAAGGATCACGCGTCCATCATGGTCCTTCAAAGACCGAATCGTGAACTTGTTTCCACTTTTTGCCTCTGTCACTCGGGCCCAGCTAACAGCTTTGGCTCCCTCGTTACCCAGAGCACGTATTTTAATCCTGACAACACAGCCCTCGTGCTTCGCATCAAAGAACTGGTCTAGGGCCGTTCTTGACGCCAGTACGCCGGCCACGTTGCCACTCCTAATCGCCTCTTCTACTCTATCAATTCCCTTTCAGTTCTATTCCTATCTGATGCTAATTCCTGACTAAAACCTATCGATTCTATTCTAATTTCTCTCTTGAGAGAGCCCCACCACCTACTGTTGACAATTTCCCCCGTCAACCGCTGCTTAACTAGAGTGCTAATCCGCTTACTGTAAGCTTTGTTCGTCGGTAAGGACAAGTTTAGCTTCCAGTAACCGGGTCCTTTTCTATGGGTTCTATCAAGGTTAACTACTCCGGTCACCAACTTGTGATCCGAATAGTCAACCATGAACATTCGTGGACAGCTTAATATGTCCCTATCCTTATTTCTAACTAGGAACCTATCTAGGTACGACCTAGATGTTCCGCTAAGATTAGTCCACGTCCACAGTGGCACAGTCGGAAAATCTAGTCGATATCTATCAGCCAGATCAAATCGGCCGATTAACCGTTTGAGGCTATTACACCCCTCTATCGGGACATGCCTCTACATAGTCCCAACGTGCATCCAGGATACCATTCCAGTCCCCCACTAAAAGCAAGGAGCGAGACGTTCCCAGAAAAGTCTCTAGGCGCTGGAAGAAGTCCGGTCGCGGTGTCCCAGATGGGACATACGCTGCCACCAGCCTGAAGGCTCCACCTTCACTACTGCCGACGTCTAGAACCACCAGTTGGCCCTCCGGGTCCAGGTGTACCTTCCGTGTCGCGAGGCCCAGGTGTTTTCGCAGCAGTACGACCACCCCGCCCCCACCCCCGGCTGACAGAGAGATGCATAGATCTCAAAGTCGTCGAAGATGGGGGCCAGTTGGTGCTCGCTGCTGATCCTGGACTCGCAAATAGCTACCACATCCATTCTATGCGACCTGAGGTCATTTAAGAGTTTGCCCTGCTTCCAGGACATCCCCAGGCCGCGTACATTTAAACATCCAACTCTTATAACAGCCATGTTGGCGTAGGTGTCCCTTGGGACCCTAATCATTTTTAAATGCGGTTTATTCGCCGCGTTGGTGAACATTTTCCCTTCGGTGGAAACCGAAGGGTCTTTGTCTATTGTTTGCACAAGTGTTTTGTTGTTTGTATTGATGTATGTATACTGTTTTTGTTGATGTGGTGCCTTCTTCTCTTTCTTTTTACCGGTTGAAAGGGTTCTCCCTCGTCGTCACTGGGTGACGTTATAAGGGGTACTCGTCCGTGTTGTTGAGAAGGGGTATATTTTGGGGTTTTGTTGTGGTTACTTTTGTATTTGTTTTAGGTGGTGAGGAGTTGGGTAGGACAGTGTCTTGTGTTGTTATTTTTTCGTGTTGTTGTGGTTGTTGTGGTGGTGATGGTGGTGGTGGTGGTTGTGTTGTTGCGTGTGGGGTGGGAAGAACCGTCTTTTTTTTTTGGGGGGGGGGGGCATTTAAAAGGGGACAAGAAGCCCTCAGGTGACCACTTCTTGAACAGTGGTAGCATGAAGGTCGCCTGCCCTCAACAGAAATGTTTATGAAGGCGACTCCAACCAGGGACACACGATGCGGTATTCTTGCTATCCGTTCTGGTCTCATTTGGACCAGAACTTCAAGGCTTTTGCCGCTGAATACGCCCCGCTGGATTCGCCTATCGAAAGGATTGTGTCCTCATCTTCTAAGAATCCCGTTAGCAACCACCAAATGCTCACATTTGGCCTGATGCCCGAGATTCTTATCTTTTGAGTTCTTTTCCCCAAATATGTGGGGGAAAAGGTGTATGCTTTGGATACAATTGGCGCCAATTCATCTTGCATTAAAACAGATATGCTTCCATACAGTTTCCCTTTCTGTATGAAAGCGATATCCTTCCAGGCACTACTTAGGACCAGCTCAATTTCGCTTTGGGACAACTGAGCCGGTTTCCTAGTCGCGTTCGAAACTGTCCTAAAAATTACGGTCCTGAGGATTGTGTCTCTTCTAATTTCTTCGGGGGAGGTAATTGTGAATTCCCCACCTTCCCCGAAACTTACACAATTCCTTGCTTCTTTCACCAATTTCTTGGCATTCCAGATGTCCAGTGCCTTGTATGTCTGCGTTTCTCGAACTGCCTGTGTGAAGGAGACTGCAGCTGTGGGTCCGTTTTCTTTCGTGTTGTTATCATTGTTGTTGTTGTTGTTATTCGTGTTGGCTTGCTTTTTTCCTTTGTTGGTGTTGTCATTATTGCTGTTGTAGGTTGTGTTGTTATTGTCATTGTTGTTCTTGTTGGTTGTGTTGTTATTGTTATTGTTGTTCTTGTTTGTGTAATTGTTACTTTTGGGGTTTTCACCCATTTCGACAATTTTTTCTTTTGATTCCGTGGTGTCTTGTACGGGAGTGAGGAGGGAAGGCTTACAGCGTTGTGCTGCTACCTTCTCTCTATCACTTTCCTTGGGGGGCGTGGCATGTGTCGTGTTAATGACGTCCATTGTCACTAAACGACTTTTTATCAATAACTTATAACTATCAAATTTCGCCCCAAAAAAGGGCGAAATTTATTTTACCCAACGTCTGCAGGCCTAGGCGAGGGGTTAAACACAACAAATAACAAGTAGCTTAAATAAACCTACCGCTTCTCGTAATAAATTCCGACAAAATGCAGGAGCAAAACAAAAAGACGTGCCCTATTCCTGTGCCCTATTGTGGCCATTTATGTCAAATATATAATTTAACCAGTTAACAATTCAATGAATCGATATCAATAAAAAAAAAAGTATGGAGGCATACTGTCAATCACTAGAACCCTGCAAGTAGTGCCCCAGCATGGCCACAATCCTGTAACTAAACTCAGAAAAAAAATAAATGAATATATGGGATAACGTGTGTGACAATGTGCGTGTGTGTGTGTGTGAGGGAGCACTTGCAGTCCACCTATACGCATGAAAATAGACACATGAACATGCAACCCACGCACACCCAACAACACACACACACGCACAAACAAACACATACGCAGACTCCCACACACATGCACACGTATAGAATAAACAATATTCATTCATACAGAAGTGATCTGTTTGTGATAGACACATAGATATATAGATTATATGAATGAGTCAGGTAACATGTGGTCTGTCATCAAGTTTTTATGTTGTCGTTAAAGAAAGACCTACGCTGAGAAAATGAATTGTTTTGTCAACTACCATGGGCGGGGGACAACATTTATATATTCTTTTACACGTTTCAACTATTGGAATGCGGCCATGTTAGGATAGAAACTTAAACAGCTATTTTAAATCGATTATATCATATTTACTGTTGTTACATCTGCTCTGGAGCTTCTGCTGTGAACCTTAAGAGTCTAGATAAGATCCAGAGAAGAATCGTCAACATTATTGGTCCTGACTTATCATGTCAGCTTCAATCATTATCTCACTGTCGAAATGTTGCCTCTCTGTGCCTTTTTTTATAAATATTTTCATGGGAATTGTTCTGATGAACTTCCTCCTCATGGCCTCATCTTCATGAGTTTAAATGGAGCACTAGATTGCTGGCTAAGTCTCATCCATTTACAGTTGAAATTCCTAAATGCAATCGTAAATTCTATTCTGATAGTTTCTTCCTTCGCACATCTCGCCGATGGAATTCTTTTCCGGTTTTTTTCTCTTTTTTTTTTTTTTGCTTTCCTGTGCACTAGAATTTATGAAAATTCACAGAAACATCAGTCGTCATCTCTCTCCTTGAATTATGATCTCTCTGTCTTGTTCTTCTCCCTCTCAGTAACCCATGGTATTGTAACATTTTAGTAGTTTTGTTTGCCTTGCTTGGAATGAATAATATATATGTATATATACATTATCTATCTATATATATATATATATATGCAGCAATGAACCAGGCCTCTTCTTCCGAGCGTTGTACGAGGGCTTCCCGCCGTCGGGCAGGTACCACAGGGTATTCAGCCGCCACACGGTGAAGTTCTCCTTCTCCACTGCACCTAACATGGCAGACTACATGGCCAAAACCAACGCGGTGAAGCTGGGGAAACTCGACCGTCAACAGCCGCGAGCGACTGACAGTCCGGCGGGGCACGGAGGGCCCCTTGCAGACAGGGTTTCCAGCTATACTCCGGTCCCCGCGGTGGCCGCCATGCCCGCGGAAGACACTGTAATCGAATGCCGGGCGGAACTGAGTGACGGAGGGGAGCCCACCGCACCGACACAACAACACCCAGAGAATCGGGGAAGTGCCGTAGTAGACCAAGGGCCCAGCGTTGGAAATGAGCAAGATAACGACCAAACATGTAACTGCAGAGCGGGCACACAATCCCCCTGCAGGGAAGATGTCTAACGAACGGCCTAGAATATAAATGTGTGGTTAACACGCATAACATTAAGAGCTCCTACATCGGAGCAACATCCACCACCTTTAAATCGAAGATGTATAATCACACAAACTCTTTCAAGGACCGGAGCTAGGCTGGCGGACCTAATATGGGACTTGAAAGACAACGGCACCCCGTATGATCTCAACTGGAGTATCGTTCTACATGCAAATGCATATTCGGCTGGAAATAAGAAGTGTAGGCTATGCCTATCCGAGGCCATGGAGATAGTCAGATTGAAGGGTAATGCGGTCAACCTGAAATCGGAGATTATCATGACGTGCGGACACCAGAGAAGGTGCACATTCTCCGCATGGAAAAAACCGGACAGCCCAAGCTAAAGGCATGCGGGAAAGCGCACGCCGGTCCGAGGGGCGGCGCGGGTCCAAGGAACAGACACCATACCTTGTTGACTATGTATGCCATGTGGGGTAAGTCGACGCAACCTATGCTGCCTATCGGACTCGGCACGTCTTCCTAGGCGACGACATCGCATGACCTGAGACACAGTGGTTCAACTTCCACGGATATTCAGTCCCGTACCATACATCGATAATACACTCTATCTCACCCACAGTGACATGCTCCAATATGGGCGATTCACGCACTCCCTGCATGTGTATTTTTTCAGTGGTATATTCTCGACGCACTCCATTATGTAACACCCCATGTATTTTTCCATGTACAAACCAATGTGTATCTTTGTATACTTTTCTTATATAATTCAGATATATGTATTTGTTTATATATTCTGCATATTTTTTTTTTATATATCCTGCATGCATATTCTATATACGGTCTGGGCATCCCCTTTACATTAATACCATGAACTTCCCATATGTAGCCTTGCTTGAGGTGTCTATACGTGGATTAATCCTCGTTGGCAACATAATATCAACTCTATCAGCACGTACATCAAGGTGCATTTTTGCATGTACAGCCCAATGTGTATCTTTATATGCTTTTCTTATATTTTTTTATGTGTGTAGATGTGTGTATATCTGGAATTGTATAATTGTATAATCAAGACCGTAGCGGTATGTCATATATCAAATCATATATTTTATCTGATGAAGACGTACTCAAAAAAAAAACACAGTACCTTTGAAATATATATAATAAAGCATATATTTTGATTATGTGAATATCTTTCATTTGTTAATATTTTGAATAATATTAAAAACTCCAGGAAAACTTTACTGTTGAATGCTTTTAATCTATTGTAAAATTATATTCATTGAGTAATCAACGAACCATATAATCTTTGGTTATATATATATATATATATATATATATATATATGTGTGTGTGTGTGTGTGTGTGTGTGTGTGTGTGTGTGTGTGTGTGTGTGTGTGTGTGTGTGTGTGTGTGTGTGTATATACATGTGTGTAGAGGTATGTGTGTATACGTGTGTGGGTATGTGTGCATATATATATATGTGTATGTATGTGTGTATATATATATATGTGTATGTATGTGTGTATATATACATATATATGTGCAGGTGTGCGTATGTGTGTATGTATGTGTATGTATGTATATATATCTGTGCGTGTATATGTATGTATATGTACGAATGTGTACATGTGTGTGGATCTGTATATATACGGGTGCGTGTGTATGTGTATATATATATGCGTGCGTGTATATATATATGCGTGTGTATATATATATGCGCGCGTGCGTGTGTGGGTGTTTGTGCCTCTCTGTGTGCATGTATGCGTATATTTGTGTGACTATTTATGTGTGTGTATACATGGAAATGTGTGTATGCTTCTGGGCGTACATGTGTGAACGTAAGCACACAAGCTACTCTGTATGTATCTGTCCGTATCTCTGTGCTTGTGTGTGTGTGTGTGTGTGTGTGTGTGTGTGTGTGTGTATGTGTGTGTGTGTGTGTGTGTGTGTGTGTGTGCGTGTGTGTGCGTGGGAGTGGGAGGTGGCAAACAGCAGTAATTTTGCCGACGGGACAGTGGGTGAGTGACAGCTCACGTCCTGATGGTCAGCGGGCTGCTGTCAGTGTTCAGAATAATGATGACGTCACTAACCAGTGACCAACCCAAGGACGTGCAAAGCGGATGAAGGTGGACGATATAGACCCGTAGGGTCAGAAACCCCAGAAAGAGGATATACTCCGAAATCAACAGACGTGTCCGAGGAACCTGCGAGTCTAGAGTCAGGTCGATCCACACACGGATCGCACCTCGAGCTGTTCGCCGGGGAAACAATTGTAACACAATAAATTGAGTTCCGATGAATCACTTATTTTTCGTTTTCCCTTCTATCATACTCTGCTCCGTAGGAGCATAGAGTGCTCAACCGGCATACCGCCCATGGAAGCATCTTAGCTACCATTAGACATATATATATATATATATATATATATATATATATATATATATATATATATATATATATATATAGGAACGAGTAGGACCCCGACGGCTGAGCTCAAGCCGTTTCGACGGCTAATTCTGGTTCCTTACCACATTTCCTCCGTTATATACATATATATATATATATATATATATATATATATATATATATATATATATATATATATATATATATATATAAAAACAGGGAGAAAGAGACGATTATTAGGAAGAAAATTATTTGTTTTTCCTTTTTTGTTTCTCTCTCTCTCTCTCTCTCTCTCTTCTGGGTTAGAAAATGATTAAAACGAAATGTTTTATTTTGTGTGAAGTGTTAAGGTATTATTTGATTTATTTATTTATTTAACAATGGCATTTATTTATCTATTTATATATTTAATAATTGTCTATTACCGGTTTCAGCATTTTTATGCATTATCAAATAATAGTGAAATGTATTAGTGTGGTGTCACACATGTTAAAGAGAAGGTGCAGAAAGAATAATGTTATTTACAAACAAGGTTTATGAAGTGAAAAGAAAAAAGAAAAAAGAAAAAAAACGGGCATAATGTAGAGCATAAAAAGTCAATGTGGAAGAAAAAATGTTATTTACAGCATAGTTCTTGAAGTTAAGCAGATTAAAATGTGTTAATATAGCAAGGGTGCTTAATTGATCCATGATTCCATGATGCAGGCAAATGGTGGACTGAGGTTTGATATGATTTCCCTTTTTAGAGATGCAGGGGGAAGCAATTCTTGCTGGATGATATTTAATTTATTTAAGAAAAAGGATTAGGTATGGTGTGAGGGAGGTAACTCTTGTAAATGTTTGATTGTTTGTTGCAGTTTTAGATTGGTCCGATTTTTAGAGAATTAAGTAGAGGTTGGAATTTGTTAATGAAATATGTTTCCTTATTGGTACGTTGGATGAAAGTAGCGTTGTCTATGAATTTGTAAATGGGGAAAATTTTAAAGTTTGGATGTTGGTTGGGTGCACAATTGGCGATATATTCACTAAACGCAATCTTTCTGTATTCCTGTATTTTAATTTGTGATTTATGGACGGTCATACGTTGATGGAGGCTGTTTTTTGTCTGTCCTATGTAGTGCTCTTGACAACCTGAGCAGGTCAAAACATAGATTAGGTTTTCAGATGCACATGTAAAGTTGTGTTTAACTGTGAAACGCTGTCCTTGTTTATGGAATGTTGAACCTTCTATTAGATTTATGCATATAGTTGGGCCTTCCACATTTTGTTACTGTAGGGTTCATTGTGAGGGTTTGTTGGATTTTGGCTTGTGTGAGAATGTTTTTATGGATTTAGGTTGTCTTTTGCACTTTATGATGTTGTGAGTTTGGAGGATTTTGTTCATTCTTGGGTCTCTTTTTAGTAAAGGAATGTTCTGGAGGATGGTGTCGAATGCCTCATTGTTGAGGGGGTTGTGTGTGGAGATGTACGATAGAGTTTTTTGTTGCAGTTCATTCCTGGGTTTGGGGTGTCTGAGTTCCTGGATGTCTAGTTTTAGGGCACGTTGGAATCCATTGTTGATTAGGGATGGTGGGTAGTTTCTGCTGATAAGTATGTTTTTTTTATTCTTCTAGTCGTGTGTAGCATGTGTATTTAGCTGAAACTATTGTGCAGATCCTTCTGGCTAGGTTATAAGGAATTGCCATTTTGGTGTGTCTAGGGTGACACGAGTTGAATGGAAGGTATTTTTTGGAGTCTGTGGGTTTGTAGTATACGTTTGTTTTTATTTTGTTGCTTGTTTTCTTGATGATGATGTCGAGGAAAGGGAGTTATTCAAGGCTGTAATCCATTGTGAATTGTAAGTTTGTGTTGAGTCCATTCAGAAGGGTTTTAAACTCAAACAGTCTATCTATACTTTCATGCCAGAGGATGAAGCAGTCGTCCAGATATCTCTTCCAGTTCTTTTCTGTGTTGGTAGAAGTGGTTGCCGTATTTGTCTAGAACTTTGCGGTAGAGAGTGGTTTCCAAATATCCCATGACAAGGTTGGCGTATGAGAGGGCCACTTTCGTGCCCATGGCAGTCCCAGATATCTGACTGTAGTATTTGGCATTGAATTCTTTAGGGATGCGCTGTGGGAGTTCACTAGGGAAATTTTCCATCCAGAATTCTATTGTCTCTATACCTAGGTTGTGTGGGATATTGGAATATAAATTGATGACATCAAAGGCTACTAGTAGGGTATGTTCATTATTGAGTGTTGTTGGGAGGTGGTTGAGCATGTCAAGGTCGTCCCTTATGAAGCTTTTTATGTGTTTTAGGAAAGGTTTAAGCAGAATATCTAGGAAGTTGCTTAGGCGGTGGGTTTCACATGTGGTGCCTGCTATTATGGGTCTTAATTTAAGGTCATCAGGAGGAGCTATATTGATGTAAACGTTCTGTGGCTTGCTTGCAGGCCCTGCCTATTACTTCGCTTTTGTGTGTCTTGGGTATACCGTAGAAGAGGCTGGTTCTGCTTTTGAAATTAGTGATGTAGTTGTATTCCTTGTCTGTAAGGCCTTCTTTGTAAAGGGTTGTTAGGGATTTTAGGTTTCTCATTATTTTCTGTTGTGTGTAATGTTGGGCCTTTTCATAATATGTTTGGTTTTCTAGAGTTGAGAGTACTAGAGTTGTGTAATAATCTGTCTCCATAAGGACTACTGCACTCCCTTTATCTTCCTCTTTGATTGTTAGGGTTTTGTCGTTTTTTAGACTGTTAAGACCATTCCATTCTTTTTTGCTTAGGTTTGGTTTTTGTTTATGTCTGTGTAGGTGGTGGTATGGGTAATAATGTGTTCGCAAAATTGATCGAGGAATTTATTCTTGCCTTTTGGTGGGGTGTAGTTGCTTCTATTTCTGGCTATTGAGTCATCCTCATTGCATTTGTCGTATAGTTGTTCGCTGAGTCTTAGTTTTCTACAGAATTCTGCAATATCTTCCTTCATTTCGGGGTAGTTTAGTTGTTGGGGAGTTGGTATAAATTTTAGACCTTTGGAGAGTATGTTGATTTGTTCTATTGTTAATTCTTTAGAGGTTAAATTGACAATTTTTATTGCATTTTGTGTTTCCTGTGTGTTTTGTGTTATCTTGTAATCCTGTGTCTGTGTACTGTGTCTAAAAAATGATTACGGAAGTTGTGATGGCTGTTGAAGTTTGGATGTCTCTTATAGTTGTATTGGTCCCTGCTGTTGTTGTAAGATGGTGTGTAGCTGTGGTGGTTGTTGAGTTTAGGTTGTATCGTGTGGTTGTATTGAGCCCTGCTGATGTTGTTGTAGGGTGTGTAGATTTGATGGACGTGATTATAGGGTGTGAAGTTGTGGTGGTTGGTGAAGTTGTGTTGTATCGTATGGTTGTGTTGAGCACTGCTGTTGTTGTAGGGTGTGTAGACTTGGTGATAGTTGTAGTAGGGTTGTCTTGTGTGGTCATATTGAGTCCTGTTGTTTTGTTATATGGTGTGTAGCTATGGTGGTTGTAGTGGTTAGAGTGTCTCGTGTGGTTGTATTGTCCCTTGCTGGTGTTGTTGTAGTAGGATGTGGTTAGTGGGGGAGGGTAGATTAGGGTTTCCTTATAGCTGGTGTGTGGTTGTGAGGCCCTGTGTGACATGTGTGGTAGTTGTGTATTTTGGGTTCTATGTTGGAAGTAATGATGGTTGTGGGTTTGTTGTGTGGGGATGTTAGGAGGGGTTGTAAGTGTGGGGGATTTTATGGTTTCTCCTGGTGGGAGAGAAGTTGTAGTGTCTATCTTGTAGCTGATGTTTCTCTATTACTATATTTGTTGCTTGGGAGTCCGTGTGGTAGTTGTGTGGAGGATGTAGGAGGTAGGGGCGAGGTGATGCCTTCTTTTGTTGGTATGTGGGGAGATATTGGTTTTTTTTTTTGTTGTTGTTGGTTGTTGTGTGGTGTTTGGGTGTTGATTGAGTTTTCTTGTTATTGTGGTTTTAATGAAGGGGTTCTTGGATGTGTGTTCTTTTTGGAAAAGTGTTTCATAGTTAGAGAACCAGGTTTCATTTATTTCCCAACGTTGAAGGGATTTTAATTCTTCCTTATTACAGTCCTCTAACCATAATTTTGAAATATTTTCTAGGGTGGTGTCTTTGGTTATATCGATAATTGGTAGATTAATCTCATCGTCGATTGATTTGATCCTATCTTCATTTGCTTGGGCTCTCAATTTAAGGAGTTCAATTTCGGTTTATATATATATATATATATATATATTTGTATATACATTATCTATTTATCTATCTATCTATCTATATATATATATATATGTGTGTGTGTGTGTGTGTGTGTGTATATATATATATATACATATATATA
>OZ024746.1:69345364-69365364 GCA_964016885.1 Eledone cirrhosa | reverse complement strand
TTGACTTTGCCTTTCATCCTTACGGGGTCGATAAAATAAAGTACCAGTAATGCACTGGGTAATTGCTGGCCTTGTGCCTAAAGTAGAAACAATTATTAATATTCGAAAAACTCAGATTACATTTATTATTATTATTATTATATATATATTCACACACACACACGCCCACACAAATATATATTTTATATATTTATATAAATTTAAAGGATGTATACAAAATGTTTTTCATATGTCAAGTTGGTCTTGACGATGTTTATTAAAAAAGTCGATAATTGATGATTGATACCAATCATTAAAATGAATTATAAACTTCAGATTCGGGGTTTCCTAGAAACAGCCGTCTGAGAATGTGTAACTTATTAGAATTTGTAACTTAAAGAACAACTTATTGTTTGTTGCTCTCTATATATGTACATGATTCTAGTTTGTTTCTCAAAATTTATATATGAAAACGATGTTTTGATATATCCTTTAAATTTATATAAAACTTGACGAATTACCCGCGCCTTGCTGCGTTTCACACTTTTTTTGTAAGAAAATGATGATTGATTTTAAATCAATGATATAATTTATGGAGAAAAACTACATTTCAATATTATTCAATGTAAAATGTAATGCATGAAAAATTGGAAAACATTATTTTGTGTAATATATTAAATCAAAAGTACATTATTAAATCTTATTCTTATTTTGTTTCTTGTAAATATATTTTTTCAAAATATCAATTCAAAACGTTTGTGAATAGGCATCATATCTTGTCATTTCATATAAATCGAAGGGAAAAAAATTTCAGCGGGGGTTTGTGTCCCCGGAGAACCCTTTGATTAAAATGAAATATACTTATCCAAGTACCCTGGACAATGTAGTTTCAGAATATATATGGTTAAACGATAGGAGGAGTCAGTGAACAAACAAACAAACAAACAAACAGACAGACAGGAACTACAACTTTATACATATAGACATGTTCTGAATTTAATGCTCACCGCGGTTACTTTTGACACTGCTAATACGTATGGCGGGCTCTCAGTCATCATCTACCTAGTTCTGCATTATCTAATCTAGGCCTGTTCTATGTAGCGTATCGAGCGAGCACGTATAGGGTACTTTTGTTTTGGAGAATGGTGGTGATGGTGACTAGTAACCATATCACATCACTCTGTTTAATACCATTTCCTTGCTTACTTTATTGCAAGTTTTAAGACTAGACTCTTGACAGAGTTATCGTTATCGTGATCTCATGACGAATCGACACCGCCTACAGTCCTCTAGATAAAAAAAAATAATAACTCTAAACCTACTATACAATTCTTCCACCTCTAATCTGCGAACTCTGATCCAACCTAGACTCGGTTTGTCACTTCCTCCTACTAACACACACACACCACACACACTTTCCTCTTAGAGACACAAATATTTCACCTTATCCACAGGCTATCTCTGTTGTCTAGGTTACACTCTATACGCAGATTAAACTCTGAAAGGTTGTTTATGATTATGACATGGAGTCTAGAATACACAGTCATCGCTACCCTAATAATACGAACCCGGAGCGTGTCGGAGTATGCTTCCTGGCGTGCAAAACCCCAGGAGCAAGCCACCTCGTTTTCACAGCGGACAGATTGGAGAAAGCGTTGAAATACCAATTCCAGCTAGCAAGACTCATTCCTTGAGGATGGCCAACTCTGCCTTGATACCTGAAAGCTGGTGTCTGCACATATGTAGATACCAATCTCGCCACCCATCCGCCCCTTACACTTAGACTCCCAGTGACTATAGTTGAAAGACGCCTTCAATCACTGCTCTAAATACATATATTTTCTCTACCACTTTTCGAATTTCTCCAACTACCAACATCTCTTCAAACAAACATACATACATGTATGCATGCATGCACACATACATATACATGGTGGCTGCCAACTCGCTTTCGAGTACGGCCACTAATGTATATCCATGTAGGAGAACCCCTACCGATGCGCTGAACAAGTGTGACTTTTTAGTCCAGCCAGCGACTTGAAAACTCTGGTACAAACACTACACTTGTGACAATTATTGACACATAGTGCTGGGCCTATGGTACCATGTGACGACAAGTGCAGAGAGATCTCCAGATATAAAGCAATGCTTGTGCCGTGAAGCTTTTATAGTGAGCAAAGGCACTGCACAAAGCCAGTCCCACTCTCTTAACCAAGATGATATTTACCAAAAAGAAGAACAAGTCAACATCATTGGATACCATCAGGGTTGCAGGTGTTATATCAGAGTTTTCCTTCTCCTAGAATTCTGCCTTGACAAAGGCTAAGGGGTCATCTTTCCCGGTGATTTTGGATGGCCATTGACTCTTAAGAGCTCCTTTGCCCTTTGACAGGTTTTGTTTTTAGTCCTGCAGGATGTCCAAAGTCACCCTCCTCACCAAGAAACCTTGGTGGGGTTGCCAGTTTAGTCGCCAACGACCCGAACATGGGACAGGTTGTACTGGGATACATGTTACCAGTAGCACCAACTGGTGACCTGACATACATACATACATACATACATACATACATACATACATACATACATACATACATACATACATACATACATACATACATACATGAAACGCTTAATGTTTTGTTATATGTTTCAGCTGTCACATTGCTATCATATAACACACATCTAAAACCACGCAATCAAGATACAAGCAGAAAGCCTGAACCAGCGTGGATGCGAAATTTAAAATCCAAAATTTTGTCCCTGAGACGAAGTATCTCACACATCGCAGTCGTTATGTAATGCAACATAGAGAGCAACTTCACACGACACCAGGAAGACCTAAAGAAAAAGTTAGAGAGACGATTTGGAGATACAAAATTTAAAACTTTGAACTCCAAATTACACCAGTTGAAACAACAACTCACAGCTACAACAGAAAGACTGAAATATATGTCAACAGCACATAAACGACAAGTGCTAAATAGATTGTTTGCCAGAGATCCTAAATCAGTTTATCGCAGCTTCGGTGGCAAAAGCTCAATCTCTGTAAATGACACCCCTTCAAAAGAACAGGTTGAGAGCTACTGGAGATCTGTATGGGAAACGGATGACGGATTCAACAGACAAGCTGATTGGCTAAAAGAACTGGAACAGGACTACCGCCAACATGTCGAGGTAAAACAATATGACATAGATGGGTCAATACTGGAAACAGCTCTACAGAAAATGTCGAATAGGAAATCGCCAGGCCCAGACCTCATTACAGGATACTGGTTGAAGAATTTCACTTTCTATCGGCAAGATCTCATACGGCTGTTTACAGAAACCATTAAGGGCACACAAGAACTGCCCAGATGGTTATCAACTGCCTCTACTCTCCTCATTCCCCAAAATAGCCAAACCACCCTTGCTAAAAATTACCGCCCAATAGCCTGCCAAAACATCATGTATAAATTATATACTGGGTGCCTTAACCTGTTCTTACAGGATCACTGTGCAACATCACCAACAACATCATAACACCTGAGCAAGCTGGTGGAAAGAGGGAGGTGTGGGGTTGCATAGATCACCTACTAACTAACAAAATGATTCAGGAAAAAACAACAAAGAATCGCAGAAACATGACTGTCGTGTGGCTGGACTATCAAAAAGCATTTGATAGTGTACCTCATGGGTGGATTGTTAAGGCTTTACAGTTAGCTAAAGTCCCACAACCATTGGTAGCTGCTGTTGAACGCCTGACCAAGAACTGGTACACCAGTTTGATCCTTAGAGGTGGGAAGGAGCAGGTTAAGATTGATAAGATACATTACCAGAAGGGCATCTTTCAGGGTGATAGCTTGTCAGTGCTACTCTTCGTTCTCTCACTGAATCCACTATCTTACCTACTCAGGAAACAAGGTGGACAAAGAAGTGGGCCCAGAAGTATCTCCCATCTTTTCTTTGTTGACGACCTGAAGTTGTATGGGCCAAATATCAATGACATCAAGAAACAATTGGACCTCATTACACAATTTTCAACCGACATCAAAATGAAATTTGGTGAGTCCAAGTGTGCATATTTGGCAGTAAAACGTTGAAGAGCTGTGCCCTCCTCTAGAAATCTAGAGATGAACGGCCTGACAATACAACCTCTGCAGTCAGGTGACAACTACAGATATCTTGGACAGGATGAGAATGTCAGATATGATGGACCCATAAATAAGGAGAGAACCAGAACTGAATACCTCAGAAGAGTAAAGAAAATATGGTCATCAGAACTGTCAGCATACAACAAATACATTGCCCACAATACTTATGCTGTGCCAATTCTAACGCCAACATTTGGCCTACTGAACTGGTCATTGCAAGAACTAAGTGAGATGGATGTTAGAACTCGAAAACTTCTCACTGTTACTGGGAACTTTAACATCAATGGTGATGTGGATAGGCTATACTTCTCACGCAAGGAAGGTGGCCGGGGTCTAAAATCAATATTAACAACATATGAGACCCGGATAGTAACACTGAAGCAACACCTTCAACAGAGGAATAAGGTTGGCAACCATCTTGCCCAGGTTTATGACCATGAAAAAAGAAATATCATTAGAATAGCGACTGATCTGGAGGAGAGATATGGAATAAAGCCTGATATAAATCTCTCACCCAGAGAAATCGGAAGATCCTATTCAATGTTCAAACAAGATAAAAAAAATTGACCAATTTACAGAAAAAGTTGTGCATGGATACTTGAGGCGTAAAACACAGACCATAGAGGGGATAAACCACTCAAAAAGCCTGGCATGGAGTTCCGACAAGTTTATGACATCGCACCTTGAGGGATATCTCTGCAATACAGGAACAAGAACTCCCTACCAAATATCTGCTGCACAAAAGAGGAGGGCCAGCAGCTGACAATAAATGTAGGCTATGTAAAACAAAGATCGAGGATGTAAGCCACATTGTTGCCAGCTGCGAAAGAATGTCATCTCGCTACTACCTCCCCATGAGACACGATGGGATAGCTAGAACCATCTGGAACGCACTTCGGAAAACAAAATTAACAACAAACGAGGAAGAATATATTGAGACAGATGGCACTAAGGAATACTGGTGGAACCTGAAAATAAAAACTGCCACCAAATTAAAGCCCAACCGGCCTGATATTGTAGTTTGGGACCACACATTGAAAACGTGTTCTGTTGTGGAGATCAGCTGCCCACTTGATGTAAACGTTGTCAGAAAAATACAGGAGAAGGAGGACATCTACGGACCATTGATGAGGAGTTTACAAATCCAGTATCCAAGATACACCTTTAGCTTCATACCCATCATTATTGGTGCTACGGGTTATATACCAACCCACTTGGACCAAAGTATGACTTAACTTGGATTTGCGGACAAAAAGCGCAGCTCCCTAATTCATAGTCTACAAATGGCTGCGATAGCTGGCACCTTCAAAATTTGCAAAACATTCTTGCGATTCAAGGATGACAATTTCTTTTCTTTTACAACCTTGCCACCAGGAAGGTGGCCGGTCAAAAAAATATACTCGAAATTAAGAGAAAGAGAAAACATACATACATACATGTTTGTGTATGTTGAAAGTGCTTAGTTACTTATGTCATGTATGTATTCTCCGTGTGTTTGTGTGTGTAAAGCAGGTGTGTGCAACATATTCCATTGGCGGGCCACTTTTGAACATTGAAACAACTATTAAGGCCATTAATATTTATTAAGGACTATTCCAAAGATTCACCACAACTTCTTTCCATAACATAGAACTGGGAAATTATAACACACATAACCCTCTCAGTGAAGCCCTTTAGTATAGGTCAACTAACAGAAAATTGTATTACGATTGCGAAAAAAATTCTGAATAAACCTACAAGGTAAAAATTAAAAATGGTCATCGCGAGCCACTCTGACTGTTCTGGCGGGCCAGATTGTGGCCCGCGGGCAGCCTGTTGCACGCTCCCGATGTAAAGTAACACTAACAGTTAGCTTAACCTCTCCAAAATATATATTTACTATAAAAGACACAAGCAGCAAAACGATGTTTGATTTTTTTTTCTTTCGATATTCAAATTAAGATTAAATCTTTAGTATCAAATTTCTCAAGAGGATCACAATAGATGCTTCCTGCGATATTAAACATACGCACCACATCACGTTATATTCTGTTTTAGTTCACTATGGACTGGCAGTCGTACATATATATATGGTAAAGGCGTGTGGCTTAGAGGTTATAATGTTCGGCTCACAATAGTAAGATCATAAATTCGATTCCCAGCGACGTATTGTGTCCTTGAGCAAGACACTATATTTCACGTTGCTCCAGTTCACTCAGCTGGAAAAAAATGAGCTGTACCTGTAATTCAAATAGCTTAACTTGTCAGACACTGTGTCACGCTTAATTTTCCAGAGAATTACGTATAGGACGCACGTGTCTGTGGAATGCTCAGTCACTTGCATGTTAATTTCATGAGCTAACTGTTCTATTGTTCGAACAACTGAAGCACTCATCGTCGGAACAGACGGAAGACCAAGGCAAAGTAAATGAATATGATTCATTCAACTCTGTTCTTACCAAATAAGTAAAGAAAACAAAAACCAACCGGACTTCAATAAACGCTGTCAATACATGAAGCGGGTGTTAAATTTATTGTCTTTTTAATATTTACTGAAGTCTTGAAGGGGTGGTGGATTGGCATAATGAGTAGAGCATCAGATACAATGCTATTGTGGTATTTGTTCCGGCTCTAAACATTCTGAGTTTAAATTCTGCCGAAGTCAATTTCACCTTTCATCATTCTGGTGTCGATAAAATAAAGTACCAGTCAAGTACTTAAGGCTGATTTAATCAACTTTGCCCTTCCCCCAAGTTTGCTGGCCTTGTGCCTCAATCAGAAATCAATATTTTTCTGAATCCGGGAAAAATTAATTAGTAGAATTGTTAGAACATCAAAATGCTTTTCAATGGATACACTTAAAATTTTACTTTGCATTGGGAAAATATTTCCCAGATTTTTTTTTTTTTTTTTTGTTATTTCGTAAATATTGTGTTGCAGCTCACTCAGTTGTCACACAACTAGTCAGCTGACAATAACGTTTAGGTTATATGAGGTCTACTAATTATAGTTTCTGATTTAAATCTACCCCAGTGCATTAATGTACTTTATTTTATCGACCCCATAAGGATGGAAAGGCAAAGCTCACTTTGGCAGAATTTGAACTTAGATCGTAAATAGCCGTAACTCTATGCCATAAAGCATGTTGCCCGACGCTCTACCGATACTGCCAAACCACCGCCCTCAAAATAATGGTTTCTGATTTAGGCACAAGGCCAACAATTTCGGGGGAGGGAGTGAAAAGTCGATGAAATCGACCCCAGTGCTTTACTTGTACTTTATTTTATTGATCCCGTAAGTATATGTATATATATATATATATGTATATATATATATATGTATATATATATATAGATATATATGTATATCCTCCAAAGACGTCCTACGAGCCATTGATTACAGAGTCGGTCTAGATCGATACAGATCGAACCTCGAGCTGATCAATAGCGAAACACGCGTCACCAACCAATAAACGTAATGAAGGAGTAACCACTCGTCCTTGTTTTATATATATATATATATATATATATATATATATATATATATATATATATATATATATATATTGTTATACTTTGGGAGGGTCATGTTGCCAATAAGAAACACACGCACCAGTTGCTTTCACTTCAATTTATTATAATAAATTTATAATAAATTTATAAATCTCTGGTTGGTTGGTTGGTTCCACAACCAGATGGTTGTTTATATATTGTCATAGTTCTTTCGTCACACACTCTGTTTCAACACACGATTTCAGATAAAGAATCTTGCTAAACAAATTCAGAAACGATATATATATATATAAATAAATATATAGCTTTCACCGTATTTTTGACTAAAGGAATTTTAGCCTGATAATGGGGTTTAGAACCCTCAGATAAATGGAAAAAGATGAATATTGACGTACATTTATCTGAGAGTTCTAAACCCCATTATCAGGCTAAAATTCCTTTAGTCAAAAATACGGTGAAAGCTATATATATATATATATATATAATAAAATTAAAATTAAAATATAAAAATAAATAAATAAATAAATAAATAAATAAACAGACTAAATAAATAAACAGACTAAATAAATAAACAGACTAAATAAAGATGGCGTAGGAGGAAACATAATAGCACCACTGACGATGCTGCAGATGTGCAACGAAAGAACTTTGTTAGACTATATTTATGTGTTTGTGTGTGTCTATATTGTATCTGTATGTTTGACCGTTGGTCAGTCAATGGTAACATTGAGGACCGGATAAATTAAATTAAACGATATAAAAACACAGAAGCAAAAACCGACCAAAAAGTGAGTGTGTTCTGTTATTAATTCTGGCAATATTATTACACAAATATGACCCTCCCCAAGGGAGCTATATATATATATATATATATATATATATATATATATATATATATATATATATATATATATATATATATATATATATATATATTCTTCATGGCGGAACCAAGTTATTAAACAGAAGGGCCGACTTATTCGGTGCCTGCAGACACCTAAGGACGGGAACTTTCCTCAAGCTATATGGATAAACCCCGGTTACGGCCTCCCACGACGCCCCATCCCCCTCCCCCACCCCGCCCCCCTGTAGGTCCCCTACACCCCGTACCAATGACCAATGATTTTATATATATATGTATATATATATCATGTGTATATATGTATATATTTTATATGTGTATATATGTGTATTTTATATATACGTATGTATATATATGTATATATTTTATATATATATGTATATGTATGTGCATTTTATATATATATGTATGTATGTTTTATGTCTGTATACATTTTATGTATGTGTGTATTTTATGTATATATATATATTTTATATGTATATACTTTATATATATGTATGTTCTGTGTATATATATATATTTTATATATATATATACTTGTGCGTACATACATGCATACATATATATATATACACTCCTGTATGGATTTGTGTGTGTAGATGTGTGAGTGTCTGAGGGGGTAGGTGTGAGTGTATGTACAAGTCAACCAACATAAACCTTTTATTTCTAAATTTTCTAAACTATCTAAGTATTAGACTCCAACCAATATTTTAAGTATTACCACCCCACATTTTGTATGTGTGGATGTGTGTGTGTCTGTGGAGGTGGGTGTGAGTGTACGTGCAATCCAACCTACATAAGTCTTTTTATTTGTAAATTTTCTACTCTAACCATAAATTTCAGTAGCACCACTCCACATAAATTCCTCAATTTAAGAATGACCTGTAGTATCTATTTCATTCTATTAACCTTAATTGAATATATATCTGACCAGGAATGCTTTTTGTGAAAATCAGTCATATGGAACTATTGTCATCTTGCCTGACGGTTTGAACTTTACAACACCACCTGCCTCTTTGAGGTCAAATACCAACCTACTACCATCTACAAACTGACCAATGAGAATCAAGACTATTCCTGCTGACAACATAAAATTATTCCTAACAAGCTCATATGTCCCAAGGCTCTGATCCCATCAACACTATAAACACCGAGCTGGCATATCTAAGAACTGACTAACTGCCTGATGAGGTCATAGCCATTCAATGGCTATCATCGAAATATATATAGCAGTGAATAAAGGATTATGAGTTCATGCAATTGACTTATGTTTTGTCACTATATATATATATATATATACATATATATAGTGTCTTCAAAACCCTTTGAAAATTATACGACACAGTTTAGGTAGGAAACTGCTAAACTAGGCCACTTGTGGTTCCGGATAACCTTGCAGTCATAGCAACGATATGTTGAAGCTTCTTTTTCTTTTTTTTACGCTTCATATTTTTCATTTTCAGAATTATAGACTCTGATAATAAGCATCTAATCTATGTTGTAGAAATAGCATTCCTGGACATTAATACCTAAGAAGTCTGATAGAGTTTGGCAGAATTACAGATATTTTATCGATTTTGCACTGACGTCTTTAGATGTTTAACTAAATTGAGATTAACCGAAATAACAAAATACAAGGTGTCCCATACGTAATACAACATTTAAAGATTGATATAATGTTAAATGATGTCTTTCTTATAGGTCACTTGATGAATGGCCAAAACTAAAAATTTTAGAATTTTGTTATCATCTTATATAGATTAGATTAGCTTTTAAGCAATGATTCTAATATGGCTGGGATGAAAATACGGTATCTAAGTGGTCACGTTAGAGCACACACTGACCCGCTAGATGTCATGCACTCAATTAATGAGAGCTGAAAATGAAAGATTTACAGTATGAGAACAACGGAATTGGCTGGAAACAATGATGAAAACTTAGCTGCTTTTGTTGTTGTTTTTTTTTGTCTTGTTTTTTTTTTTTTGCTTTTTTTTTTTGTTTGTTTTTTCCTTAACTCGGCGTTAAGTTAACATAAAAGGTTGGTTTGAAATGTTAGCTATTTCACATGAACGGCTTTCAATTTCAAATTTAGAAATAAATTTACATCTTCACCTTCCCATTGATGTCATTCTGATCAGATTGCACTGTCCGAGGTATGAGCAAATAGATCATCTGGGACTATATGTTCAAATATTCAGTCTGTTGTACATTATGGATGTGGGGGTTATGAGATGAAGCACGACATGATGCGTCTTCTGAATTGTTTGGATGCTACAATTTTGTATGAATTAATATTCCATGATCAAATAAAGATTGCCATTATCTTTTCACAGTAATTAATTCAAAATATAAGGAATTCGTGTGGACGTATTTAGAGTAGATTTTAATAAACCCGGACAAGACTGCGTATTGCAACATAATTTAAGCATATGTCCAGCAAATTTGGAGGAAGGGCAAAGTTGATTAAATCAACTCCAGAATTTGACTGATACTTTATTTTATCCACCCCGGAAGAAGGTCAAAGTCGATGTTGACGTCGACGAAATCAGGTATAACAATAATATATTAAGAGAAAAATGTTTTTAAATTAGCAAATAAATACATATTAATGAATAAAAACAAATAGAAGCAATATACTCACAGAATGGTGAGTAGCTATGGTCAGAGTACCTTGCGATCCAGACCGCCCCTTCCACTATTGGAAACGGATACTTCCGAGAACGCCCTGTGGGTAACACTTTTTATTTCACCTATGCCATAGAGGTTCCCACATCTTCTGAGACGCAAGCGAGTAGAATGTTATATAATGTAATCGTAGATAACCTTACAAAACATGATAGACAAGGTTCATCATAGTAAATCCCAAAGATGTAGGATCACGAAATAACAATTTCTAGCACAATGTCCAAAATACATTAAGATCATCTGATTTTGAAATGTCAACGTTTCTGACCAAGTATTAAAGCAGTCATCGACGCTAACAGTGGATTCATTAAATAGATACGTCAAGAAGAGTCTCAAGATTATTCATGCCGATATTTTCGATATTTTCTCAAATAGTTCTCCTTTCATGGCTTATGCTTCTTTTACTAAATTCATGCATGTAAATGTCCCCAAAGAACTGAGCAACCTTGTAGTATTGTAAGCAATGCTAATAATATCGAAGTTTTTCTAGGTGGAATAATAATTTCACCCTATACTTTCCTCAAATATTCATCTAATATTGTTTTCTAACATTAGCATATGGCTACACAATTGGTGGTGGTAGTGATTGGAGGGGGTCTAGAATCGATTAAGCTGACCTCTGTTCTTGACTAATGGTACTTATTTTATCGACCCCGAAAAGATGAAAGACAAAGTCGACACTGGCGGCATTTCAACTCAGAAACGTAAAATGAATCAATAAAATAGCCTACGCCATTTTCTTCGATGCTCTAACGATTCTGCCAATCTACCACTCAGTGTTTCTCTAATATTTAAAGACAGATTTGTGTACGGTCGAGTTGTTGTGGTATGAGATCAGACTACTAACAAGAGGTCAAATACTTGTCAATAGCATTGTATTCTTGACAAAAAACACTTAATTATTGTAGGTTCAGTATACACCACTGTAAATCGATAACGATAGGAAATCTGTAAGAACAACTCTGTAATACTGTTATATTGTAGGTTTAGTATACACCACTGTAAATCAATGTGATAGAACAGCTGTAAGAACAGATCTGTGCGTTTCTTGGGCATTTTAAGCCTGACTGAGCCCATCCCTCTCCAGGACTGAGTACAACAGATTTCTTCTAGAGAGAGAAAAAAATCGACCCCAGTACTAGACTGCTACTTTTTTTTTATCGACCTCGAGATGATGAAAGGCAAAGTTGACCTCGGTGGGATTTGAACTCAGAGAGCAGAGAGCCGGAACGAATGTCATAAAGCATTCTATACAATGCTCTAACGACTCTGCCAATTCGCCGCCTACGTTTAGTATACACCACTGTAAATCGATAACAATAGAAAATCTGTTAGAACATCTCTGTAATACTGTTATATTGTAGGTTTAGTATCTAAAAAAAAGTCTAAAGTCTGTCTTAAGCCAGAAGGCTCTTTTGGCCGGTGCTTATCCCGGTTTCATGGCATGAAGCGACTGAGAGTACAAGACTTCCTCCTGGACGGGACGCCAGTCCATCGCAGGGTTAAACCTCCAGCTATTGCTGGTACTCATTTTCAGCTGAGTATACTGGAGCAATGTGAAATGAAGTGTTTTGCTCAAGAACACAACACGCAACCCAGGAATCGAGCCCACGACATTATGGTCGTAAGTCCAACACCCTTACCACTAGGCCACGTGCCTCCACAGGTTTAGTATACAACACTGTAGATCAATGTGATATAACATCTGTAAGAACAGATCTGTAATACTGTAATATTTTAGGTTCAGTATGTATTGTATGGTCCTGTAACTCCTGATAGAGTTGTAGGGGTGCCATTTTGACATACGGCGTTTCTTGGCCATTTTAAGCCTGGCGGAGCCCATCCCTCTCCGGGACTGAGTACAGCAGATTTCTTCCAGAAAGGGGAAGAATCTACCCCAGTACTAGACTGCTACTTTTTTTATCGACCTCGAAAGGATGAAAGGCAAAGTTGACCTCGGTAGGATTTGAACTCAGAGAGCAGAGAACCGAAACGAATACCATAAAGCATTCTATCCGACGTTCTAACGACTCTGCCAATTCACTGCCTACGTCCAGTATAAATCGATAACGATAGAAAATCTGTTAGAACAACTCTGTAATACGGTAATATTGTAGGTTAGTATACAACACTGTAAATCAATGTGATAGAACATCTGTAAGAACAGCTCTGTAATACAGTAAAATTAACAATTGTTTCATTAACTTCTAAGACAGAATTTCAGTTGAAGCAATGTTGAGGGTTTCAATGGAGAACTCAAACGTAGAGTGTTACTTCTTTCAACAAAATATTTTTTTCTCTTTTTCTCTTTTTCTCTTTTTCTCTTTTTCTCTTTTTCTCTTTTTCTCTTTTTCTCTTTTTCTCTTTTTCTCTCTTGCTTACCTTCTCTCTTTTATTCTCCCCCTCTCTTTTTCCTTCTCTCTTTCCCTCAGTCTCTCTCTCCCACTCTCAATTTTCTTACTTCTTTATCACTTTCTCTTTGTTTTCTCCTTCATCTTCATCCAAATATTCTATCTTCTTTCGTCTGTTCTTTTTCTTTACCTTCATTTTTCTTTCTTTTACATTTTCTATTTTTATTTACATATTCTGTTTCTTCATTCTCTTCAACCCTTCACTTTTCATCTTCCATTTTCAGTAGTCCTTTATCTCTTATCTTGAAGCTTCTTCCTGCCTTTCTTCCGTTCCCTTATTTCTTCATTGCAATACTTTTTTTCATTTTGCTTCTTACCTACTGTCGTCTGTTATCGTTTCTCCATTAGAACCTCTTTTATTTATATCATTCTCTCCTTTTTCTTCACCTTTTTTGTCTTTCTGCATCTTTTATACTATTTCTCTAGATAACCTACATTATCTAGACCTACAAGCTAGGCTAATTATATATAAGTTCTTTATGTAGTGGTTTCTATATAAAATATATAAATAAAATAAAATATAAATGAAATAACCTAAAACATGATAAAATAAAATAAAGAGACTATTCAGTGTAGTGTGATAATTTGATAGCATATGGACCTGTACAAGCTGCCCTGATTTTATACTGATTTGATGTACGCCGATTGAGAATAACGCCATTTTGAAGTTGTTCATATTTTTACCACTCCACCACCGATGCAATTTCTACTAATCGGTTATTTACAAACGTGATCTTTTCGTATTGTTTAGATTCTTTGTGAAGAATTCATACATTATCCTTTGTTTTGAAATGATGCCTGATATATCCTAACAATTCATATGAAATTAACAGAGACATTATTTTTAATTTCCCAATTAGAAGTGTTATTTAATGACTTCAGATGATATCTTCTGGTGTAATAATGATTTCTGGTTTTGAAACAAGGCTAGCTATTTGTGGAAGGTAAAGTTGAAGATGGCAGGATTTGAACTCAGAATTTAAAGAGCCGGAACAAATACCACAAAGCGCACTTAGAAAGGTTCGGGTTAACCGCGAAACCGCCAAGGGCGATGGAAGGGGGAGCCACACTGGGACTCAAGCTGTGAAGAGACAAGACGGGCACACTGATATTTCGAAGGGGAAATGAAGTCCCAGAACTGGACACCGACATGGACAGACGAGAACTTTTCTCAATGTGCGCGAAATTCGTGGGCCACTATCCAATCGCAGGGTGGTTCCGAACAGCATGCAGCTATGTCAAGAGACGAGCGGACTGGCTGAGCTGGAGAGACAGGGTAGAAGAGAGGACAATGACCATGATGCGGGAGATCGTGGAGAGGGTAAAGGCGGATGACCCAATAAGAGGAAACTGGTACGTCCCCAAATCGGAGAACAGAACTGTATGGTGTTATTCCAGCAGCATAGCGCTAGGGGTCGCTCTGGACATAGAAAGTGTCGAGGTTGAAGACGCTACCTGGCTCAGGAAGAAGGTGAACTGTAACCACTTCAACTTGGCCGTATTGGGCGCCGTATTGAGGGGAGTGAATCTTGCCCTGAGATGGGGCTGCGTACCATAGAGATTCGCACTGATTCGACCACTGTACTTGGGTGGGTGAGATCAGGGCTCATCAGTGAGAGGAGGGTGCGAACGAGAGAGGCGACAGAAATGTTAATAAAGCGCGCCTTGGAGCTACAGGTATATACCAACCCGCTTGGAGCAAAGTATAACTGAACTTGGATTTATGGACAAAGAGCGCCGCTCCCTAATTCACAGACTACAAATGGCTGCAATAGCTGGCCTGGCACCTTCAAAGTTTTCAAAGCATTCTTGCGATTCAAGGAATGACAATTTATTTTATTTTACAACCTTGCCACCAGGAAGGTGGCCGGTCAAAAATGTACTAAAATTTAAGAGAAAGAGAAACATACATACATACATACATACATACATACATACATACATACATACATACATACATACATACATACATACATACATAGGAATAGTTATCTCCAAAGTTTATTGGACGAGGTACGTGCTGTTGGTAGTTTCTTTGTAGTATTAAATGTTGACAATTGGTTGACGCGAACATGAAAGACGGGACTCGATAATCGATTTCGCCATTTAACCTGTTTGATATCTAAGTGGTCACTCGTTTGACTTGCAAAAAATAGCAGCCAAACTTCCATCAAATTACACGTTGTCATATTGAAAATCGAGTACACACTGGATAATGTAGTACTGATCGTGCGTCATCATAGGCAGAGGTGAACTGGAACTAAACAACAACAACAACAACAACAACAACAACGGCGACGACTCCGACAACAACAACAACCTGCATACAATAAACATTGTTGCGCTAAATGGAAAAGGGAGGTTAAACGGAAAACAAAGTTGACTATGAATATTATTTTTTTTTTAATTGATTGATAATTAGTTGTGAGTGATGAAATTAGGGCCATTGGATTGACAGTATCAGTAAAGGGTCAGTCGCCATGCTTTGAAGCATTGAGTTACGGCCCTTGCCATTCTGAGTTCAAATCCCGCCGAGGTTAACTTTGCCTTTCATCCTTACGGGGTCGATAAAATAAAGTACCAGTAATACACTGGGTAATTGCTGGCCTTGTGCCAAAGGTAGAAACAATTATTTATAATTTAGTAAAAGTAAGTTAGACTCTTGCGGCTTTTACGAAAATTGTGATTGAATTGATAAACAAGAAAGTTGATAAGGCTTATAAACACTAACAAAAAGCTTCCGTTTTATCGAAATTGCTCTAAATGCATACAATTAATTGTTCAGACCGATGTACTAAATATCTAACATATATAAACTGGTCTACTCCGACCTTGAAACAATCTCAAATAAAGCTGAAATATTATCTTAAGATAAATTGAATATAGCAGCGGGCTTCCTTTTTTTAAATTTTCACTGACTCTACTCTACTTCTTTACATATATTCCATCGCTTATGTATGCTTGAAAGCAACGGACATTGACTAAATAAAGGCAGACCTGTCAACTCTCCACGTCCGACGAGGGGACTTGCCACCCACCTTGGAGTGGATGAGAGATGCCTTCTCTTGTGAAAATGGGTATAGCTTTCATTATGCAAAATCTCTCCATTTTGCCTCATTTCTCCCCGTCTTGGGGCACTTTTTTCCATGGTACTCCCCGTTTGGGTTTTTAGAGGTTGGCGGGTCTGTAAAGGACTTAATACAATTGTAGAATTATAATGAATACTTTAAACTTATCTCAATATTATGTACAGTAAAAGTAGTCGAGAGACATTAACGTTCAGCAAGGCTTGTATTTAACAGGTTTTGAGAGACCTCTTGGCTTTCCTCAAGATTCACGAAGACCATCACGTGTATTACCAGTCGTAGTTTAAAACTATTAACAAACAAACTGCAAATGTTGTTGCCCAGTCTCAGATCTGATCGAACAAACATATGACAATATTTTTTTTCTACTCTGTTATCAGTTTGAAATTTAATAAGGTATTTATTTTCGAAAGATAAACCACCAAGGTCAAGTAAAAATAATTTCCTGAACAAGTAATGCTTGGTTTCTAGACACACCAAATGACTATAGAACATTATATTTCAATATTGCCTCAATTATATTGATAGCATCAAATGCATTATTAATAAATGTTACAAGTTTGACTTGAGATAAAATGCCTGCTAATGCATATTGTGTTTCGGCAACTATCATAACTAATGATTTGTTTGTTGAAACGGGTTTTTGAACGGGATATTTTGTTAAAACTATCTTCCTTGATTCATATTGCTTTGAACTACAAGACACTTGTAATAGTTTCGTCTCAAGTAGCAATGTACTGTTCTTTACGGTTGCAGATCTTGTAATTGGTAGTATTCAACGTACGACTGTTTCTTGGTCGCGTTTCAGATTCTGATTTATTCATATTTTTCGTCTTCCATATTGTATCTACCTCTTCCGAAATTCGTAGTAACCACTTTTCTCAGTTCTTCCCTACCAAAAACATCGTCCCTCTGAAAATTCCAACTTGCCCATCTTTTTTTTTTTTCTACAATCACCAACCACTTCGATCTCATCAGCCTTGGGGGGGGGGGGGGCTGCACACACACACACACACACACACACACACACACACACACACACACACACACACACACACACACATACACACACTGCCTATAAATTATAAGAATTCCATTTTGGTATATAGTTTCAGTTTTATAGCCCCTTAACACCAAATTCCATTAAATGTTAAATAATATTGTTGTTATTGTGTAAAGACATTTACAGATATATAGTCGATGGTATATTGTTTCGTTTAATTTCTTATTCTATATCCAATTCTATACAACTCATTAACAACAACTTTTATTTGGTTTCTAGAATGTTAATGGACTCAACTCCATGGCTGAGTACTGAGTACAAAAATGTAATTTTGATAGTAATGTGTAATTTACAGTTTATATATAGTCTTAAATTGCTGTTTTTGCAATACTGATAATACGTGGAAGGTATTTTAGTCGACTTGATATGTTTATGGCATTTTGATAGCTATTGTTCAGCACAGAGGCGATCGATTTGACAAAGTCGATAAATCATTGGATATTGGTTCCGGGTCTCAGCGTTTTGATTTCAAAACCCGCCATGGTCCAAGTTACCTATCAACCTTTCGGGATCGATAAAGAAGGTACCAACCTTGTTCTAGTGCAGCCCTCTTCTTCCAGTTATCATATCCTGGTTGTTCCACTCGCTCAAAAGATGATAAGGTCGAGCGTAAATCTGCTCGCGGTTACATAAGCACCTGAAACTCTTAGTGAATGCATGGTACATACTATTAAGTCGTACTCGATTGCGAATGACGGCCGTAGTTTGTGTTCAGTACAGGCAATATTTCTACTTTGAAGAAAAGTAGATCATAAAACACTGTTTTGAGGTCAAAGAGGCATTCACTTTCTTGTGAATACGTAAATACATTAACTTTAAAATCAAAGATCACTAGGTGTACATAATTGTCGAGGAAGCTTTTCTTTAGGCTTTGCTACGACCAAAACATCACAGATCGCAGGGAATAACATCAATGAAATTATCACTACTTTTGATTCCATTCATTTCAGTTATAGCAGTAGATTAATATAATATATACTAAATAATATATATATATATATATATATATATGTGTGTGTGTGTGTGTGTGTATATTATAAAAACAGAATTTTCTGGAATCTATATACAATCTGACCAATCATAGCCTTATGGATCTAATCTCTTAAATACTTTTCTATGAAAAGATTTATGCTTACATTGTTTAAGCCTTAAATCCCTTGTGTTCTCTTCTGAACAACTTCCATTATATTCTCTATCTCCTTCGTTGTAATATTAATTATCTCTCAATCACTGTGATCTCTTTACTAATCTCATTTTCTTCTCGTCTGAGCATATTTTCTGCTTCTCTTTAAATAGGAAAACATTTTTCCTAATAACTTTCTTCTATTCAGTTTTCATTTAGCCATACTTTAATATTACCATACATACATACTACACAATTACCATACATACATACTACACAATTACCATACATACATACTACACAATTACCATACATACATACTACACAATTACCATACATACATACTACACAATTACCATACATACATACTACACAATTACCATACATACATACTACACAATTACCATACATACATACTACACAATTACCATACATACATACTACACAATTACCATACATACATACTACACAATTACCATACATACATACTACACAATTACCATACATACATACTACACAATTACCATACATACATACTACACAATTACCATACATACATACTACACAATTACCATACATACATACTACACAATTACCATACATACATACTACACAATTACCATACATACATACTACACAATTACCATACATACATACTTTAATATTACCATACATACATACTACACAATTACCATACATACATACTACACAATTACCATACATACATACTACACAATTACCATACATACATACTTTAATATTACCATACATACATACTACACAATTACCATACATACATACTACACAATTACCATACATACATACTTTGAATAACAATTTTGTTTTTTTTAATTCGTAATATACTCCAGGATCGGGCGGCAAATTGGCAAAGTCATTAGTACATCGGATAGAATGCTTTGCAGTATTTGTTCTGGTTCTCTGTCCACTGAGTTCAAATCCTGCTGATGTCAACTTTGCCTTTCATTCTTCCGAAGTCAATAAAAAATATACCTGGGGTCGATTCATCCTCTAAATCTCATTTCTCATTTCTTTTCTATTACACAATTTTCCTACTCTGGAAGTAATTAGCCGTATCCAGATCTAGAGAAGGGGTGGGCTCTACCAGGTTTAAACAAAATGCTCAAGAAATGCTGTATGTCACAACCACAC
>OZ024746.1:69340364-69342864 GCA_964016885.1 Eledone cirrhosa | reverse complement strand
TTCAGGACAGCTCGTCCTGCATTGGGTCCCACCTGACACTCAGCTCTCACCTGTGGTCCCAAGAAGCTGTAGCATGCGTCAGCGGCCTCACCCCGGTAAACCGCCTTGGCTGGCGGGCTGAACCAGGTTGAGGGTAGCCGGACGGGTCTGAAACCGCCCGGTGAGTTAGATAGGAGATGCCTACCCCTGCATGCGAAGACTGGACCCGGCGGTGTGAGTGGAGGAGGACAACATCGTCCCAACACTCACGAAGGCGGCGACAGCAAGCGGTGTGGAGCGCTAGGGCACGGCAAGGCACTACAGACGTCGTGGCCATCCACTGCAGCCAAGGAAGTCCCTAGTCGAGATCTTCAAGTCCGCCGGTCCAACTGCCCTGGGGGCCTTCCACACCCTCCTCTCCAGCATATGGGAGGAAGAAGAGGTGCCCAAAGACTTCAGGGATTCCACAGTTGTCTCGCTTTTTAAGAACAGAGGCAGCAAAACTGACTGTGGCAACTATCGGGGCATCTCTCTCCTGTCCATCGCTGGAAGGTCCTGGCTCGGGTCATGCTCAATCGCCAACATCTCGGAGGACAACCTGCCTGAGGCTCAGTGTGGGTTCCGCCCAAACCGCAGCACGATCGACATGATCTTCTCTGTACGCCAGGTGCAGGAGAAGTGTGTCGAGCAGAACATGGATCACTTTGCCGTCTTCATAGACTTGACGAAGGCCTTCGACACTGTCAACAGGGAGGCCCTCTGGTCGATCCTGTCGAAGTTTGGATGCCCGACCAACTTGTGAACCTGATACGGCAATTCCATGACGACATAACCGGGCAGGTACGCTCGGGCGGAGAGGCATTGGAGCCGTTCGGAATCACCAACGGCGTCAAGCAAGGATGCGTGCTGGCTCCCGTCCTCTTCAACCTGTTCTTCACCTGCGTGCTCAATCATGCCGTCGGGGACCTCGAGCGCGGAGTGTATCTGCGATACAGACTGGACGGCTCCCTTTTGACCTGCGGCGCCTGACGGCCAAGACAAGGACCGTACAGAGGATCGTCCTGGAGGCACATTTTGCTGATGACTGTGCCCTCATGGCCCACAGGGAGTCTGGCCTCCAAGTCATCGTCAACAAGTTCGCGGAGTCCTCCTGCCTTTTCGGTCTCACAATTAGCCTTGGCAAGACTGAGGTCCTGTTCCAGCCTGCACCTGCCTCCGTCGCCCACCCTCCTTTCATCTCCATCGGAGGCACCCAGCTAAAGACGGTGGACGACTTCAAGTACCTCGGCAGTGTCATCAGCAGCGATGGAAGCCTCGACAAGGAGATAAACGCCAGGACCGGCAAGGCCAGTCAAGCCCTTGGCCGCCTGAGGACACGCGTTCTGAACCAGCACAACATCAGGCAGTCCACCAAGCTCAAGGTGTACAGGGCCGTTGTTCTCACCAGCCTCCTCTACGCATGTGAGACATGAACCCTGTACAGAAGGTACCTGAAGCAGCTGAAACGGTTCCACATTCGCAGCCTGCGGTCAATCATGAACATCAAATGGCAGGACAAGGTCTCCAACCTCGATGTTCTTGACATGGCTGAGACAACCAGTGTCGAAGCTATGATACTGAAGAGCCAACTTCGATGGGTGGAATATGTAATCCGGATGGACGATCACAGGCTTCCGAAGCAACTGATGTATTGGGAACTCTGTTTGGGGAAACGAAAGCAGGGCAGGCCTCTCAGGAAATTCAAAGACTGTGTGAAGTCCAGCATCAACAACACTGGAATAGCCCCAAAACAACTCAGTCCCATGCTCAGGACAGGACTGAGTGGCGAGCCCTTACCAGACGCGCCAAAGACTCTTTTGAAGAGAAGAGACGGGCAGAGGTCAATGAAGCCCGTAAAAGGAGGAGAAAGGCATCAGCAGCTGCCCAAGCGACTCCGGTATCTTCTCCTGTCCCCACTGTCTCCGGACTTGCAAGTCAAGGATCGTCCTCCACAGCCACCTTCGCGCCCACGGCAGACGGGAACAACAATGAAGAAGATGTCATCATCATTTACGATGGACAACCAATAAGACATAGTGTTGAAAGCGAGAAAAGACACGAGAATTCTGTATGTTCCATCCTTAGCGAATTACTGTCTTACTGGTTTATACTGTCTTACTGGTTTGTAAATAAACATATAAAAATTCCAGAACAGAACATTGGTGTACAGTGGCGGACTGCCAGGTTATCCAATGGCAAGTGGACCCCGGGGGCCCATGGTTCCATTGCAGGAACCCACTGTAGTATTTTAGGGGCCAATGCTTTGCTTTCAAAAAATATCTTTAAAAAATGTCTTAGAGAAAGAATTTTTTTTTTAATGAATAAACAAATAAGCAAAGCATTTGGTCAAACAATTCCATAAGGAATTAATAGAAACCAAAATATATGATAGTGCTAACAGTTAGAATCATTGGTTGTCTGAATTTATAGCTAACTGTATTCATTCATGCATGCATATATACATGGACACACACACACACAT
>OZ024746.1:69335364-69337864 GCA_964016885.1 Eledone cirrhosa | reverse complement strand
TAAAATGAAAACGAAATTTCATTTCTCACTCTTAGTACGGCACTTACTTAAATGTAAGTATGTATGTATACGTACATACATATATGTATACAGACGTACAGTAGCATGCATATATATATATATATATATATATATATATACATACAGGTACACATACATATATGTACGTATCAGTTTAGCGGACGCTTATTATAGCGCCCGCTTTGTTCGTTTGTAAACAAACTGAACAGCCTGAATTTATGCCGTACGGTGTTAAGGCAACCACGTCACCTTTTTGTTCAACACTGACACAGGAACGATGTACTAGTTTCAAGCTTGTTAGCTATCATCAGCATCGTATACCCTTCTGCCAGATGGTTGAACGTTCGAAAGTATATACTTTCCTTATGAAAATTAACGGCTGAGCAGCCTAATTTGCATATCGAGTGAGTCCGGCCAGGCGTACCGAGAACGACAAGTTGTAATAAAATGAAAACGAAATTTCATTTCTCACTCTCAGTACGGCACTTACTTAAATGTAAGTATGTATGTATACGTACATACATATATGTATACAGACGTACAGTAGCATGCATATATATATATATATATATATATATATATACAGGTACACATACATATATGTACGTATCAGTTTAGCGGACGCTTATTATAGCGCCCGCTTTGTTCGTTTGTAAACAAACTGAACAGCCTGAATTTATGCCGTACGGTGTTAAGGCAACCACGTCACCTTTTTGTTCAACACTGACACAGGAACGATGTACTAGTTTCAAGCTTGTTAGCTATCATCAGCATCGTATACCCTTCTGCCAGATGGTTGAACGTTCGAAAGTATATACTTTCCTTATGAAAATTAACGGCTGAGCAGCCTAATTTGCATATCGAGTGAGTCCGGCCAGGCGTACCGAGAACGACAAGTTGTAATAAAATGAAAACGAAATTTCATTTCTCACTCTCAGTACGGCACTTACTTAAATGTATGTATGTATGTATACGTACATACATATATGTATACAGACGTACAGTAGCATGCATATATATATATATATATATATATATATATACATACAGGTACACATACATATATGTACGTATCAGTTTAGCGGACGCTTATTATAGCGCCCGCTTTGTTCGTTTGTAAACAAACTGAACAGCCTGAATTTATGCCGTACGGTGTTAAGGCAACCACGTCACCTTTTTGTTCAACACTGACACAGGAACGATGTACTAGTTTCAAGCTTGTTAGCTATCATCAGCATCGTATACCCTTCTGCCAGATGGTTGAACGTTCGAAAGTATATACTTTCCTTATGAAAATTAACGGCTGAGCAGCCTAATTTGCATATCGAGTGAGTCCGGCCAGGCGTACCGAGAACGACAAGTTGTAATAAAATGAAAACGAAATTTCATTTCTCACTCTCAGTACGGCACTTACTTAAATGTAAGTATGTATGTATACGTACATACATATATGTATACAGACGTACAGTAGCATGCATATATATATATATATATATATATATATATACATACAGGTACACATACATATATGTACGTATCAGTTTAGCGGACGCTTATTATAGCGCCCGCTTTGTTCGTTTGTAAACAAACTGAACAGCCTGAATTTATGCCGTACGGTGTTAAGGCAACCACGTCACCTTTTTGTTCAACACTGACACAGGAACGATGTACTAGTTTCAAGCTTGTTAGCTATCATCAGCATCGTATACCCTTCTGCCAGATGGTTGAACGTTCGAAAGTATATACTTTCCTTATGAAAATTAACGGCTGAGCAGCCTAATTTGCATATCGAGTGAGTCCGGCCAGGCGTACCGAGAACGACAAGTTGTAATAAAATGAAAACGAAATTTCATTTCTCACTCTCAGTACGGCACTTACTTAAATGTAAGTATGTATGTATACGTACATACATATATGTATACAGACGTACAGTAGCATGCATATATATATATATATATATATATATATATATATATATACATACAGGTACACATACATATATGTACGTATCAGTTTAGCGGACGCTTATTATAGCGCCCGCTTTGTTCGTTTGTAAACAAACTGAACAGCCTGAATTTATGCCGTACGGTGTTAAGGCAACCACGTCACCTTTTTGTTCAACACTGACACAGGAACGATGTACTAGTTTCAAGCTTGTTAGCTATCATCAGCATCGTATACCCTTCTGCCAGATGGTTGAACGTTCGAAAGTATATACTTTCCTTATGAAAATTAACGGCTGAGCAGCCTAATTTGCATATCGAGTGAGTCCGGCCAGGCGTACCGAGAACGACAAGTTGTAATAAAATGAAAACGAAATTTCATTTCTCACTCTCAGTACGGCACTTACTTAAATGTAAGTATGTATGTATACGTACATACATATATGTATACAGACGTACAGTAGCATGCATATATATATATATATATATATATATACATACAGGTACACATACATATATGTACGTATCAGTTTAGC
>OZ024746.1:69307864-69330364 GCA_964016885.1 Eledone cirrhosa | reverse complement strand
CTATAATTATAGGAGCATTTCAATCAATACTAGAAGAAATTCACATCTATTTGAAAATGCTTGATATTGAGTACGAAATATATATGGGCCAGCATTCGGTGCTTCTCTGGATCGATTACTGCAAGGCTTACGATATGGTGCCACATAGCTGGATAGTAGAATGTTTGAAAATGTTTGGTATTGAAGCTAACAGACAGTTTTTGTTGAGCAGTATGGATGGTTGGAAGACTGAGCTGTTGGCGAACATTGGGAGTTGTGAAAATCAAGAGAGCAATATTTCAGGGAGACTGTCTTTCACCTTTGCTGTTTGTACTATGTATGGTTCCACTTTAATTGGTGTTGATAAGGTCAAAGGCTGGACACGAGTAGAGAGGACGCAAGTTTAAGATAAACCATCTACTGTTCATAGGTGACTTAAAACTTTATGGTAAATGTAAGTGGTAAGAATAAGATATTGGCTATCAACATATGGGCTGTTGCAGTGCTAAAGTATAGCACTGGTGTAATAGACTGGAGATGTGATGAACTTAAGGAGCTTGATAGAAAAACCAAGAAAATGATGACACTACAAGGGGCATTACACCCCAAAAGTGATGTGGACAGGTTGTATATATCACTACAGAAGAGGGGGAAGAGGTCTCATTAGCTGTGAAATGTGTGTGAAGCCGGAAGAAAATAATCTGGCATTGTATGTAAAGAATTCAAAGGATAGATTGACGGCAATAGTAAGAAAGATAAAGGTCCTAAACAGTAATGAAGCAAAGGAAAAGGGAGAATTTAAATAAGACAGACAGAATGACACATTGAATAGAGGGAAGAAAAAAACGTATTGTCAATTCGTACGTAAAAAGCTTGAGACAGTTGAGAAAGATAGGAACTGGGAATGGACTAGGAAATGTGACTTAAAAGTTGAAACTGAAGCCCTTATTTTTGCAGCTCAAGAACAAGCACTTTGTAGGTTGTGTGGCGAGAAAGAAGAGACAATAAGCCACATCATTAGTGAATGTAAGATGATTGCTCCGAAAGAGTACAAGAGAAGGCACGACAACATTGCCAAATTGGTTCATTGGAAGTTCTGTCATAAGTATGACATGAGCAGAAATGAGAAATGGTTTGAATACCAATCGGAAAGGGTGGCTGAAAATGAACTATATAAGAGCTTGTGGGACATGGCAAACCAGTGCGACCACTCTATCTTGACTAGAAAGCCTGGCATTGTTGTCGTAGAAAAGAATAACAACAAAGCATGCATTGTGGATATTGCTTTACCGTGGCACCACAGGGTGAATGAGAAGGAAAGTGAGAAAATTAAGAAATACCAGGACTTGAAGGGACAAATGAGGAAACTGTGGAGAATCAGACGCGTAGAAGTGGAACCGATTGTGATTGGCGCACTGAGAGCAGTTGGTAGATGGTTGGATTCATGGCTTGAGAAGCTAGGAATTACCATCAGGACAGGATTGTTGCAGAAAACAACCACGCTGGAAACAGCAAGGATTTTAAGAAGGGTGTTGGAAAGTTGAAGGAGAAGGAATGATCCAAAGGACCTTTGGCTATTGGCTATGGCTCGCTCTTTTGGTATATTATCGATCTAACATCTGCCTGAACAAAGGTGTTACAAATAATAATAATCTACCAAAAAGTTTCAAACATTAACAGAGATATGACAAGTAATTAAGTGTCCTTTTACACTAATTTGTTGGGAAGATACAACCTCACCAAACAAATGTTTTAAGCCTAGCATTTTAGGGAGCTTTTATTTTAGAGGTAAAGATTTGTAAAATTTTAAGATGAGTAAGATTCGATTTGAGACAAAATTTTAGACCGAAAAAGAGGAAACTGCCTGGTGTACTTCGAATAAATTTTTGAAAGTAATTAAGAAGCTAATGATCAAAAGATGGCAATTAAGGGATCCTATGCATTTTAAAAGAAGCCCTATTGTTTAAAAAATAATTCAATCCTACAGTAATAAAATTCAATGGTTTTATTTCCCATTTCAAATACCTACTTATACGAATACGAAAGACAAGAAAATATCTGTTTAGGGTGAACTGACCGACATACAACTTGGCTGGTATTTTGTTTCATTCAATATAGAAACTATTAATTTTCTCAAACGATTGCTAGATGCATTGCGGCAAAGTCTGTCAATACTTTGAAGTTTATTGAAAAAGAGATTAGCTTCCATATTTGAACAGTCTAACACCTTTTTATAGATTTGAGAATGTAAGTTTAAATCCTCATAATGGACTTGTAATTCACGGTTACGTATATTTATTTCTTTGTTTGTTTCTGACAAATTCAGAAAACCTTCTTCAAGATTTTCAATTTGTTGGATTAACGTAGCATTAGCATTTTCCAATTCTTCATTGCGCTGGAGCAACAGATTAACACTAAATTCCAGACTATTTTTTTCCATGGCAAGTGCCTTATTTTCCGCGTCTAACTCTTTGTTTTCGTTTATTAAATTCATGTTATCTTCTTTTAATGTATTTATAATCATTCGGTTGTATTCATTAGCCTCAGCTTGCTCGGAACTAATAACAATTTCATTACTCATCCTATTAAAAAGCTCTTCGCCTGACACACTATCATAGAATTCCGTCTGAACCTCACTATCTACAAGTTTATATTCATTAGTTGACCGTTTACTAAATTTTATCTGTCCCGTTCTGGGCCAACTTTTTATTTCCTGTTCTAATGTAACGTTCGGCACATTATCGCTACTATTTGTAGTTTTAATCTTTCCACAATCTACTACTGAATCGTCTTTGCTCGCCTGAATACAAGAGTTTGTTTCATAAAAAGCTTTAAACCAAAGCCCAAAATGATAATTCTCTGCCAAGTTACCTTCCATTAGCTTCTGTATTGGTATTTCTTTACTCAAATTGACATAAGTAAATGCTGCTTGAAGATGTTTAAAGTTCATGTGTCGATCATACATAGTCAGGTTTTGTACTTTAATTTTATTCATATTGAGTGCACTTGGTAAAATCAAGGATAATCCTTTGCAAAATTCATATCCACTTGACAAATCTTTGACAGAATGGATCTGTGTACAAATGGTTTTCCGAAACCATTCAACGAGTTTTTCTTGACTAACGATAGCAACGGACGTTGGATCTAGCACCTTCATCATTTCTTTTTCCTATATAAGTTATATACGATTAAACGGGACAAAGTAACGAAAGAATCATGTCTTAATACCAGAAACAAGAAATATCATATATTACCGGGAAGCCTTAGCTCTATTCTATAATTCTGCGTCGTTAGTTCCTTCGAACCAAGAATCCATTATATCCTTGTAAAGACTTACGCTATAATTCTATATGACGTCATTGCAATATTTTCGTGTCGTCATGCAAAATATTGCTATCCTTCAGTTTAACCAATCTATTTAAGATGCAATTATAAAGTTTATATTTTAATGTATCACAGTCCTGTATAAACTTAAAATGGAAAATTCTAATACATTATAACTGAAAAATGTATTGCCTACCAAGATGTTCAATGTAAGGGCATTTATTATTAAAATTTAGTTAAATACTATAAATTAAAGTATTATAACAGATACATTAAATGTAATACTGAAATAATGTTTGGGTATATTTTAATAAAGTTCAATATAAAATTCTACTTGGAAAATAATCTCTCGATTCCGAATAGAATGTAGATTACATATTTCTTCGAAATTTTAATTGGAAGAACAATTTCAAGATTTTACCCTCCAAATATATCACTGACTAAAAGCACTTTACATCATTCAAGGACCTATAACTTTTACTAAAGACATTATTATATTCCTACAATATTGAGTTATACAAAATAAAGAACAACTGATGACATACATTTCAAGTGGTATTTTTCTGCATGAAAAATATTTTCCAGGAAATTAACCTAATGAGACAAAGAACTAATGAAACTGTGGACACTATTGTTTACAAACATATCCAGTGATGTAATGTTGTTAGCACCTCTTAAACAAAGTGGCAAAAACATTAACTCCATACAAAAGAGAATTAGAAATCCAACAATGGTTTATAGCAAAACATTTTCAAATCCCCTTGCGAGGAAGTTCAACATGCTCAAGTAGATCTTTATAACTCATTATAAGAAACATTGAACAGTCACTATAAATACACTAATCTTACTGATACTAGGGAATATACTACGAGAAAAGAAATGTAAATTTAAAAAACTTAAATAACTGAAATAACTATGAAAACAACATAAAGTAAAAATAGCAATAGAATACGAAAACTTTTGAAACAATATTGTAATATTGTAATATGATGTTTTGGAACACTATATTTTGAAGTGAATTCCAGCAATAATATATTTAGAAGAAATAGTAACAATTGCTGTTTTGCTGTGCTCTGCCAACATAATTTTAAAATTAGCAAACTGACAAATAATGCACCTAAAACAACTGAACAAATATAATTGTAATCCCTGGTAGCACAACATCACCAAGTAACCGTAGTCATGTCTGAAAAGAGGTCACTTGGCGTAGGACTGAGTAGTCGTCGATACGTCTAATGGATATTGCTACATTAGCCGAGAAGCTAAACGAGCCGATGAGGGAGTCTCTCCGGAGTTGTTCAATCTGTTTGAAATAGCGACCAATCATCTCTCAAATCACACCACACTGTCTTAAAATGGAAATATACTTTTAATAGTGTAGTCCTAGATCCACTATGCCTTTAAAAATGCAATGCTCATGGCTGAAACGCCATTGATCATAGATCGGCTCAATCAGGATGACCTAGGGCTAAACCTCAACCTCAACCACAACTATACCATCGTTTCTATTTTAACTGTATCTATGTATGAACCCGTAACTCCTGATGAAGTTGTAGGGCGCCGTAGGGACATATAGCGTTTCCTCGGTATTTTTCAACAAGTAGTACCCATCTTCTCACCATGTCTGAATACACCTGGTTTCTTCCAAAGAAGGTGGACTAGTACTTTTTTATTGACCTCGAGAGGACGAAAAGCAAAGTTGACCATGGCGGGGTTCGAACTCAGAACGCAAAGAACTCTTACGAACACCCCAAAAGGTCTTTGCCAATTCACCGCCTATGAATATGTGAGTAATCAACCATAATAATGTATGTATGTATGCAGCATGACCATCACAACACACACACACACACACACACACACACACACACACACACACATATATATATATATATATATATATATATGAAACTCTTTAGAATGTACACACACAAACACGTAAACGTACACACACATGCACGCAATGCATTTCTTATATCAGTCGTGTTGCTACAATAAGGTAGCAGTCATAAGGTGGTGGGTTCTAACCCTACATTTGTCCTTATAAATAGTTAGTGTCTCCAAAGTTACACATTTAATCCAGTATGTCATTTGTACATACATGCTGAACATTTATGTAATTATATCCTAGAAATAAATTATTTTAATATTTTTATCTTTAATCACTTCTACATGTTAGTAACCAATATAAACTCTAGTGTCTCTTATGCAAACGCAAATTTCTTAGTTTCTATGATTGTTCATATAGCTAGTAATCCAGGTATATACGAGGACAGCTTAACATTGAATTGATCATTTGGGAAGCTGTTGGTCTTGATCACTGTTAATGTTCATTTCAAACCTGGAAGGGGTAAAGGAGGAAGTTACCGCCTGACTAGAAACCTGACTCAAATTCTCACAACAAAGTGGACTCCACTGAAAAGTACCCAAGAGCCAGGAGATGGTGTTAAACTGGGTGGCGAATTAAGTTTCCACCCAATAGTCTATCACCAAATAATGATAATTCTATGATATGCTGTTGTTATAAAACCTGACACCTCCAGGACAACACTTTATCCTTTCTGTCCGCTGGGACCATGAGATGACTTGCACATGGGGTTTTGCACGCCGGTGAGCGACCCCCCCGCAATCCATCCACATACACTATCCAGGCTCATATCATCGGAGTGGCTATGTTTCAGTATTCTTTTTCGTATTTTCGTTGTATAAAAGATGTGAGAACGTCAAGCAAAAAAAAAAAACTTATTTCATGTTTCTATTGCAGAAAGAAACATTGTGTGATTTTGTTATTCTGTTTTGTGTATATATGGCAATATTTACATGTTTTACAAGTATGGTTAAGAATTATACTTGTCACTGTTAATTATGGCTGTTTCCCTGCATTCCTGAAGATGTTGCATCACTTATTAACGCTGTGGTTAAGATATGTCGGACAGCTGAGACATATTTCATGGTGACTTCTTCCTCATTTCCCTTCAGCCTAATTAAACCATTTTGTCAATTTACAGTTAGTTATTTCTACTGAACAAATGTGGTGCTGTAATTGAAGTTTTTACGTTCGTTGGAAGCGCATGACAGTGGTTAGACCGTTGGGCTTACAATCGTGAGGTTGTGAGTTCGGTTCCATCACAGAGTAGTGTGTTGTGTCCTTCAGGAAGACGCTATATTTCCCGTTTCTCCAGTTCATTCAGCTGTAGGAATGAGTTGTGATGTCACTGGTGCCAAGCTGTATCAGCTATTGCTTTTCTCTTGGACAACATCAGTGGCATGGAGATGGTAGGCTGGTATATATGGGCGACTGATGGATTTCCACAAAACACCTTGCCCGGGCTTGTACCTCGGAAGAGAACTTTCTAGTTGCATATCCCGTGCTTATTCAATGTCTTGCTGTGACGAACAGTATGCATTTTGATTGAATCTTTACCTTTTTCAACGCATTTCTTTTTACTTGCATTATTTTTGCACTGTATTAGGGCGGTGGATTGGCAGTATCGATAGAGGGTCGGACGCCATGCTTGTCAGCATAGAGTTACAGCCCTTTATGATCTGAGTTCAAATCCCGCCGAGGTTAACCTTGGCTTTCATCCTTACTTTGTCGATAAAATAAAGTACCAGTCACGCACTGAGGTTGATTTAATCGACTTTCCCTCCCCCAAAATTGCTGGCCTTGTGCCTATATAAGAAACTATTATTTCTGCATTGTATTAGGGCGGTGGATTGGCAGTATCGGTAGAGTGTCGGACGCCATGCTTGTCAGCATAGAGTTACGGCCCTTTATGATCTGAGTTCAAATCCCGCCGAGGTTAACTTTGCCTTTCATCCTTATGGGAATCGATAAAATAAAGTACCAATCACGCACTGAGATCGATTTAATCGACTTTCCCTTCCCCCAAAATTGATGGCCTTCTGCCTATATAAAAAACACATTATTTTTGCACTGTATTGATAAACGAATATGGTTTCCCTTTTTAATTTACGATCTCAATGTAAATTAGTCGAGAAGTAGTATATTGAAGAGTACACTGTATCTAGATATTTTTGTTAAAACTCTCTGGGTTCAATTTGCCAAGATTTTCCTTTTGCACTGGTATTCTTTACCATTTTTTGCTGCTGTTATTACTTTATTCGAGGCGGCGAATTGGCAAAGTCGTTAGAACATCGCATGGAATGCTTTGCAGTTTTCGTTCCGGTTCACTGCTCTCTAAGTTCAAATCATTTTACTTTTCATCCTTTCGAGGTCGATAAAAATGTACCAGTATTGAAGTCGATTCCTCTTCTACCTTTTACTCACGAACCCCCCCCCCCCCCCCCCTCTCTATCTCTCTATCTATCTCTCTTTATCTCTCTTTCCCTCTCTGGAAGAATTTAGCTGCATTCAGATATGGAGAGTGATGGGCTCCACCAGGTTTAAAGTGCCCAAGACATGCTCTGTGTTACTACGACTCCATTGGGAGTTACAAATCCATACATACATTTAAGCATATTGATTACTATATGATTGTAGTCAATATGCTATAATACTATTGGCTACTTTACGATTTGTGAAATGTCCAGCAATATTTTCAATACCTCTATTTAAAATATTTTAAGATATCGACAAAAAGTTTTCTACATTTAATTCTGAATGGAGAAGTTGCAACAAAAAAGTGTCAAATTCCATCGAAGGATTTGTGGTGATGTATTTCCTTTTTTTATTTGCCTTATCCGGAAGAATGGGCTGTGCTCATAACTTTCGCAGGTCCTCTAAGACCAGTAAAATTGGCGCGTCTGACATTTCTCTTCAACAGTTGCAAGTTAATGGCTACAGGAAAAACAAGTGTAACAAATATTACAGAAGACCTACATTTTAGAAAATAAAAACTGGACAAAGTGGTTTCGTGATCTGAAAAGATGGATTTAATATTGATGATAAGAGGTGAAGTGGTCCGACCCCAGCCATATCCAAGTAACAGATGACATATGACACCAGCCATAACCTTTGCAACAGATGACAAAGGAAACGGCATGTCTGTAAGCTAGAGTTTGAAGTATGTCAGAGGGCGATTTCATACTAATCAGTTGAGTATCCTTTCTTTGGATGTGGTCTAGAACAGGCATGCCAAACATACGGCCCGCAGGCCGCAAACAAAGGTTTTTACAGCGCGAGCATGTTTTATCTTCGTAATATAAAATTAACAAATGCGTTGTAATGTGCGCAATTAGTTGTCGTGTGTGGCCCTCAGACAACACATATGTGACCCATGTGGCCCTCCTGGGACCCTCAGTTTTACATGCGTGGTCTAGAAGGTCTGAGATTTGTTGAAAATGTTCGTTCACCATGAGACAGTATTTGTTGCAACTTTGGGAGTTCTACGCTGTGTACTGCTCAGAGTGGGGGGGGGGGGGGCTGTAATGTTTTCTTGATATGTATTATGATTATGTATTTGTGCTGTTGAAAGGGATAAGATTAGTATTACCTCATTAGAGGATGTTTTCACGGTTTCTATTCATGGAGTTAGTGCAGGTGTAGAGTAGATAATACTTGCGTGTAGAAAATTAGGGAAGAATGTAATTCTAAGTGAGCATATATCATTTCAAAGTGAGTTCTTCAAAGTAGGGTATAATGTATCTTCGTAGAGATAATAGGTAGCATGAAAGACTTTATCGGTTGGAGAGTATATTATTATAAACAACACAAAACAAAGTACCAACTCTTTGTTGTAATAGCTCGTTTCCTATTAAATAATTGCATTGATAAAATGAGTGAGTAGCACCTAGTTGATGAAGAGTTAAACTACATATTCTTTTAAGAGTGATTTTTTGTTTGTTTGTTTGTTTGTTGTTTTGGGTATTTTTCTTTTGTTTTTTTTCTTTTTTCTTTTCTTTTTCTTTTTGTAATACCAGACAAGCAACATCAACTGGACATGGAACAAAGAAGAAACCAGTGCCTAATGTCGGTCGTAATCAGCTAATGGACTGTTGTAATCGTGGATCGAAATGCAAAGACGTTGTTCAATCTACAGACTGCAATAAATTGAGGACTGCAGTATAAAGACGGAAAAAGAAAAAGCATTAACCAAAGGTGATAAATGCAGTGTGAAGGTTGATGGTGAGATGTGTGTCTATTGTTACGAGACACTATTAAGAACCAGCCATCAATCAATCACCTTGCAAAAGACAAGGGAGAACACGAAATTGGATTCGGTACAAAAAGCACGAGTAAGTGATAGTTGCATTTAAAAAAACCCCTAGGGGACAGGTTGTAATTAGAAAGAAGTTGGTTATAATGCCCCAGGATATAATTTGATCTGGTGTGATTATTGCTAGACATTAATTTGTAAACTTTTATTTGACAATTGAAAAATTTGACCTCAGAAAGATCTCAGTAAATTTTGTTGATAAATATGGCTTTAACCTTCACACTATCCCATCCGTGACCAATCCTAGAACTGTTCATTGATAAGCAGACAAAACTCTCATTGATGCCATGTCAAGTACAGAGGGACAGACGCTAACAGAATTTCATGACAGTGTACATAGAACACAATTTAAAAACTTTCTTCGCCATTTATCTGGACATTTTCAAGGCCAGAAATATAAATGTATATTCGATAATGTAAATGTATATTCGATAATATAAATGTATATTCGATTCCCTATGTAATCGAAGTTTGTATTTAGGATATTCACAATTGTTAATTGAAACGTCTGTTTGTGTATCCACTCATGCTTAACCCCATAGATGAATGTTTTCTATGTATAAAATACGCACTGAGACATTTATGCAGATGTAGTAAGTACCGAGATAATAGATAATATTCTTAGTATTTAGAAAATTAGTATTGAAAGATATTACAACCATGTGAAGTGTTTTTGTTGTTTTTGGTGTTGTTTTTGGTATTGTTTTGTTTTTTCTTCGCTGCTTGGATGATGAAAATATGTAATTAACCCGGCAAATTGACATTGTTGTCATAAATGATGTTACAATATTTTGCTGTTATATCTTCTATTGAATAAATCTGTTTGCGTTAATCTCATTTTGAAATCATTATTCTCACTTTCAAGTAGTAAAGTTACATTTTGAAATTATTAATTCATTAATCTAACTTTGAAGTGGTAAGGTCTCACTCTCTTTTTATGTATTGAATATTTTTCTTTCTTGTTTTGTGCTCTCAATTGTGTATATATATATATATATATATATATATATATATATATATATATATATATATATATATATATATATATATATATGTGTGTGTGTGTGTGTGTGTAATACTTTTGCTGTGCCCATCCTAATGCCAACATTTGGTCAACTGAACTAGTCATTACAAGAACTTAACAAGATTAGACGTAAGGACTCGCAAGCTGTTCAGTTTTACTGGCAACAAAAACATCAATGCTGACGTGGATATTCTATATTTCTCACGCAAGGACCTAAAATACATATTAACAACATACGAAACCCGGATAGTAACACTGAAGTGACATATTCAACAGAAGAAAGAAGTCAGCAACCATCTCACCTATGTTTATGACCAGGAAAATAACAACATTGTTAGGATAGTCACTGATCTTGAGGAGAGACATGAAATAAAAGCTGACACAAATCTCTCTTCCAGGAACATTGGAAGATTCTACTTAATGCTCGAACAAAATAAAAAATGGACCAGTTAACTGAGAAGGTTGTACATGAGTACTTGAGCCGAAAAACACACATCATAGAAGGGATAAACCATACTGAAAGCCTGATATGGAAATTCATAACATCACACATTGAATGATATCTCCATGCAATCTAGGAACAAGGAACTCCTATCAAACGCTGACTGCACAAAAGAGGAAAGTCGTCAGTTGACAATAAATGTAGGTTGTGCAACACAAAGATCGAAGATGTTAACCACATTATTGCCAAATGTGAAAGAATGTCTTCTCATTACTATCACCCCATGAGGCACGGTGTGGTAGCTAGAACTATCTAGAATGCCTTACGGAAGACGTATGGCTTAAAGGTATACTAAAAATAAAAACCGCCACCAAATTAAGACACAACCGGCCTTATATTATTGTTTGAGACCACACATTGAAAACATGCTCTGTTGTAGAAGTCAGCTGCCCATTCGATGTAAATGTAATAAGAAAAATACAAATGGACGGGGATGTCTACAGACCATAAATGAGAAGTTTACAGATCCAGTATCAAAAATATACGTTCAGCTTTATAACTGTCGTTATGGGAGCTACAGGACTGAAGCAATGTATAACTGAACTTGAATTTGTGGAGAAAGAACGTAGCTCCTTAATTTACAAGCTACAAATGGCCGCGATATCTGGAACCTTCAAATATTCTTACAATTCAAAGGATGAACGATTGCACAATGAACGACGGGAATTTCATTTTCTTTACAGCCATGCCACCAGGAAGGTGGCCTGTCAGAAAAAAAACTCTAAATTAAGAGAAAAAAAGAAAACATACATACATACATACATACATACATACATACATACATACATACATACATACATATTTCAAGGAGACAGTCTCTTTGCGATACTATTTATCCTGTCAATAAACCCCTTGTCTATTCTGCTCAAGAAATGTAAAGGATTCATCATTGGCTCACAAGAGGACAGAAATACGAACCTAACCCATAATTTATTTGTGGGTGATCAGAAACTCTATGCCAAGAACATGGATGGTATGAAGAAAAATCTTCACCTGGTTACAACATTCTCAAAGGATATAGGAATAGAGTTTGTCCAAGATAAATGTTCATATATGACTGTAAAGCGAGGAAAGACTACAACCCAATCTAGCAGCATGGCCTAACTGTTTCACTGATATTTGACGAGGACTGCTACAGGTACTGGGGATAGATGAGAATATATCTTATAATGGTATTTGTAATAACTGAACGCGTAACCAGGGAATATTACACCCAATTAAGAAAAATATGGTCATCGGAACTCTCTGCACACAATAAATCAGTGGCTCACAATGTGTTTGCAGTGCTTGTCCTAACACCAACGTTTGGAATACTCAATTGGACGATAGACGAAATCCGAGCAGTTGATGTTGGAACTCGAAAAATACTGAACAACACCGGAAACTTCCACATCAACAGTGACATAGACCGCCTCTATTTGAAACGCAAGCAGGGAGGTAGAGGGCTAACATCAGTCCAGACAGCATTTGAATGTCGCATCATATCCCTCCGACAACATTTAAGAGCCTCGAAGTGTAGGAACCCATCTATCGAGCAAGTCTATCGGCATGAGACATATAAGATCATGAGAGTTGGGAAGGAGCTCCTTGAAAGATATTCCCTGTGTGATAATCAAAAACTCACACCCAGGGAAGTTGCCCAGCAGTAACGCAGTGAGTCCATGGATGAAAAACTGCATGCTTATCAGCAAAAGATCCTGCATGAATATCTTGGACCAGCAACCGCTATATTGGCTCCTACTTTGAAGGATACGCTTTTGCAATCCAAGAACAGGAAATCAATACAAAATACCTGATTCACAAATGAGATAGGGATGCAGGCAAAACACCTAGATGTGACAACAAATGCAAACTCTGCAGAATTAACATCGAAGATGTCACACATATCATCAGCAGCTGTCCAAAGATGTCATTGCGGTACTATCTACCTATGAGGCATGGTGTAGTGGCCAAAACACTGTACAATGCAATCCGTAGAAAAGATAGCCCCGATAATAAACACATTAAAAGCTACAGCAATGTGGGAGACATACATGTACATAATATGAAAGAGTACTGGTGGAATGTTCCAGCAATACAATGCAGGCATAACAGACCAGATTTAATGATATGGGACAGGGAAAAGAAGGCATGCACAGTAGTGGAAGTTAACTGCCCAGCAGATGCCAATATAATATCAAAGATTAACGAAAAGGAGAATATTTATGCAGAACTAATGAGAAATCTGTAGATACTCCACCCTGATTACACCTTCAGATTTATGCCTGTGATTATTGGGGCACTGGGATATGTTAGTAACTGCCTCAATACAAATCTTGAGAAGCTAGGCTTCACAGAAACAGAAAGAACACAGCTAGTTAGGAAATTACAAGTACAATCCATTAATGGAACAGTAAAAATATGTAAAACATATCAAAAAATACACTTGTACAGATACAAAGCATATGCACGTGCACACATACAACTCAAAACATACGCATCTATACATGTACACATGCATGCATGCAGACATGCATACATATCTACCTAGTTGATGTTGTGTAAATTCCAATGAGAGAGTCTTGTGCCTATGTTAGAAACCGACTCTCTCTCTCTCTATTGGTAAAAATTCGTGAAATTATAAAACCAGAAGAAGATACATACATACATACATACATACATACATACATACATACATACATACATACATACATACATACATACATACATACATACATACATACATACATCATAAGCAGCTGTCTAAATATATCATCGCGATACTATCTACATATGAGGTATGATGTAGCGGGTAAAACACTATATAATGCAATCCGTAGAAAGGATAGTGATGAGAATAAACGTATAAAACGTTAGTGAAGTGGAGGACTTATGCATAGTCTGAAAGACTACTGGTGTAATGTTCCAGTCAAAACTTCAATAAAAAGCAAACATAACAGACCAGATATAATGATATGGGACAGAGAAAAAAAGGCATGCACAGCAGATGTCAATATAATACTAAATTTTTGCGAAAAGAAGAACATTTATGCTGAACTAATGAGAAATCTGCAAATACTCCACCCTGACTATACTGTTAGATTTGTACCTGTGATCACTGGAGCTCTTGGATATGTTACTAACTGTCTCAGTTCAAATCTTGAGAAGTTAGATTCACAGAACAATAAAGAGCACGGCTAGTTAGAAAGTTGGAAGTACAGTTATTTAATGTTAACTGTAAAAATATCTAAAACATTTCATAAATTCAGTATGTAATAACTGCATAAACACATGTATAGATACAGAAACGTATGCATGTGTACACCTACAACTCAAAACATATAGATCCACACATGCAATAACATCCATACCTGCACATTGACACACACACACACACACACACACACACGCACACGCACATATATATATATATATATATATATATATATATATATATATACAGACATACAGTCATACATACGTATTTACCTAGTTGATGTCTAAATTTCAATGAAAGAATCTTGATTCTATGCTAGAAACCGAATCTCTCTTTCTCTCTCTATTAGTCAAAATTTATAAAATAATAAAACCAGAACATACATGCATACATACATACATACATACATACATGGATACATACATGCTTTTACAATCCAAGAACAGGAAATCAATACAAAATACCCGATTCACAAAAGAGATAGGGATGCAGGCAAAACACCTAGATGTGACAACAAATGCAGACTGCAGAATTAACATCGAAGATGTCACCCATGTCATAAGCAGCTGTCCAAAGATGTCATCGCGGTACTATCTACCTATGAGACATGATGAAGTGGCTAATACACAATACTTTGCAATCCGTAGAAAAGATAGCCCCGACAATAAACACATTAAAAGTTACAGTAATGTGGACGACATATACATACATAATATGAAAGAGTACTGGTGGAATGTTCCAGTAAAAACCCCAATAAAATTCAAGCATAACAGACCAGATATAATCATATGGGACAGGGAAAAGAAGGCATGTACAGTAGTGGAAGTTAGCTTCACAGCAGATGCCAACATAATATTAAAGATTAGCGAAAAAGAGAACATCTATGCAGAACTAATGAGGAATCTGTAGATACTCCACCCTGACTATACCTTCAGATTTATACCTGTGATTATTGGGGCACTGGGATATGTTAGTAACTGCCTCAGTATGGATCTTGAGATGCAGGTCTTCACAGAACCAGGAGGAACATAAGTATAACCCATTAATGAAACAGTGAAAATATGTAAAATATTCCAAAAATTCTTCATGTAATAACTGCATATACACTTGTACAGATACAAAACACATGCACACACGTAACTCAAAGCATACACATTCACACATATAACAACATCCATATCTGCACATAAACGCACACATGCAGACATGTATACATATCTACCAAGTTTATATTGTCTAATTCTCAATGAAAGAATATTGTGCCTATGTTAGAAAAAATTTATAAAAATTTATAAAACTATAAAACCAGAAAATGATACATATCTAACTAGTTAATGTTAATTAAATTCCAATGAAAGAGCCTTGTATCTATTTTAGAAACCGACTTTCTCTCTATTGGTAAAATTTTATAAAATTATGAAACCAGAACAACATACACATACATACATGCATATTCATACATACGTACGTACGTACAAACACACATAATACATACATACATACATACATACATACATACATACATACATACATACATACATACATACATGAAGATTGCAGCGTCTTCACAGACGATTGCCGTCTATAATTGACTCTTCGTTATCATCCTATCTGCGTCCAAGACTCCGTAGATGACTTTGTAGGCCAGTTGTAGATCTGCATGGTTTACCACACAGGTAACAGAAGAGAGTTGTGCTTTCCACAGGACCGGCGGTGTCATCCTGTGAGACACAATCTTTATCAACATGTGTCTTTTTAGTCCGGAACTAGTTCTACACACTTTGTTGCATATCACGCACGTTGTTCCGCCAGGTCTTTGTTGAGTGGTGTTGCAGGTGGTTATCCTTTCGTGTGATTTTAGGTGATTAACATAACCAGCCTTTGAGAGGAGTACATGCTGACAGAAATTGCATATACACACATACATACAGAAATTGCATATATATGCATACATAAATACATACATCATTATTGGAGCTACGGGTTATATACCAACCCGCTTGGACCAAAGTATGACTGAACTTGGATTTGCGGACAAAGAGCGCAGCTCCCTAATTCATAGTCTACAAATGGCTGCGATATCTGGCACCTTAAAAAATTGCAAAACATTCTTGCGATTCAAGGGATGACAATTTCTTTTCTTTTACAACCTTGCCACCAGGAAGGTGGCTGGTCAAAAAAATATACTCGAAATTAAGAGAAAGAGATAACATACATACATACATACATACATACATACATACATACATACATACATACATACATACATACATACATACATACATACGATCTGCTGACAACTATGTATGTCTTGGACTGGATGAGATGAATACCTCAGCAGAGTAAAGAGAATATGTTCATCAGAACACTCAGCTTACAAGTACATTGCCCACAACACCTTAGCTGGCCCATACTAACGCCAACATTTGGCCTTCTGAACTGTACGAATTGAATGAGATGGATGTAAGGACTCGAAAGCTGCTCAATATAACTGGAATCTTTAACATCAGTGGGGGCGTGGATAGGGTATGTTTCCTGCATAAGAAGGAAATCAGTATTAGCATTGTACGAGATACTGAAGGAACATTTGTATCAAACGAAAATGATCACTAACCATTTCGCCAAATTTATGAGCATGAAAACAACAACATTGTTCGGACATCCAGTGAACTTGAAGAGATACTTGAAATAAAAGCTGACACAAGTTTCTGTTCCAGGAACATTTGAAAATTCTACTCAATGATTGCACAAAATAAACAAAAATGGATTAGTTTCCTGAAAAAGTTGTATATGAGTACTTGAGACAGAAAACGCAGACCATTGAAGAGATAAATCTCTCTAAACGTTTGACCGAGTTCCTACAAGTTTATAACATTCCACCTTGAAAAATACCTCCATACAATCCAGAAACAAGAAATCCACACCAACTTTTTACTGCACAAAAAAAGAAAATTATCAGCTGAGAATAAATGTAAGTGGTCTAAAATAAAAGACCGAATATGTTAGCCTCATTGTTGTCAACTGAAAAAGAGTGTCTTCTCGTTACTACCTACTCATGAGGCATGATGTAGCCAGAACGATTTGTCATGCGCTGCAGAAGGCAAGAGGAAGAACAAATGAGGATAAACATATTGAGACAGATGGCTCAAAGGAATATTGGAGGAATCTAAAAATAAAAACTATCAACAAATTAAAACATGACCGGCCTGATATTGCTGCTTGGTACCACAGATTGAAAACAAGCTCTGTTGTTTTTATCTTCGGGACTGTCTTTTCTGAGGATTGCATCGTATAGCGTGTTCGCCACGACATCAGCCTTATACGTAGATACTACTGTGATGGCATCTTCAAACAAATGCTTATAATGTGGGAGACATCCTCTGTCTGCATCTGTTGTCGTATCTAGATGTTTTTGATTCATCTCAATCTCTTTTGTACAAATAGTATTTCGTTGGTACTTATTGTTCTTGGATTGCAAAAGCATGTCCTTCAAAGGGAGAGTTGATATACCGGTTGTTGGTCTAGATAAACTACTTTGGCTATCTATATTACTCTCACTTTGAAACTTTCTGACAGCATAACCATGCATGACTTTCTGCTGGTAAGCATACAGCTTTTCATCCACTGATTCGCTGAGGAAGTGTTTTCAAATTCTCTGAGTGTATATTTTTGGTCATCATTCAGAGAGTATTTCTTAAGAAGCCCCGTCTCAACTCTCATGATGTTATCTGCTTCGTGTAGACAGATGTTTTATAGATTGGTTTCTATACTTGGTGGTTGATAGATGTTGTTAAAAGCTGTTTGGGTCGATGTTAAGTTCCTGTTGACTGAAATAATCTAAGAATAAAAATGTAGTATAATATAAACGGTTAAGAATTTTTTATGTAAGATAAACTTAAATAATACATTTATAAGCACAACATAAGCTGGATAAAAGTTGAAAGGATCGCGTACGGTATACAAGAGATTCGTAATTCAATTTCCGAGGTCAATTCTGGCTTGAATTTTTCCTTCTAATGTCATGCTTCTAAATGAATAATTTAAGTTTATGATGCATACATTAAAAGATATTATATACATGTGTGTGTATGTGTATATATATATATATTTTTTTATGTGTGTGTATATATATATATGTATATATATGTATGTGTGTCTGTGTATATATGGGTGTATGCATATATATATATATGAGTGTGTGTGCGTGTGTCTGTGTATATATGGGTGTATGCATATATATATGTGTGGGGGGGTATGTATGTATGTGTGTGTGTGTGTGTGTGTGTGTGTGTGTGTGTGTGTGTGTGTGTGTGTGTGTGTGTGCGCGTGTTTATATATGTATAAACTCATAGGCAAATATATAGGCATGCGTGTATGAATAATATATGGTTGTGTGGATGTAGACGAAAATCTAATAATTCTGTATATTAAGCTTTGTAAATATAGTGATTACAACGGTTCCTTTTTTTCTCTCATAAAACAATCAATACCAGATTTCTGTTCCATTTATTCATTAAACAACTAAATTTGCTTTCTGTCATTTCTACCTGAACATATATCAACCAAGTACTGTCCAAAATTCATGAATTTGGTTCTTGTACTTTGAAACGAAGTATGGGGTCTTCGTCGTTATCATCTACATTGATTTTAACTGTAAAAAGTGCAACGTTACTGGATGAGTTTTCAAATTGTATGGGCGCACCGTTGTTCTTTTGTTCCATTTTTTCATTTTGGAAAAGCAAATTACGATTTATAAGCTGAAGTTCTGCATTAGATTTCATCAAATCTTGTTTATTTTCTTCTAATATTACATTATAATGAAGCAACTCAGTTATCTTGGATTCTAGGGATGCTTTATTCCTCAATAAGATTATATTTTGACCTTCTTGTTCATAATTTTCTCGAACTGCATCGATTAATTTTTCTTGGAGAATTGCGTTATATTCTGTTAAGTATTTGATTTTCTCGGAGAGACCAATACAACGTTGAGCTATATCAAGAATTTGCGGTTCCAAAATTCTAATACGTTTTATCATTTCATCTTTCTCAAATTTGGAAAGTTCAGCAGTCTCGCTTAGACATTCCAACTTTTGCTTTAAACTTAAGATAGTTTGGCTGGACTCGTTAATTTCTTGAGTTAATTCTTTATTAAACTGATTTGATTGCTTTACCTTTTCTCCAAGACTCCCATTGCATTCCTTTAGATACTTGTTAAGTTTTTCCAAATCAGCATTTGTCTTGTTCAGGTTTTTCATTTCTCCTTCAAGAACTTCAAACTGAGTTTTGAAATTCTTTGCACGTTTAAGTTCTTCTTTTAATTCATTATTTTCATATACTAGATTGTTTAATTGTTTGTCGTGTTCTTTGAGAACATTTTGAGACAATGTGCGTTTTAAACGCTTTACTTCCTCTTCAAGCTCAAAGACTTCTTGCTGATAATTGTGTCCTTGCATTTCTATAGAATCGTTGTATTCATTTGCACTTTCAAGATTTTTTGTCAGAAATTCACAGGTTTCCAACAAAGTTTTATTCTCACTTATTAGTTGTTTTTGTTGTTTAACTAAGCTGTCATTTTTCGCATTTTGTTCTTGAGCTTCTGCAATTAGATTTTTGTTATATTGTTCTAACTGATCAATATGTTTCTGGAATTCGTTGTCTTTTGCATCAATTTCATCAAACCTTTGCTTTAACATCTTATGATCTCTCTCAAGTTCCAGATTTCGGCGAATCAAGCTTTTCATAGTGCTTTCAAACTCACGCTCCTTTTTCTTAAATTTTTTGTTATCCCGTTCTAAAACAGTATTGCATTCCAAAATGTGCTGATTAGTGTTTTCCAGTGCTATGTTACAACGTTTCAGTTCCATTAAACCTTGAGTAAGTCCTTCATTACATTGTTTTAACTTACTTATATTTTCTTGCAGTTCACAATTCTGTTGATGTATTTTCTCGTTAGACTGATAGACGTTATTATTTAATTCATTAACACGAACATTTTCCTTTTCTAATATTTCTAGTTTTTCTTTCAGTTCCATAATGTTGCTACGATAGTTTTCGCAATCAGTTTCTAGTTTGTTATTGGATTGTAACAGAGTGTCCTTTTCTAACTGTAGTTCAGCTTTACTTTCTTCTAGAAAGTTATTGGTTTGATCCATGTTTCTGTTCACTTCCGATAGTTCGTCAATTATAGATTTTACAAACACAAGATGTTCATCAATAGACTCGTAATGATTATTTTCTGTTTGAGAGCTATTATCATTAGTCGATTTTCGTCTTACACTAGCCATAATATTCGAGTTTATTCGAAGTCTCACGGGAATATTCTGTTTCAAATTTGGGGGCTTCCAGGAACTATTTCTTAAACTCGGGTTATTTCTTAACAAACAGTCCCCACAGCCAATTCTTTTTGTTTCGCTTTTGTTTTCGCTGGCTATTTTCATTTGATTCCATGGTCGAAGAATTTTTAAGTCATACACCTGACCCGTATAGTTAGCTTCAAAGAAACATTTAAACCAACGAGCAAAATAATAATTCTCTAGGTAACTCTCGGATTCCAGTTTTTCTATCGGAATATCTTTGGTTACGCCCATAGCATTCAACGCTGTTTGGAAATGCTTAAAATTTTGACGCCGATCTGACATTCCCGGGTTGTTGTATTTAATCTTGTGCAGCCCAATACATCCAGGGAAAAGAATTTCCATACCTAGACAGAAATCTACTCCAGTTCCTAATTCTTTGATGTTTCTAATTTGTGGAGAAATTTTATCCCGATACCAAGCAAGAAGTTTGTTTTGGCTGATATTTTTAACCGTGCAAAAGTTTGAAACAACACCTTTTGGTACATTTTTGGCGTTCATTACTAATCAGACAGATCTCACTATAGTCTAAAGACTACAGTTGTCGTCAGATTTATTAGTAAGACTGTTGTCAAGTTAGTTTTCGCGATTTCTACACCATTACCAATTCAGCCTTTCGAAATACATTACAAATAAAGTAAAATACTTATTTAGTATTTGCCTCTAGTTGAAATTTAATCAATTTCTATATACTTGCATATGTATACATATGTGTGTATGTGTATGTATGTGTGTGTGTGTGTATATAAAAATATAGATGCGTGCGTTATGACGTCGAGGTTTCTTACATCTGTGAAAACGGTAAGAACGTAAGAAAACTAAATGACGTCATAGTTTCTTGCCATACAACAACATAAGACTGGCTAAATATTTGCTGAAATTACTATATTACATTGAGTTGTTCATTTGCGTGGATTTCTGAAATGAGGAATTATCATTATCATAAACTGATTTATTTGGACTAGTGTTCCGAGAACATTGTCGAGTTCGACAGATACTTGAAATCGGCAGGAGTGTACAAAGGCCGAAACGCTGCAATTATAACCAAGATGAAGACACTAGTTCACATAAATCAGCTTATAATGATGTTTTTCGATATAGATATAGTTACAGTAAATTCTTTGAAACAATATCGTTGAAAAAGTAGTGTAGAAGTATTCTTTCATTATTTTGAAAATTTTGAATTATATGTTAGCAAGAAGCAAACGGTTGTTTGATATATTACTGTATGCAGTGTGTAAGTGTATAAGTGTGTGTGTGTGTAGGCATTATTAACCCTTTCGTCTGAAGACTGCCAATCTACTCCTACTCTAATATGTCATCCGCCCCATGGTCCCGGCCGACAGGATGGAGAATACATTGATTGCCCCGGAGGACGGCGAGGGAGACGCGCTGGAACAGTCACTCCACATCGCGGGGCTCTCACTTGCGGGCAGCCAGTAGATTACGATTAACTCTTAATAAAATATGCGCATTATTTAACCGTAAATAAGCTCTGTTTTAGTTTACCTCTGATCAAAGTATTATAAACAAGTTGCTGATGATGATGTTACTGCAGTAACTGTCTTTATTTTCAGCATGGCAGTTCTAAGAGTAGGTTGCATAAACATACATAGCCTGGAATCGCCCAGATAGCAGGGTCGATTACTCAACGACTTCAGGTCACTAACTATATATGCGACAGCCGTCAGATGAGACTAGGATTCTGACACACGAGAATTGGCACCAATTTTTGACGAGTTTGAGATTTATGTATCCCTTAGTCCGTCTGGAATGGAAGTAAAGTGCCAATGCTATTTCAGAAAAGCCCGAACCTTTAGATATGGTTGATCTTCCTTGACTCGGACGGTGAAGGTGGTACCTTCAAACTTGTGACAATCTATGACACGACAGGGGCGAGACAGCTTGATTTTTTCAAATGTCTAGAAGTCTTTCTTGGAACG
>OZ024746.1:69245364-69302864 GCA_964016885.1 Eledone cirrhosa | reverse complement strand
ACATCCTTGGCTGAAACAATAATTATAGAAAGAAGAATATCGATTACAACCTGACCTGGAGTATCCTCAAAAGGACACTCCTTATCAAAATAACAGATACGAGTGTAGGTTATGCTCCCAGGAACTTTTTAAAATCATGAAATCTAAGGAAATCCTATTAAATAAGCGACAGGAATTAATTATATCTTGCAATCATAGAATTAGAAGAACCTTCAAATATTATAAACCTAATTAATATACATCTTACACTTATATTTTACATATTATAATTAGTTTTTTTTATTTAGTTAACCTATAATTAGTACTTTACTACAGAGAACTTCATAATTTTATTTTCCTCTTACAGCTCTCTTTTCCTAAAATTAATACCTAAAAGTATACCTATAAATTAATTTAATTTCCTGTTATGAATCTAGATTCCTTTTAATTTATATAAGATTGGTATTTCTCACTACTACCCTTATCCCATAATTTTACTTTCCTTCGTTATTAACAACAACACTCTTTAATAACATCTAATTCTTATTTATCACATTCATATGAATTGATATAAATTTATCCTTATAAGTATACCTATCAATTAATTTAATTTCTTGTTATAGATCTAGAGTCCTTATGGTTTAAATAAGATTGGTATTTCTCACTAATACCCTTACCCTAAAATTTTATTTTCCTTCATTTTTAACATTATTCTTTAATAACATCAAATTTTCGTGTACTCTTCACTGTCTTGACCTCTTTTCATCCCCAAAGTATTCTTTTCATTCAAAGTATTCTTTTCATTCAAAACATAAGTCTGCACTCCTCTACCCCTAAATTAAATTTCTACTACCACTATTCTATCAACTTGACCTCTAACTACTTTTCTATTGGTCAATTCAAATTGTTTTTTTTTCTATAAACAAATCTCATCATTTCTGAAGACAGCATGTATATGTGAAGGTATGTATATTCCCTCTGATAATTTGTAACATTTTTACATAGATCTATATGATATACATACCAACACACATATACATCCTAGAAACGATCGTAAAATGATGAATTTTTTTAATATAAGGAACTTGTTCTTTGTTTTTATTTCATTGTTTTTATTAATTTATATATATATATATATATATATATATATATATGACAATTATTACTGAAAGAAGAATAACGCTACTTAGGACGCTACCATAATAAGGAAAGACTAATTCGATAGAGTCGACATTGTAGTTGAAATCTCCCATAAGATTACCCTTTTGTTGTTCCTATCAGCAGCCATAATTTCAGGTCCCGAAAAACATGTCTAAAAAAGTTAGAAATTGTTTGGGTTTTTTTCCCCGGTTGACATTAAATCGATATAAATTCCAGTATTGAAAATATATTAAGCTGCAAGAAATGCTCTCATGAATTCTATTCTCAAAAAAATATATCAACAGAGATAATCTATGGTTGTTCCAAAACAAAGTAATGTGTTTATTTATTTATTCGTTCATTTTCTATTTGGATTCAAAACAAGTTTTCATCTATAATAGATGTTCGAATTAGCCCCAGTGTTGGATAGAATGCCTTGCGATATTTGTTGCTGATCTAAGGTAGTGGATTGGCATGTCGGTAGAACGTCGGACAAAATGCTTTGCGGTATTTAGTTACGACTACGTTCTGAGTTCAAATCATATTGAGGTCAGCAATGCCTTTCAACCTTTCAGGGCTGATAAAGTAAAGTACCAGTTATGTACTAGAATCGATAAAGTAAAGTACCAGTTATGTACTGGGGTAGATAAAGTAAAGTACCAGTTAAGTACTGGGGTCCTTAAAGTAAAATACCAGTTATGTACTAGGGTCGATAAAGTAAAGTACCAGTTATGTACTGGGGTCGATAAAGTAAAGTACCAGTTATGTACTGGGGTCCTTAAAGTACCAGTTAACTACTGTGTCGATAAAGTAAAGTACCAGTTAGGTACTGGGGTTGATAAAGTAAAGTACCAGTTATGTATTGGGATTGATAAAGTAAAGTACCAGTTAAGTTCTGGGGGTTGATAAAGTAAAGTACCAGTTATGTACTGGAGTCGATATAATCGACTTACCCCCTCCACCAAATTACTGACTTTACGTCAATGTTACAATGATATATTTATTCCGGCTCTCTTACTCTCGCAGACGTCAATTTTGCCCCCCCCCCCCCTCCTACAAAGAGACACACTCTCTCTCTCGCTCTCTCTCTCTCTCTCTCTCTCTCTCTCTCTCTGTTTGTTGGAGGCCATTCACAGCGTCCCTTTCTCTAACAATGGAGAAAAGTTAAGCGAATGTATTTTGCTGACTCAGATCACCGTTACTTACTGTGTTTTATGAATTATTTAACGTTTACAATGGTTTTCCTATTTATCGACCATAAGAATTGTGTCAGACAAAGTTAAAATATATTTTCTTATAGGAAATATGAATGGAATATTTTTTTAATAAAAAAAAGATTACATCTAGAAATGAGTATATAGTGATTTGTGTATGTATCAATTTTGGGTAGATCTTTACAAAAACACCCATCTCGGGTATGGGTAGGACTTCTTTTTTCTCTTTTTTTAAATTTTGTTTAATGTTTTCAATGCATCTGATCTCCAAACCCATCTGAAATTACTTGTTTTTCAGATATCGGATGGGGAAGAATATTTTTAAATCATAAAAAAATTCAAATCTCCTTATTTGACACGAAACCATACTGATACTCATATAATTAAAAATGGAAGTCATTTCAAATTGAATAAACGAGCCAATGATACCTGTCTGGTGTAGAGTTAGTTAGGGTTAGGATTGGGGTTAGTTAAAATTAGAGTTAAGGTTAAGCAGACACCGAGTGCTACCCCAACTCTAAAAAACGAATAATTTCAGATTCGTTCAAAACACAATAAAAAAATAAAAAATAAGGAAAAACAATTTCTAACCGAAACCGAAACGAATTTTGTATACAATGCGGCGAATGAGCTGGAAAGTTAGATATCCGAAAGAATGCTTCGGGAGTTATTAATACCAGTCAAAAACTGGTGTCAGTTCTTTCTCGCTGATTCTACCTCTATTTCAAAGGTTTAACCTTATTGCATTGCGTTACGCTGATTCGACCTTAGGATTGCGTTTAAGGGGATACACGTGCCTATGAAATACTGAGCCACTTACATGTTAATTTCACAAGAAATAAGTATGAATCATAATCCAAACAAATTTAAAATAAAGCAACTGAATTGGTTTGAAAATGTGATATTAATGCGAAATACGAACAGCAGAGAGAAAGTAAAAGAAAAAGATTACATAATGAAATTGCAGAGGATGAGAAGGAGTATTTGATACTCAGAAGAAACTCATGGTTGTATCCTACTTAATGTCCTTAGATTCTATTATAAATAACACAGGTAAAAGATTTGAACATTTTAAAAATATGGCTTCCAAATTTAGTGCTCTAGATCCATAGAATTTTGACAGTGCAGATAATGTGAACAAATTAGAATTTTTAACAGACACGTACTCAGACATTATCGATAGTCAAACTGAAATCGTACAAGAGTTTCTTTTATTCAAAGACATACACAAAGAAATAATCAGCTCTAGTATTAAGGCAAGTTCAAGTGTCGAGAGACCGAACATCAACAATGTACTTAAATTCATGATGACAATGGCATGTGTTCCATTTGTATTAACCTGTTCACATTGTACCACATTTTATTTCACTTTACCAATAACTAGCACAGTTGCAGAACTATTTTTTTAGTCAGCTGAAGCATAAAGTCTACCTTTATTCTACACTAGGCAAAGATAAATTGTCTGAGCTACTTTTGTTCTCCATTGAAAGAGAGTCTGGTTATTAAGATGTATAATAATCAAGTAATAGATAACTTTGCTAGAATGAACCCTAGATGAAAAAACTGTAGCTCTTCCATGCATTTTCACGTTACTACTTCATTTTGTTTTCATTTTACATTTTAAAAAGTAATTAAATAACACACGTGTTTTTTTTATATTTTGAGATTTATGGGCTTACTGTAAAACTTTTTTGTTGTTTTGATTTTAAATAAATCATATACTTCCTTTAAAACTTTCATCTTGTGTTATGATTTTAAACACAAAATAAAAACGTATAACGAGTTTTAAATTATTTGGTATGTGTCATGGCACCGTTTTTATCTGCTCGCTCCCCTAACTATAAAAGCTGGCTACGCCCTTAACTGAAAAGTGAAGTCATCTGATTTCACTCAGAGATTGAAACTGTGTTCAGTTTCGACTTGTTAGAAGCTTAGCTTACTTCTTGAGCATTAATCGAGAGGTACAAATGGCAGGATGCCAGACAAAATTATTTACCGTTGTTATTATATTTATCCCCAGATGATCCCTAACAAGCACACTCATGATCAAAGGCCTTCCAATAGTGATTATCCAGCCTTCTTTTTCTTTTTCAAGTGAAATGCATCTAAAACTAGATTTCCAGTGTCACTTTCCATGTTGTCTTATGGTATGGTAAAATGTGATATGAAAGACATTTGGTAAGCAGGTCAAGCGACCACATATCTCTAGTTGACATGAAATAACTTGATATTATTTCCTTCTACGCCTAGGGTTTAGAAACTGCTAGAATACAGCTGGCCTTTCATACCATCTGCCTACTTATATGGCTTATACAACGTGTGACCTTTACCAATGTGAGAAATCAATATAACAAGCCATACAACTCTTAAACAACGATTTGTCTTGTGTCTAGTCATAAGAAAGGCAGCAAATAGGCAGAGTCGTTAGAACGTTGGATTAAATGCTTCCGTGTTTGTTCTGGTTCTCGGGGGGTCGATAAATAAAGTACCGGTCAAATACTGAGTCGATTCTTCCTCCTTATCTTATGATTGAATAAAGGATTAGTTTTTTTTTATATTGGGTGAAAATATACCTTGATTCAAGTCAACGGAGGACCATCAAGATGGTCACTCGACTTGCTAGAATTAACAACTAAATCTTCTTTTAATTACACTCCAAAAAATTGAAGGTCCCTAATTGGAAAGCTTTTCATTATAAACAACAATGATATAAACAACTTTATATTATTAATTCTCTCAAAATATGAGACAGACAATGGGAAAAGGAATATCAAATGTATTAACCAACCAGGAATCAATTGAATCAAAAAGTGAATCTCTACGTCAGGGGTCTCAAATTCAATGACTCAAAAGGGCCATTACGCCCTGGGGAAGAGGCGCAGTGGAAAAAAAGTGAGATTACGGGGTGGGGCCCGTGATACCCACCAGTGTAGAAAAACAACAGGAAGGAGAATCATTAGAACATCTGACTGATAAAATGACAAGTCAGTCAATCATATTGGTGGCCTCCCCTCAGCCCCGGCGGACAGAATGGAGAAGGCGTTTCACCGGAGGACGGCAAGGGAGGCGCGCTGGAAAAGCCGTTCTAACTTGCGAGGCTCACACCTGCGGCCGGCCAGCTCAGTGCCTATGGTGGTGAGTAGGGAGGTAGCCCTAGGGCCGACGACACCAGAAGTCTCCACTGCCAAGGGTTCAACCGCAAACCTGTCGGAGAGCGACCTGTATTTGAAGAGTTTGGCCTCCTCAGCCCGACGTGCAGCAGAACCTGGGTTAGTCGCAGACTGCACCAGGTTGCGGCTGGAGAAAGTGTCGGTGCAAGTGGCATCCCAGACGAGGAGTTTGCCACCGCGGAACGAGATGGTGGTCATGCCATCTGGCCTTTTGCCGTCCCCTCGGTCCAGCCCCACCGGATCGAGCTGGGAAGGGAAGCCTGCAGCGTCCAAGCCATGCTTTATGACCTCGTTGAGAGCAGCATGGCGTGGAAGGCGGCCGGCACTGTGGCGACAGGAAAGCGGGTGGAAGCTGAAAGAATCCACGGTGGATCCACAGCGACATTGGTGTGGCTCGCAGATCCGGAGGCCAAGCCTCAAGGAAACGCAGATGCGCAGGCTATCGTGATCCAGCTGGGTTCCAGTGGAGAAGGAGGGCAAGGTGTGGAGCCAGGCACCACTGTGGGGTAAGGCTAAGCTGCAAAACAGCTGATAGGCTGCTATCTAGCTGATAGGCTGCTTAATACTACTGATACTATTGCTGCAAGAGTATGGAAGAGGCGAAAGACAAATTACCAAGTTTTAGAAACATTAGTTACGAAAATTATTCTGCTGTGGTTCATAGAAAGGTAGTTTGCTGGCCACATGTTTGAGATCGCTGCTCTACATGGTCACTCGGTCTGCTTGAAATAGCAACCAAATCTCTTTGAAACCATACACTACTGACAAAATGAAATACGCATTAGAGATACACTATCTCAGAAGAGATACATATTCGAATGTTCGAGACTGGAACGTCTTTGATCATAAACTTACTCAATCTAACTTGACTTGAGACTAAACAACAACAATAACAATAACAGCAGCAACAATAACAAGCAAGAATACATTTTCAAATTGTACCTTTTCGTTTGTTTCTTTGGAAAATAAAATGTCATCATTTTGCCCCACCCCTATCTCTAGAAGAATTTTGACAAGAAATAAAGAAGAAAAGAACTCGTTTATAACATCAACAAAAATTGTTTTACTATCTTCAAACTTCTATACAAGTTTATAAAGCATTTTACGTCATTTTATTTCGCGATCCGACATACCATATCTCCACACTGGATATTTAATATCTTTGTTTATTCAAAGCAGTTTGCTTTTATTTCATTTGGCTTCCTTTTTTCTTCCTTTCTGTCATTTTAATCACAGGTTAGTTGGAAGCTGTTTCAATGTCTCTCACGATTTGTTAGGCTTCGTTTTAATATCGTTTCCCTGGATGCTATTGTATCACTGTCTGCATGTTTGACGAAAACACCTCATATTTTAAATATCAAGAGGCAAGAATGAACGACTTTGTTCTAAACAAGGAGCCAATTTTCAAATAGATTCTGTTTCAAGCATCTCGATAGTATATTGAAATTATGTTTCAGCTTTTGAATACATTGGCTTTGTTTCGTTACAGACGTCTAGTAGTTGATAATTACTAAACTTCATATATTTTCTAGAATACTTTTAGATTACTAGTATTGTCGATGTAGGCAGCGAATTGGAAGAGTCGTTAGAACGACTGTATATATGCTTTGCTGTGTTCGTTTTGGCTGTCTGCACACTAAGTTTAAATCTCGCCATGGTCAACTTTGCCTTTCATCTTTTCGATGTCAATAAAAAAAGGTATCGGTCTAGTACTGTGGTCGATTCTTTCTCTATCTCTTCTCAGGAAGAAATAGACTATGTTCAGACCTGGAGAGGAGATGGACTCCGCCAGGTTTTTTTAAATGCCTAAGAAACGCTGTATGATAGTATGGTGCCCCTACGACTCTACCATAAATTACGGGTACATACATACGTACATTGTCGATGTAATCAAACTGCAAAGATTAACTCTGATTTATTTTCAAATATTTTATAGTTAAAATTATGCGATGTTGTAGCTTTGCATAAAAGCAAGACATACATTGATATTCCAATCTGTACTACACGGTTCGTTAAACGTTTCCTTGTTTACATTCTAGCTGATAAAATAACGGCTTTAAATTGGTGGATAGAGGTGGCTGGACCGTTATCGTGCAGCGGTTAATACAGCTTTCCAACATAGAGCAGATTCGAGGTTTGATTCCCACATGCGATTCTATTTCTTTTTTCCCATCTCCAGAGATTGCATATGAAAGCATTTCTACACAAAAAAAAAAGAACAAAATCCAAATAACATTCAAACAAATATATCTCCTTGCTTAACACAACTGTTGATGCAAAAGTGGATGGATGAGACTTTCTAAAGATAAATTAACTTTCATTTTACAATATAGCTGTACAAATAAGAAAAATCTATATAAGAATTCACGTTGTCATTTTAAAAACAATTTTTCTCTTTACCATATTTAATACCATTATCGGGTCAATAAACTTCTAATTTTATGGAGTGTGTTGTTCACTATCATTTACATTAAATAAATCATTTTACCTTTAAAAATCTCAAAATGCACTTTGCAACTTAGGTGCAATCTCTCAGAGAATTGCATAATCAGAAAACAAACTCACTGAGATCTATTGTATAATTTAAGCCTGACCTTTATACATTAGAGAATGATTAATCTTTATTTAATATTTGCAATCTATTTGTCTCACAGGAAAAAAAAAACGGCCAACCACTCACAGCAATATTGTAAAAGTTATGACATAGCTATCACTTCATTTTGTTAATGGAGAAACAGATGGTTTATACGTCTTTCTACTAAAATAAATACATATATGAATTAATGACGTGTGTAAGTTTAAGTACAAAGCAAACGATTGAGAAACAACAACTACAAGAAATAATCTATGAAATACTAATGACTTTAAAGAATTGTTTAACTTAACTCAATAAAAAATACAAATAAGCTAAGCTAGGAGATAAAAAAAACATTCCTTTGATGTATTAATTAAATGTAATTATTTCATTACATTTTCTACTTGGCTATGTTTTATGTTTATATATTTATTGCTAAGTGGTTGTAGCACCAGTTAATCCTGCTTTCAGATTACTCTTAGATCTATTTCCATTAATCAATAGGCTTCACACCAACTACTCTCTTTGATTATACTAATTTTGCAATATCAAAAATGAAACATAAGTGTGATAATTTTTACCACTAGAGCTAATAACCTAGCACATGTAGCAGTTACCATAAGGTCTAGCTAACGACAAAATGTATGTACCTCCATACTGTTGTTAAACCTGCTAAAAATAGTAGCTAAATATCTTTCAGAACACACATTACCACATTTTTTTAAATAGCAAGATACATTGGAAATTGTAGTTAAGGATATACTAAAAGATGTGATAGTCAGAGATAGAACACTTTCGGTCATTGTCAACTCCATCAGGTCTGACCTAGGACTAAACAACAATATTAATAACAATAATAACAATCACTCATTCAAATCATTTTATCTAATAGAGATATCTGTGTGAGTCATATCCCTGTCATATTCCATTAAAAAAATCTACTAACAGGGCCAGTATCAGGGAAGATATCCAAGCACAAAACACTACTCCAAAAAGTCCATTCTGACCCATGCCAACTTTAATTTGGCTCAGATAACTCCCATGCTAATGATTTTGGTGTATTCAAAGACTTCTGCATAATTTAGTAAGTCATATCAGGATGTTTTAGGATAGTATGTTGACACTTGTTGATAAGTGTGAGATTCCCTTGTAGTTATCACACAATGATTTATCCCCCTTTCTTGTGGAGGAGGACAATATCAGTATTTTGAAATTTTGTGACAATTTTTATATCTTAGCATTTAAACCAGTTGTATCCAGCCAGAATTCCCTCATCTCTTTCTATTCAAACTTGCCATAACTGGCCACTCATATTGATGTTAAGGTGTTGTTCTCAAAATAAATAATATCAACATCTCATAGATTTGATATTATGTGAGATAATTATGTGTGGTAAAGCCTTTACTGTGAAAATAATATAGTATATATAAAGTAATATAAATGCTAAAGGGTTAACTTCAATCCTTCTAGCTTCAGCAGTTTACTCAGAATACTATCAGGGCCCACTGAACAATGGTTTATAAGCTGCTGTTGAGCTGTTACCAACCTCAATATCAGTAGTAAACAGATGTCATGTACTCATCAAATCGTCTTACATTAATGATTTTGGATCCCACTTCAGGGGCTTCTGATACAGTTCACCAATATATTCTTTTCAGCAGTGTTTGATTCTTACAGCACTTCAAATCAAGTTGCCTTCTCTCTCCTTAATGGATGATGCAACAGTGCATCATCATACTAGACCCATATATACACATGAGAGAAAAAGCTTCTAGTGTGACCTCTGTCAGTATAGAGCTTTATTTCAGAAATGTTCTCCTCCCACTATTTTTCTTTCAATTATTTAATGATCCAGTGAACATCAACCTTCAACTTAATATATCAACTTCATAAATGATGTTCGACCTTTTTACTAAGCCAAGCATGAAAAGCTGTGATCTTTTCTCACACCACATTTCTTATTTTCTATTTATGGTACTTGAACCAATCCTGATTTTTCTTCTCTTTGTATCCCAATGTCTCTGATGCTGCTTGCAGTAAGGAGATTTTCATATGATTCTGTTGCTGATTTACATCAGCAAATCAGCAAGACTGTGGATCACCTCAGTGGAATTTTCAGATAAAGCATTTGTTAGTTTATTCCTGTACTCAGCTACAATTTTGACTTCTGTCAGTTTGACAATGTCGAAGCATCACTGACTGTTTGCTGATTTTCGGTGAGATCTTTCAAAATAAATCCAGGCTTTGGTTCTTATCATATCATAATTTGTATCACAGTCAGCTCTCCATATGGCTCTCATGATCATGAATTGGTTCAAGTCTTGCTGCCTAGTCAATAAATTGCCAGTAACGAGAATGAGAATGCACCAGGAGACCTTGTACATAGTCTTCTGTCAGTAGACAGTGTTAGTTATAACCAGTGAATTTGTGACAGAAAACTGCAGAAAATGCAGTTCACTAGAGTTATGATCTCCAATATAATTGCCATGAATAACACCTTTCTCTCCTGTCGTCTCTATCCACTCTGACATTTTGATCACCAGGTATCATGAGATTGTTCTGAGTAGGAATGTTATCAACAACTTGCTGCAAATCTGCATAAAACGTGTATCTTTGGTTTCTTCAGAACTGTTAAGAGTATCCACATAGCTAGAAATACTGGCAGTGCTGGACTTACCTATAAGCTAAATAAGCTATAGCTTAGGGTCACACATTCTTGGGGTCCCCATTTTAAAAAAATATATTTTTATTTTATCATTAGTTTTTATTCTTTAACATTAAATGATCGGAAATTATATAGATATATTATTTATTCTTTATCATTAACATGGTAAAAAGGCCCCCAATCCACACTGTAAATGTGGTTGGTGTTAGGAAGGGCATCCAGCCATAGAAAACCTGCCAGAAACAGTTCTGTATGAGCAAGACATGGTATCCCAACCAATCTCGCCTCAAGTAGGACAAAACCGTCTAACCCATGCTAGCATGGAAGATGGATATTAAATGATGAGGATGATTAATTTAAAAGATGATAATCATGTATAATTATTTTGAATCTTTTTACCCATTTTTTTAGAGAATAGCCTCAAATTTCATATAGCTTAGAATTTCAGCAGGTGGAAGTCAGGCCCTGAATATCAGTCAAGCATTTTCCGTTCCTCAACTTGATTCAGCAACACATTAGACTTTCTAAATGACCCTTGACACTTAAGACACTTGACAAGAAATATCTTCATCATGATCCCTACACCATGAATGCAGGGTTAGTTTTCTGGAGAGCCTTTCCTAAGCAATGCAGCTGGCTGAAGCTTCTGTGATTTGTCCTTTGCCAGATATACAAGTTTCCTGTAGGCCAGCAATATCGATATTGTATCATTTGAGCTCAAGTGCTACCATAGCAGTATAATACTCAAGCCTGCTAGTCTGTTTTGGTCCAGTAATATGCGAATATTTCATGTAGCAATTTAAACAGTAGAAAAGTAATTGTTTTGACTTCAAAAATTGGGCTAACTTCAACCAACTGATCAGCATAGATTTGGAACAAGCAATTGTTTTTAAACCAACTTCTTTTCTATGTCTGTCCTCCATGGTGGCAATTTGTGCAACCTCTACCTAGGGCCAATCAGTTACTATAACAACTATTGGGTTCTACTGTTGCTTCTGTTTAGTAAGGCAATGACCAACACACTATGACCTCTATATGCCAAATTAGGGCTACTGACTGTCGCTTGAACCAAACCCATTGACGTTGCCCTGCAGCTAGTCACTGCAAGAAGAAAAACTTGCATTTGCTTTGTTTAAGGTATTTCTACGATTGTGCTGTAACAGATGCACACAGTTGGGTTATATGTTACTAGTAGCTCTCAAGAGCAACCTGACAAGTATATATAATATATGTATGATGGTATCCATCCATTATCACCATTCTCTACTTCTAAACCCACCACCCCCATCCCTTCTCATGGGATGCCTAGCTGGCATTTATTACTCTCACTTCCCACTGGTACATATTACTCACCCTCTTCTACCATGACACATTATTATTAGTTGGACGCCATGCTTTGCAGCAAAGAGTTACGGCCCTTTATCGTCTGAGTTCAAATCTCGCCGAGGTTAACTTTGCCTTTCATCCTTACAGGGTCGAGGAAATAAAGTACCAGTAATACACTGGGATAATTGCTGGCCTTGTGCCAAAAGTAGAAACAATTATTAGTTTCTGTCATGTAATCCATTCTGGTTTTCCATCATATTACGGCCTCCATGTGCTATGTTAGGACTACTGAGTATCATTTGAGCCATACCTATTGACATTGCATAGGTCAGCATAGGTCAGTATAGGTCAGCATAGTACAACATAGGTCAGCATAGGTTTAGAACAAGCAAATATTTTTAGACCACCTTTTCTATGTGAGCAGCCTGTGCAACTGGTGCAACCCATGCCAAGGTCTAGTCAGTCACTATAACAGCTGCTGGGTTCTACTGTTGTTCCAGTTTAGCAAGACAATAATCACCACACAATGGCCTCCATGTATTAGATTAGATCTACTGACTGTCTCTTGAACTAGATCCATTGATGCTGCTCTGCAGCTAATCACCACAAGAAAAACCTTGCACTTGCTTTGTTTGAGGAGCTTTTGCAACAGATGGACACAGTTGGCTACCAGTAGTGGAACACACGACCTGTCAGGAACAGGACAGGGGTGTTTTGTTGACAGTCCCAGCTATTGTCCTATGCTTAATTAGGTCACAAAATTGCCCTTGTCAAACTGCCTATCACCTATTTATCACCTATATTTCAGCTTTATCCTATATCCTCTTGGCATATATAGTGATGCTATAAAAAGATATCTTTAGACAGAATTAAAGGGGTAGTTATCTTTTGATGATATCTCTGAAAGGTATAAAAAGTAATCTGTGTTTTTCTATGTACTGAGAAATAGAAATAATGATTTCTGATTCAGGCACAAAGCCAATAATCTTAGGGGAGGGAAAAGTCAATTAAATCAACCCCAGTGCTTATTTTATTGAGCCCCTAAAAATTAAAGGAAAAGCTAACCTCAGCAGGATTTGAACACAGAACATAAAGGGACACAACTCTCTACTGCAAAGCATGTTGTCCCACAGTCTACCAATACTGCCAATCCACCGACCTTGGTAAATAGTAATAACTGTTTCTACTTTAGGCACAAGGCCAGCAATTACCCAGTGCATTACTGGTACTAGTAATAACAGAAAGTGTTTATACTTTATTTTATTTTGTTTTTTTTCACAGTGAAGCTTCTAATTCAAAAACTGTAGTTATTTCTATATTTGATTTACTCTCTCTCCAACTCCTTTATATTTTACCTACCTACCTACCTACCTTTATATATATATATATATATATGAAGAAACATTTAGATATAATTAGTCCCAGTCATTCATTGAGCAACATCGGTGAAGTTGGCACCCTTAACTCACAGTTGGGTGCGGATGCATTCATGTATATATGTGTGTGTCCGCATGTATCTGTGTGTTTCTAAATATATTAATAACTCCCTCTGGTCGAGCAATCTTTGAAGTGTGGGGACAACTGGAAAGCTTCCATTACTCATACTTCTCGCCTTCTTCACTACCTCTTCTACGGCCTCGATATGAATACCCCCTCCGCCTCCGTGGTATTTTCTTCGTGGTTATAAGAGGCTTAGCTCTGTTTCTCGACCGTTATATCGCGTGACTATCTCCCCCTCCGCCTTTTGGGATTCTTTCTCACGTCGTGTAGACGCGTTCTTGAGACTAGTAAAATGAGGTATCCTCTTGATAAGTCGGCAGACCTCGCAAGGACTCTATATCTTTGATATATTGTTTTTGTTTATGCCACGAAACTACGTAGTCGAGGAATTTAGGAACAGTTTAGGTATGATACATTTTATTACTAATTATATCTAAATGTTTCTTCTCTCTTCATAATGTATTTTTAACTCTGATACTGGTTCAGTCTAGTTCAAACTGAATTGGTCTGTCCCAGTCATTCATTGAGCAACATCGGTGAAGTTGGCACCCTTAACTCACAGTTGGGTGCGGATGCATTCATGTATATATGTGTGTGTCCGCATGTATCTGTGTGTTTCTAAATATATATATATATATATATATATATATATATCATCATCATCATCATCATCATCTTCGTTTAACGTCCATTTTCCATGCTAGCATGGGTTAGACGTGTATATATATATATATAATGAAGGAAGGCACCAGAGTACACAATACTTAGGGTAGTAGAGTGGGTAATAGGAAAATGTAATAGGAAAAGGTAATAGGAAAATGTTTAAGAGCTCAAGTTGTTTCGACAGCTATTTCTGGAATCCAGAAATAGCCATTGAAACGGCTTGAGCTCTGCCGTTGGGGTTAAAGATGGCTGGAACAGGTAAAAGATTGTAAAATATATATATATATATCATCATCATCATCACCGCTTTACATCCGTTCTTCCATGCTAGGCGGGTTGTCCTGTTGTGGGCAGTGTCCAGTCGGCTGACCTTGTCTTGCTCATACAGGAATTGATTCTGGCTTGATTTCTACAGTTGGATGCCCTTCCTAACACCAACCTCATTTACAGTGAGTGATGGGTGCTTTTTTTCCGTGGCACCTACACGTCCACTTTACAGTGTGGGCTAGGTGCTTTTTTGCCATGGCACCTCCACCTTTGCAGTGGGAGGGGGTGGGGGCATATTGTCTAAATGCTTCAGCTTCGGCTTGTTCCTGTGGGAAGTCGGGTCTTCTGTATTACTGCGTGACACCAGAGGTCACGGTCGTGTCATCGCCCTTGAGAGGTGCAAATGGGTATGGTTGGCTTTTATCACTTCATCCCAGGTCTTCTTGGGTCTCCCCACTCTGCGGCTTCCATCAACTTCTAGTGCTCTGCACCTTTTTATGCAGCTGTCATCCTTCATATGCATCACATGTCCATACCAACGTAACATCCTCTCCTGCACACAGCATTTGATTCCTCTTATGCTCAGTCTCTCTCTCAATTCGTTTATGCTTTGCCGTTCACGTGTATTATTATTACACATCCATCAGAACATGCAAGCTTCATTTTTTTCTAATCTGTGCAAGTCTTCTACAGACAGCACCTAGGTTTCACTACCATGTAACATTGTTGTTCGTATACACATCAAACAGTCTGCCTTTCATTTTGAGAGAAAAGCCTTTTGCAGCTAGCAGTGGCAGTAGCTCCCTGAACTTCTTCCATCCCGTTTTTACCCTAGTTATTGTACTTTCTGAACACCCACCTCCGCTGCTAATTTGGTCACCTAGGTAGCAGAAGCTGTCTACTGTTTCTAGAGCCCTCCCAGAGTTTGGTGGTGCTTGTTTCCTGTGGCTGTTTGCTGCTTGCTGTCCCAGCACAGCTGCTACATATGAAGCCTACATTCTTAATTAAGCTTCCTGAGATCCCACTACATCTCTTGTGTACTCATTGTTTGCATTTGGGGCAGAGGATGGAGTCCCTACCTTCACCTTTCCTACATACTGAGCAAGGCCATTTCCCTGAGGAGATCTGGGTTCTGTCTTCTTGTCTACTTACAAGAACCTTAGTCTTTGTCAGGTTGACTTTGAGACCCTTTCTTTCTAGTCCCTGCTTCCATGTTTGGAATTTCTTCTCTAGTTCCACCATAGATTCAGTTATAAGTGCGAGATCACCCGCATATAGGAGTTCCCATGGGCATCCGGTCTTAAACTCCTCTGTTATTGCCTGCAAAACTATAATGAACAGGAGAGGGCTAAGAACAGAGCCCTGGTGGACACTGACCTGTAAGCTAAATTCCTCGCTATAGTCATTGCTAACCCTAACTTTGCTGACTGCTCCTCTATACATGGCTTGTACAGCTTTCACAAGCCATTCATCTACTCCTAATTTTCTAAGAGCCCACCAGATTATAGCACGGGGGACTCTGTCGAAGGCTTTTTCAAGATCGATGAATGCCAGGTAGAGCAGCTTGCTTTTAGCTAGGTACTTTTCCTGTAACTGCCTCACAAGGAAGAGGGTATCAGTGGTGCCTTTTCCTGGTACAAACCCAAATTGCATTTCATCTAGTTTCACCCGATCCCTAATCAACTGTGCTATAACTCTTTCCATTACTTTCATGACCTGGTCCATCAGCTTTATAAACTCTATAGTTTCCTCTATCTAATGCATCACCTTTACTTTTGTAGCAGTTGACAATGATGCTGCTGCACCAATCCTTTGGTATGATACCTTCTAGTATTACCTTGTTAACAATTCATGTGATTATGGTGTGACCTACCGACCCAGATGCCTTCAGCATTTCGGCAGCTATACCCGATGGACCGGTTGCCTTCCCTGTCTTCATATCTTTGATTGCCTTACTTACTACGCTGCTGCTAACTTGTACTGCTGGCACCTCTATAGGGTCCGCTTGGGGTAGGGTCTCTTTTTCCCATGCATTCTCCTCATTTACTAATCTTTCATAATGGCTCTTCCATGCAGCTTTCTTCTCGGCACTTGTGAGGGCAAGCTCACCATTATCATTCCGGATACACTTCTCTCCAATGACATCACAATTCTCTCTGACACACTGCCTCGCAATCTTGAACACCTCCTGTTTCTTGTCCTCACGTTGCAAAACATGCTTGAATTTTCTATCCTCTGCTTCCCTTCTAGCTAAGTATACTTGTCATCTAGCTTCCCTCCTGGTCTTTATGTAATGTACCCTGCTAACCCCGTTCTTCCATTCTTTCCATGCCTGTCTCTTAGCCTTAACTACCTCATCTACCTTATTGTTCCACCACCAAGTCACTCTCCTCCTCCCTGTGGACTTGCTCCAACCACAGATCTCGTCCGTCGCCTTTAGTAAGTTATTTTTTAGGAACTCCCAGTGCTCTTCTACATTGAATGTCTCTATCTGTTCTTCTTTACTGTCATAGGCGTCGAGGAGAATATCTTTAAATCTGTTACTGGCTGAGGGGGTCTTTCAGCTTCCAAATCTTTCTTCTCCAGGTTGCCTTCTGTTTCCAAGTTCGTCTAGTTTTGACAGTGAGGTCGCTGACAACTAACTTATGTTGGGAGGTACATTCCTCACCAGGGAAGGCTTTTGTGTTTACAACCGTCCATCTATCACGCCCTCTGATGAGGATAAAATCTATCTGACTAGAATGCTCCCCTGATCTATAGGTGATCAGATGGTTGTCAGGTTTTTTTAAGTTTGTGTTACATATCGACATGTCATTGGCGTCGCAGTATTCTAGAAGCCTGAAGCCTTCTTTATTTCTTGTGCCAAACCAGTGGCCTCCATGGACTCTATAGAAGCCGTCATGGTGTTTACCAATGTGTCTCTTAAAATCTCCTGCAATGATTAGGAAGTCATTGTTGTTTGATAGGGCAGTAGTGTGCATTAGAGACTCATAAAACCTATCCTAAGTTCGTCTGGCAACCCCAATTGGGGTGCGTAAGCTGACACTGTTGTGACAATTATTTTATTCAGGACTAGTCTGAGTTTAATGATTCTTGCATTCACCCTGTTCACTGAGATTACCTTATCAACCCATTTGTCAGCTAATAGTATACCTACACCTCCCATCCCGTTGTCATTTCCCACCCAGAAAAATTTGTAGCATTGACTTTTGCCTACGCGGACTCTAGCGGACTCTCCTCTCCATCTAGTCTCTTGCACACAGCATACATCAATTTCCTTTCACTCTAGCATCTCTACAATTTATCCTGCTCTTCCTTTCATTGTGCTTACATTGATGGTTTAAACTCAGAGTTTGGGACATTTGCCATCACTCGTAGGATGGAGTGAATTTTTGCAGGGGGGGGGGGGGGGGTATGTATCCTGTCTCTGGGTTAAAGCTTTGCATGGGTGTTTGGTAGCTCACGGATTCATATTCATTTATTAATTCGGGGTTGTTCCATTTATCCTCAGCTCATCCATAGATATCGGTAAAGGAATTATTATTATTTAGTGCAGGGCTAGGACAGTAGTAGTAATGGCAGAGTTGTAAGGCCTAGGAGTGCAGTAGTAGTAGTGCCAGTGTTTGTTGGGGTTGATAATGGGTTGAGGTTTGATTGGTTGAATAGCCTATGTTGGTGAGTGGGGGCGGGTGCGAGGGACATTGTGAGATAGGCAGCCAGCACACATATCATCATAGGAGATTTAGGAATAACAACAATAAAAATAAACAATGTGAACAGGACATTTTGAAATTGAGGAGGAAGGAAGGCAGATACCTACAAGAGAGGAGAAATAATATCTATGAATGAACTGGGGACAGGCTGAAAGTATTTAGGAATCCATGTAGCCTTTCAGAAATCAGAAATCTGTGTCTGGCTTCGTACCACCGAATGAATGAATGAGAGAGAGAGAACGGGATGTGATGGGTTAAGGGGGAAGCCTAATAACCAGCGTAGTGTAATTCGAAAAATTGATAATAACAATAAAAATAAACAATACGAACAGGACATTTTGAAATTTAGGAGGAAGGAAGGCAGATACCTGCAATAGAGGAGAAATAATTGTTTCTACTTTTGGCACAAGGCCAGCAATATCCCAGTGCATTACTGGTACTTTATTTTATCGACACCGTAAGGATGAAAGGCAAAGTTAACCTCGGCGGGATTTGAAGTCAGAATGGAAAGAGCCGTAACTCTATGCGTCAAAGCATGGCGTCTGATCCTCTACTGATACTGCCAATCCACCGCAACAGAGGAGAAATAATATCTATGAATGAACTGGGGACAGACTGAAAGTATTTAGGAATCCATGTAGCCTTTCAGAAATCAGAAATCTGTGTCTGGCTTCGTACCACCAGAATGAATGAGAGAGAGAGAACGGGATATATATATATATATATAGTAATAATAATAATAATAAATTTGAAGACTAAAATCCAAAGAGGGCTCGATAAGGATAAATATATATCAAATATATAAGAACCATAGAGCAAATATTTATTAAAATAACAGATTACAGTTTAAGCAAAGAATCGCTGCTTTCACCCTTAACGGGATCTTCTGAAACTAACAAAGTCAATCTGTGAACGCAGAAGTGAATATTTCAAAAAACGTTGCAACCGGAGAAGACAGGAAGACGATACTTTGGTTCGTGGAAACGTTCTCTGGCAATGAACGGGAAAAACGATCCGTTCATTGCCAGAGAACGTCTCTATGAACCACCTAATAGAATATTAGTCTACGACTTCTTTCATACCATAAACGTGGTTTTGTCTTTGCGTGTAATTGTTTTTCACCGCTCCAAATAATGACGTATTATATTCGTTTTTCCCGTTCTTTGCCAGGGAATGTTTCCACAAACCAAAGTATCGTCTTCCTGTCTTCCTCCGGTTGCAACGTTTTTTGAAATATTCACTTCTGCGTTCACAGATTGACTTTGTTAGTTTCAGAAGATCCCGTTAAGGGTGAAAGCAGCGATTCTTTGCTTAAACTTTAATCTGTTATTTTAATATATATATATATATATATATATATATATATATATATATATATATATATATATATATATATATATATATATATATATAATATCAGAGTGCTCAACCGGCATACCGCCTATGGAAGCATCTAGCTACCATCAGACATATATATATATATATATATATATATATATATATATATATATATATATATTGATCAATCTGTCTGCCATCATCATCATCATTGTTTAACATCTTTTTTTCATACTTGCATGGGTTAATTGGGTTGTCACATTATGAGACATGTCAGTTGACTCACACATTGTTCATATAGATCTGTATTTTAGCTTGGTTTTTTTATGGCTAAACGCCCTTCCTAAGACCAACCACATTACAGTGCAGACTGGGTGCTTTTTATCATGGAACCTAAACAACCACCATTATTTGCACTGAGGTTGATTGCGGTGGATTGGCAGTATCGGTAGAGGGTTGGACGCCATGCTTTCCAGCATAGTTACGTCCCTTTACGATCTGAGTTCAAATCCCGCCGAGGTTGACTTTGCCTTTCATCCTTATGGGGTCGATAAAGTACCAGAAACGTTACAGAGTGGACTGAATGCTTTTTTGTCATGTTACCAGCATGACTACCTTACAGGGTGGACTGGGTGCTTTTTGTCGTGTCACCAGCACAACCAGCATATGTTGTGAACTTGGCGAAATTCAAGAATAGGAAATAACTACAAAATACCTGACTCACAAAAGAGATAGTGATGCAGGCAAAACACCAAGATGTGACAACAGATGCAGACTCTGCAGAATTAACATCAAAGATATCACCCATATCATAAGCAGCTATGAGGCATGATGTAGTGGACAAAACACTATACAATGCAATCCGCAGAAAGGATTGGAAATATACATATAAAAAGTTACAGCAATGTGGAGGACATATTTGTACATAATATGAAAGAGTACTGGTGGAATGTTCCAGTCAAAACCGCAATAAAATGCAAACATAAGAGACCAGACATAGTGATATGGGACAGAGAAATGAAGCCATGCACAGTAGTGGACGTCAACTGCCCAGCAGATGTCAATATAATGCTAAAGATCAGTGAAAAGAATAACATTTATGCTGAACTAATGAGGAATCTGCAAATACTCCACCCTGACTATACTGTTAGATTTGTACCTATGATCACTGGAGCTCTTGGATATGTTACTAACTGTCTCAGTTCAAATCTTGAGAAGTTGGATTCACAGAACAAGAAAGAGCACAGCTAGTTAGAAAGTTACAAGTACAGTTCATTAATGGGACTGTAAAAATAAGTATAACATTTCAGAAATTCAGTATGTAATAATTTCAAATACACACATATAGATACAGAAATGTATGTACGTGTACTCATATAACTCAAAACATAGATCCACACATGCAATCAAATTGATACCTGCATACACACACACACAAACACATACAGTCATACATAAATATTTACCAAGTTTATATTGTCTAATTTCCAATGAATGAATCTTGTGTATATGTTAAAAACTGGCTCTCTCTCTTTATCGGTGAAAATTAAAAAAATAATAAAACCAGATCTTACATACTTACATACATAGACACACATACATGCATACATACATACATACATACATACATACATGGTGGCTGCCAACTCGTTTTCGAGTACGGCCACTACTTTATATCCATGTAGGAGAACCCCTACCAATGCGCTGAACGAGTGTGACTTTTTAGTCCAGCCAGCGACTTGAAAACTCTGGCACAAACACTACACTTGTGACAATTATTGACACATAGTGTATATGGTACCATGTGACGACAAGTGCAGAGAGATCTCCAGATACAAAGCAATGCCTGTGCCGTGAAGCTTTTATAGTGAGCAAAGGCACTGCACAAAGCCAGTCCCACTCTCTTAACCAAGATGATATTTACCAAAAAGAAGAACAAGTCAACATCATTGGATACCATCAGGGTTGCAGGTGTTATATCAGAGTTTTCCTTCTCCTAGAATTCTGCCTTGACAAAGGCTAAGGGGTCATCTCTCCCGGTGATTTTGGATGGCCATTGACTCTTAAGAGCTCCTCTGCCCTTTGACAGGTTTTGTTTTTAGTCCTGTAGGATGTCCAAAGTCACCCTCCTCACATACATACATACATACATACATACATACATACATACATACATGCATGCATGCATGCATGCATGCATGCATACATACATACATACATACATACATACATACATACATACATACATACATACATACATACATACATACATACATACATGCATGCCTGCATTAGCAATAGACATACACACATATATTAAGAAGGTGTGGATGTCCAAAGTCACCCTCCTCACATACATACATACATACATACATACATACATACATACATACATACATACATGCATGCATGCATGCATGCATGCATGCATACATACATACATACATACATACATACATACATACATACATACATACATACATACATACATACATACATGCATGCCTGCATTAGCAATAGACATACACACATATATTAAGAAGGTGTGGATGTTCTGCTTATTTTCCTGCTATCTGAAGAATGAGATAATAGATCACTATAAAGTGGTTTAAGTTACAAATTATGACAAATGAAACCTATAAAGCATAAATAGATTTGAGGTTAAGACTTTAATTAATTAATCATTTCAGAGCAGATGGAAACACCCAAAACGTTTGTATACAATAAATTAATTAAGATAAGAAATGTTGTTGTTTAGCGCTAGGTCAGTCTTTGTCAAGAATAGGTATGATTAAAAAAAAATGTTTAACTGCAACCATTCCCACATTTCCAGAAATTACTTATCTCTGAATTTGTTATCCGATATATCCTGATTTTTTGTTTGTTTTAATAATTGTTGGGTGTGATGTGAGGGAAATTTGGCTGCTGTTTCTAGCATTTAGATGATCCTTTACTGGCTCATTAAATACAAAATAATTGTTTCTTCTTTTGGCACAAGGCCAGCAATTATTCCAGTGTATTACTGGTACTTTATTTTATCGACCCCGTAAGGATGAAAGGCAAAGTTAACCTCGGCGAGATTTGAACTCAGAATGACAAGGGCCGTAACTCTATGCTGCAAAGCGTCCGACCCTCTACCGATACTGCCAATCCACCGCCATTAAATACAAAATAATAAACATTAATATATGTATGGACCTGTAACTCCTGATGTAGTTGTGCTGTAATGAGATACAGCATATCTTAGGCTTTTCTTGCATCCATCTCCCTACTACCATCACTGCCTTCCAAGCCTGGCTGAGGATAACACAATGAGCACACTAACGATGAAAAATGGAAGTGCTGGTGCCATAATAAAAAGCACTCAGTCAACCCTGCCAGGTAGTAATGTTGGGGCAACAATAAAAAGCACTCAATCCACCCTGTCAGGTAGTAATGTTGGGGCCACAATAAAAAGCACTCAATCCACTCTGTCAGGTGGTAATGCTGGTGCCACAATAAAAAGCACTCAGTCCACCCTGTCAGGTGGTAATGCTGGTGCCACAATAAAAAGCACTCAGTCCACCCTGTCAGGTGGTAATGCTGGTGCCACAATAAAAAGCACTCAGTCCACCCTGTCAGGTGGTAATGCTGGTGCCACAATAAAAAGCACTCAGTCCACCCTGTCAGGTGGTAATGCTGGTGCCACAATAAAAAGCACTCAGTCCACCCTGTCAGGTGGTAATGCTGGTGCCACAATAAAAAGCACTCAGTCCACCCTGTCAGGTGGTAATGCTGGTGCCACAATAAAAAGCACTCAGTCCACCCTGTCAGGTGGTAATGCTGGTGCCACAATAAAAAGCACTCAGTCCACCCTGTCAGGTGGTAATGCTGGTGCCATAATAAAAATCACCATGAAGGAATTATCATTAGGAAGAGAATCCAGCTGTAGAAATCATGCTAGAATGGATTTAGTTATCTGGCCTCAGAACGTGACAACCTGCCTAAACTATAGAAAATGGACGTAAAACAGTTATGGTGTTGATGATGATGATGATGTACAATATTGGCAGCCAGCTGTTAATTTAATAACTACAATACAAATAGAGCATAGGTTATGTATAACTATGTACATGGAATCATATTTATATGTTTCATAAATATACTAAGTCCTGCTGTGGAAGTTAAATAACTATATTTATAGAGACACAATAAATAATCTATGTAATAAATAATTCATCACTTTCTAATTTTTTAATTTTCCATGAAATAACAGCAGTTGTTGTTTGTTGTTGTTTAGCCCCAGGCCAGCCATGATTGAACAGACTTATGATCAAAAGCATTCCAACTGTCACTAGCCTGTCATTTTCTCAGCATAGTGCACTCAGGACTACATATCCAATGTGGTCTTTTCTAAGACGGGTGGGTGTGATTTGAGAAAAATTTAGCTGTTATTTCTAGCAAATAGAGTGATCATATAGAGGCTCTTTGTTGGCTCTTCATATCTGCAATAGTTTACTTTCAATTTGTTGGTTGAATAAATTATTTGATTTATTTCTTGATTGAACAAAATATAGCAAGTTTCATTGCTATATTCCTAATGAAATACATTATTTATATTTTGTGAAATTTGTTTGGAAAATAATCAAGAATTTGGAATGATTTAAACTTTCTTTTATTATCATCATGTTACATCAGCTTTCCATGCTGTCATGGATTGGACAGGTTGTTACAGTCCATATCAGTTTTTATTAGGAGTTGCTGCCTTCCTAGATGGATTGGGAAAATCCCATATCATCAATCATCATTTTTATGTCTGTTGTTCCACACTTGCATGGGTTGGACAGGTCTTTTTAGTGCAGCATCTTTCCACTTTTAACTCCTGTTTTTCATCTCCTCTGTGAACTATAGCAATTTGAGATCAGTTCTCACCACATCTGCCCAGGTCTTCCTTGGTCTTCCTCTACTACAGCTTCCTTCCACTGGGATTTCTTGGCACTTCTTCACCCAGCAATTCCGATCATGTCTTTTATTGTTTTTGGTTTTTTGTTTTTTATTGTTTTAGTCAATAGAGTGAGCTATATTAAAGGCATCCAAGGGCCAGGTATTTATGTTAAACTGAGGGACAGATGTAGTCTACCATCCAACTAGGTCACTAGATTTGTACTCAGAACACAAAATGTTGGTACCATACACCATCTCCTCCAATAGTCTACAGACTTCTACTTAATTTTATTGTTCCTGGAATTGTGGAAGTATTGCCAAGAGGTATATTCTTGTTTTGTAGACCTTCGAAAGGTATATGACCATGTTCCTCGGAATTTGATTTGGAAAGTTCTGCAGGAGTATGGGATCAATGGTTAGCTTCTTGTTGCCTTGATGTCTCTATATGAATGCTCAATACTGTATTTGTGGTCAGATAAATGGTGCTAAATTGAAACCATTCAATGTGGAAGTTGGACTCTGCCAAAGGTGTGTACTGTCACCTCTAACATGCACAGCCAGGCTGGATGTGGTCTTACAACTGGCAGATATAAAATCAGTCAGCTGAAATTTGCAAAGGATATGATATTACTTAACTCAACAGAAGGTCATCTCCGACTTGCACTTGATAGGTTTGATGCTGAGTGCTGCATGGTTGGAATGAAAATCAGTGCTGCAAAAACCGAGACACTCATCCTCTCAAAGAAGCCTGCTACATATGAATGGAGTTCCACTGAAGCAGGTGAAGAAGTTCAAGTATCCCGGGGCCATGTTCATGAGTGATGGAAGGCAGGTGGCTGAATTAAGTGCAAGAATTGCAGGAGCTGATGCAGTAATGAGCCAGCTTCAGGACTCACTAGAAGAAGTGTTTGAGGACTCTGCCCATACGATCCTCTCAGGAATAAGTGAGACAAGAAAAAGAAGAAGAAGAAGAAGAAGAAGAAGAAGAAGAAGAAGAAGAAGAAGAAGAAGAAGAAGAAGAAGAAGAAGAATGAAGGGCAAAATTAACCTCAGTGGAATTTGAATTCAGAGAGCAAAGAGCTGGAACAAACGCTGCAAGTTATGCTCTAATACAGGTTTAGACAACCTTTTACGAGCCATGGGTCACATAGGATGTGGCTTATCATAAGCTGGGCTGCTCAACTAAAATATTCAAGGGAAATTCGAAATTAGGCATGCTATTCAGAAAGCCAAACAGGCTGCAGTATGCTCATGACTGCTCTAGTACTTCAGTCAAATTACTGCATTTCTGTCCTATTCTGATCTCATTCTTGCTGAAGTAGTGATGTATGGGAGTGACTAAATAAATGTATGGGTGTGTACATTTGTTGGCATAAACTACTTGTATACATTACTTGTTTCTGAGAGACTTCCTACAGAGATGAGGTATGTTGCAACTTAACCCTTTTACATTTACATTACTCTATTTTTACTATTGTATTTTCACAGTAAAGGCTTTATCTTACATAATTATCTCACATGATATTGAATCTATGAGATTTTGATGTTATTCATTTTGAGAACAATACCTTAATGTAGGTATGAAAAAGCCATTGTGCTATTGACAAGCATGAATATTCATTCCAGCTCTCTGCACTCAAATCCCGCAATGGTCAACTTTGCCTTTCATACTTTCAAAAGTGCCAGTTCAAGATGGGGATGTCACATATCAAGCGATGCCTCAAAGTAGGATCTTCCAACTTCAATGCACTTGTTGTAGTGCTCCAGCCACTTCTGGAAGTCCCTCTTGTAGTTCTCCAAAGTGAAAGTGTCCAGGGTGTTTGTCACAGCTTCCTTCATCTCCTCCACATCCTCAAAGCAGATACCCCTGAGCTTCTCCTTCAGCTTCGGGAACATCTAGAAGTCACATGGGGCTAAGTCTGGACTGTAGGGAGAATGAAGGACAGTCTTGATCCTCATATCGGCCAAGTAGTTGGTACAAGGATCGATTTGTAGCAGATGGCATTGTCCAGGTGCAGGTGCCACAGACCTGGCTTGAAGAGTTCTGGTCTCTTGCAACAAAATCTTTTTCTGAACTGCCTCAAAACCCCTACATAGTACTCTTTATTGCCTGCCTAGCCCTGGAGGACCCAGTGGATGTAGATGATGCCCTTGCTGTTGAAAAATGGGATCACATTAGCTTCCCAGTGGAACTGCTTTGCCAGCCTTCTTGGGTCTTGGGGAGTTAGCATGTTTCCACTGGGCACTTTATCTTTTGGTCTCTGAATCATAGCAGTAGACCCAGATCTTGTTACAGGTTACCAGCGATCTACTCAACCATCTCCTTGCTGTCATCAGTAATATCTCATGTGTCCCACATGATGAGTCACATCTTGGCTTACATTATGACGAGCTATATCTTATATGGCTCATGTTATGACAAATCATATCTCATGTGTCCTACTTTATGAAGAGTTATATCTCATGTGTCCCACTTTATGATGAACCATATCTCATGGGACCCACCTTATGATGACCATATCTCATATGTCGCACTTTATGACGAGTCATATGTTATGTATCTCATGTGGCCCGCCTTAATATGAGTCATAACTCATGTGGTCCACCTTATGATGATCCATATTTCATATGGTCTACTGCTCAAAAAAGGTTGCCTATACCTGATCTACATTATTCAATGCCCCCACACCAATAGTAGAGTGTGGCTGCTATTTCTAGTGATTATGTTAACGATTCCTGTAGTAGAGCTGGGGGTGTAAGGGCCCAGTCACTTTTGATGTATGCTGTGTGGTGTTTTGTAGGGATTAGACAAACTAATAGTCTTCCACCCTCCCCCAGACAGCACAAACACTAGATACACTATTGCTCCCTTCAGATTATGGTCTGATGTGTATAAGTAGAGAAATGTCAATGGACAGGTTGTTGATGTAGAGAAGGCACAGTGTGGGTGGGCGTTTGTTGATTAACTTTGAATTAACTACCATCAAAACCTATCAAAGTCATTCCAGTCATGACCAATCCATCTCATTTACCAGACAATGTATCATGGATTACATTATCCAGTATGACATTTCTATATTTTAATCCTTTAGCATTTATATTTCTCTATATTCACTATTGTACATAATTATCTCACATAATATCAAATCTATGAGATGTTGATATCATTTATTTTGAGACCAATACCTTAACATAAGTATGAGCAGCTGGTTATTGCCAGTTTATACAGAAGTGAGAAGGTGAGAGAATTTTGGCAGGATATGGCTGGTTTAAATGCTAAAGGGTTAAGACAGTAAGGTGTGATTTTAGGAAGATTTCGCTGCTATTTCTAGCAGATCTAATGACCATGTAGAGGCTGAGAAAGTATATGGGTTTAACCTAATGGTTTCCTTGAACTTTCTTGTTGTGTACCAATCTCAATGAAAGTACTTTACTGCACACATCTATTGACAAACAACAGGGATGGTTCCTCCCTTCCTCCATCTACCAAGTCTTGGAGGTTCTACAAAGGTCATGGGAGCTTCCTATCCTCCTATGACTAAACCAAAATAAAAATAGAAATAAATAAATTTAAAAATAAAAATATAAAACATCATATCCACTACTTCACCTCTCCAACTCTTCTAACTAAACAATATTTGCATTCTTTCTTATCCAAAAAAAATCAAACCTTGTTCCTGTGGAACTCGAACAACAACCACCACCATCACCACTACACCATTACCATTACACCACCACCACCACCACTACACCATTACCACCACACCACCACCACCACCACCACCACCACCACCACTACTACACCATTATCACTACACCACCACCACCACTACACCATTATCACTACACCATCACCACCACCACCACTACTACACCATTATCACTACACCACCACCACCACTACACCATTACCACCACCACCACTACTACTACACCATTATCACTACACCACCACCACCACTACACCATTATCACTACACCACCACCACCACTACCACTGCACCACCACCATAACCACTATATCACCAGCAACAACACCACTACATTACCAACACCACTACTACATCAAAACCCCGACCATCAAAACTACCACTACCACCGTCACTACACCATCACTACCAACAACAACAACAACAACAACAACACTACATCACCACCACCATCATCAGCACCACCACCACCACCAACAACAACAGCACTACTACATCAGTACTATGGCCACCACCACCACCACTACCACTACACCACCATCATCATCAGCAGCAGCAGCACCACCACCACCACCACCAACTGCAACACCACTACACCACCACCACCAACGGCACCACCACCATCACAACCGCCACCGCCACCGCCACCACTACAACAGCAACAACAACACTACATCACCGAGAACACAATGTTTTTATCTTTTACTCATCTCCAACACTGCTGCTATAGAAATAAGAATAGAAATAGAAACAACAGCCAAATCTCCCTCAACGAATGGGAATAAAAGAAAAACAACGTAGGTATGTCTATGTACACCTAAATATACACAAAACGTTTGGATTGTCATGGTTGGATAACATCTGATCATAGATCTACCGTCTACTCGATCAAGAAGTTGACTCAGGGTTAAATAACATCATCATCATCATCATCATCATCATTATCATCATCATCACTATCATCATCATCATCATCATCATCATCGTTATCATCATCACTATCATCATCATCATCATCATCATCGTCATCATCATCATCATCATCATTAATAACAAGAATAACAATAACAACAGCAGCAGCAACAACAATAACAACAGCAGCAACAACAACAAAAATAATCCCAATCTTTATTTATTAAATCATCGTTATTTTATTTTTATTATCATTAAAATAAAGACATCATTATTATTTTTATTATTAATAATTATTATTCCTTATTGATTTATTATTTATAATATATTGTTTATTCATTTATTATGAAGAAAACAGGAATCAGACTTTAGTAGAATTTTGCTTGTTTCTTTCATAAAGTTGGAGTGGGTGGGGGAGGTTGATGGTGGCGGTGTTGTTATTGATGGTAGTGTAATGGGTGTGTTGTTGTTGTTGCTGTTGGTGGTGGTGGTGGTAGTGTAATGGTTGTGTTGTTGGTGGTGGTGGTAGTAGTAGTGTAATGGTTGTGGTGTTGTTGTTGGTGGTAGTAGTAGTGTAATGGTTGTGGTGTTGTTGTTGGTGGTGGTAGTGTAATGGTTGTAGTGGTGTTGTTGTTGGTGGTGGTGGTAGTAGTAGTGGTTGTGGTGTTGTTGTTGGTGGTGGTAGTGTAATGGTTGTGGTGTTGTTGTTGGTGGTGGTAGTGTAATGGTTGTGTTGTTGATGGTGGTGGTAGTGTAATGGTTGTGGTGTTGTTGTTGGTGGTGGTAGTGTAATGGTTGTGTTGTTGATGGTGGTGGTAGTGTAATGGTTGTGGTGTTGTTGTTGCTGGTTGTGGTATTGTTGTTGTTGGTGGTGGTAGTGGTGTTGTTGGTGGTGGTAGTGTAATGGTTGGTGGTAGTGTAATGGTTGTGGTGGTGTTGTTGGTGGTGGTAGTGTAATGGTTGTGGTGGTATTGTTGTTGTTGGTGGTGGTAGTGTAATGGTTGTGTTGTTGATGGTGGTGGTAGTGTAATGGTTGTGGTGTTGTTGTTGCTGGTTGTGGTATTGTTGTTGTTGGTGGTGGTAGTGGTGTTGTTGTTGTTGGTGGTGGTAGTGTAATGGTTGGTGGTAGTGTAATGGTTGTGGTGGTGTTGTTGGTGGTGGTAGTGTAATGGTTGTGGTGGTATTGTTGTTGGTGGTGGTGGTAGTGTAATGGTTGTGTTGTTGATGGTGGTGGTAGTAGTAGTGGTTGTGGTGTTGTTGTTGGTGGTGGTAGTAGTAGTGGTTGTGGTGTTGTTGTTGGTGGTGGTAGTGTAATGGTTGTGGTGGTGTTGTTGTTGGTGGTGGTGGTAGTGTAATGGTTGTGTTGTTGTTGGTGGTGGTAGTGTAATGGTTGTGGTGTTGTTGTTGATGTTGGTGGTGGGTGGTAGTGTAATGGTTGTGTTGTTGTTGGTGGTGGTAGTGTAATGGTTGTTGTGTTGTTGTTGGTGGTGGTAGTGTAATGGTTGTTGTGTTGTTGTTGGTGGTGGTAGTGTAATGGTTGTGTTGTTGTTGGTGGTGGTAGTGTAATGGTTGTGTTGTTGTTGGTGGTGGTAGTGTAATGGTTGTGGTGTTGTTGTTGATGGTGGTGGTAGTGTAATGGTTGTGTTGTTGTTGGTGGTGGTAGTGTAATGGTTGTGTTGTTGTTGGTGGTGGTAGTGTAATGGTTGTGTTGTTGTTGGTGGTGGTAGTGTAATGGTTGTGGTGTTGTTGTTGATGTTGGTGGTGGGTGGTAGTGTAATGGTTGTGTTGTTGTTGGTGGTGGTGGTAGTGTAATGGTTGTTGTGTTGTTGGTGGTGGTGGTAGTGTAATGGTTGTGTTGTTGTTGGTGGTGGTAGTGTAATGGTTGTGGTGTTGTTGTTGATGTTGGTGGTGGGTGGTAGTGTAATGGTTGTGTTGTTGTTGGTGGTGGTAGTGTAATGGTTGTTGTGTTGTTGTTGGTGGTGGTAGTGTAATGGTTGTGTTGTTGTTGGTGGTGGTAGTGTAATGGTTGTGTTGTTGTTGGTGGTGGTAGTGTAATGGTTGTGGTGCTGTTGTTGATGGTGGTGGTGGTAGTGTAATGGTTGTGTTGTTGTTGGTGGTGGTAGTGTAATGGTTGTTGTGTTGTTGTTGGTGGTGGTAGTGTAATGGTTGTGGTGTTGTTGTTTATGGTGGTGGTGGTGGGGAAGAATTAATGCCTAAGCAAGGCAATAGGGTCTCACGTGAATGATATTTTGCACCAAAACAAATGTTGACCTAGTTTTCTTTTTTTCTTTTTCTTCTTCCTCCAATGCCGTGTTGTTGCCGATGATGCCACCCTCCCTCCCCCTCTTCCTCCTCCTCCTCTCATCCATCTTCGTCATCAGTATCTCCACCACCATCAACATCCCCACCGCCAACAAAATCAACATGTCCATCATCATCATTATTATCATCATTACCACCACAAACATAATCTTCATTATTATTATCATCATCATCATCACTATCTTCACCATTACCATCATCGCCATCACCATCTTCACCACTATCTTCCACGTTACCATCATCGTCATCACCATCACCATCACCACCATCATCGTCATCATCATGTTCATCATCACCATCACTATTATCACCACCATTACTATCATCATCATCATCATCTCCACCACCACAACCAGAATCATCGTTATCATCATCTTCATTACCATCATCGTCATCACTATTATAATTATTATCACCATCATCACCGTCATCATCATGGCTACCATCATCATCCAAAACACGACGACAAACAACAACTGGGGGTAGGGGAAAAATCGATTTGCTACATAACTATAGAGAGATATAATGTTCATAAAGAAGATAAAAAAAATAAAGTATGTACGTGTGTGTGTGGAGGGGGTAAGTTGTTAGCCTAAATACACTGATTTTATTCGACATTTCTACTGTTTAGTCAAAATCCTCGATATCGCCTGTTTTCTAAAAAGAAAGAAATAGTTTTTTAACGTGATATGTTTGAATTGTTTATCTTACGTTGAATTTTCTTTATTAACTTTTTCACGGAAGAACGGACGTAATAACGATGACTCTCTCTCTATCTCTCTCTCCCTCTCTCTCTATTAGTTACCGAGCAGTTTATTACACGTTGTTGTTTATTAATAGTACAGCAATTTAGAACTAACTAGGGGAAAGCCTCTCTGTTTTATGTGGTTGCTCAACGTGCTAGAAATAGCAGGTAAAATCCCCCCCTCGCCCTCACCGCGAGAAAACAGGAAGGACACACACGATAACGTAGTCAGTCAGAGAAAGACTGAATATAACGGGATGGTTACGGCTGGAATGATTTCGAACATAGATGTTTGCGCGATCAGGGCTGACCTCTGGCTACGCAACATCAATTATTAATTCTGTTGTTGATAAACAGTAAATAATTATTTTTGTAGGCTTTTATTTATTTATTTATTTATTTTTTGATGACACATCTAAAGAAAAACAGGAAACAAAACACATTTCCGATTGATTAAGAATTATAATTCAAATACAAGTCCGTACTAACAATTATAATCCTAATTATTTTAATAAATTTAATCATTGCTAATTTCCTTATGAAAAAAACCTTCGTTTTTTTAATTATTCGGCAATGTCCTTTCGCTTTCTGTGATTTTATAAATTTGGTGTCAAAAACTTAATAATTTTTATTTATCTTAAAGATTTTTTAAAAATCTATAATTTATCGACATTAACGAATAAACAATGTTTATAATGTCGAAAACAAAAAACAAATTCTAGCTTTGTAGTAACGAGGTTATTTTCGAATCTCATTTTATAAAGTAAAATATTTTCAAATAAATTATAATTATAATAAATTAGGGGAAATAGTTTTTTAAATTTTACAAATTAGACTACCTTTAATGTACGCAAGAAATTGTATCAAAGTATAAAACGAATCACTGAAAACTATAGTTAACATGTACGCTTTGCCAATTGTTGGTTCCCTGCCTCAATAGATAGCGCTACAGGCTTTCGTTTTGCACTTGTTCGCACTATCGGTTTCTATTGCTCATCGTGTATTTCATTCACAAAAGGTTTTGCACGGTTATACTGCCTATACACATACACACATACATATAAACATACAAATATACATACACACATACATTTGTCGAAACGGCGAGAGCTCAGCCGTCAGGCCCCGACTCTTTCTTTATATATATATATATATAATATATAATGAAATACTGTTGGCTTCTAGCTCACAATAATTTCTATATTTTCATTTATATATATATATATATATATATATATATATATATATATATATATATATATATATATATATATATACATTTATCATACTGCCTCTCTGTTCTGTCCCTGTTCAATTTTTCATTATATATATATATATATATATATATATAAGATTCTACAGGACTAGAACTGTTTCATTCATTTGAAATCATCATAGTGAGAGAGAGAGAGATGATCATCTTGAGATATATCATCTCTCTCTATATATATATATATATTGGCTTTTTGCTAAAATATTTTCTATACCTTTCATTTATATATATATATATATAGATATATATATATAATAGGAAAATGTTTAACCCATATCATTTAAACATTTTCCTATTACCCACTCTACTAACCTAAGTATTGAGTACTCTGGTGCGTTATGGTCCATCTGGTTCCTTACCACACCTCCTTCGTTATATATATATATAGTAGAGGCGCGATCATAGTGTCGTGAGTTCGATTCCTGGACTGAATAGTGTGCTGTGTTCTAAAGCAAAACACTTCATTTCATGTTGCTCCAGTATATTCCGCTGAAAATGAGTACCAACAATAACAGCGGTTTAACCTTGGAATAGACTGGCGTCCTGTCCATGGGGAGTCTTGTACACTCAGTCATTTAACGCCACGGAACAGGGATAAACACCGGCCTAATGAGCTTCCGAGCTCCAGATAGATTTTTTAAAACTTATTTATACAGGGTGCCCCCCCCCCCAAAAAAAAAATGCATGCATACATACATACATACATACATACATACACACACGTATGGGCGGGGACATGGTGATACTCGGTTTGGTGTCCGAGTGGTTAGCCTTTCCTCCACATCAAGTCTTCCTTATATTTACTGTGCCTGCCATGGAAGCGTTAGTTCTTGTCTTATGACCCGGTGCTAAACAGGCGAAACTCCAGAGTAACACGACTTACTTTTTAGCCTTAATAATAATTGTTTCTACTTTTGGCACAAGTCCAGGAATTATCCCAGTGCATTACTGGTACTTTATTTCATCGACCCCGTAAGGATGAAAGGCAAAGTTAACTTCGGCGGGATTTGAACTCAGGCCATAAAGGGCCGTAACTCTTTGCTGCAAAGCATAGCATCCGACTCGCTACCGATACTGCCAATCCACCAGCCTTAATAATAATTGTTTCTACTTTAGGCACAAGGCCAGCAATTATCCAGTGCATTACTGGTACTTTATCTTAATAATAATGAATATATGTATGTATGTATATATGAGAGATGACCCCTTAGCCTTTGTCAAGGCAGAATTCTAGGAGAAGGAAAACTCTGATATAACACCTGCAACTCTGATGGTATCCAATGATGTTGACTTGTTCTTCTTTTTGGTAAATATCATCTTGGTTAAGAGAGTGGGACTGGCTTTGTGCAGTGCCTTTGCTCACTATAAAAGCTTCACGGCACAGGCATTGCTTTATATCTGGAGATCTCTCTGCACTTGTCGTCACATGGTGCCATGGGCCCAGCACTATGTGTCAATAGTTGTCACAAGTGTAGTGTTTGTACCAGAGTTTTCAAGTCGCTGGCTGGACTAAAAAGTCACACTCGTTCAGCGCATCGGTAGGGGTTCTCCTACATGGATATAAAGTAGTGGCCGTACTCGAAAACGAGTTGGCAGCCACCATATATGTATGCTTGAAATAGCTAGAAAAAAAGTCTTAACGTTTTGGACACTAGTCCTTCATCAGAAGATAGAGTATATATATATACATATTCACACACACACGCATATATATATATATGTGTGTGTGTGTGTGTGTGTGTGTGTGCGTGCGAGGACATGGAAATACTTGGTTTGATGTCCGAGCGTTTAGCCCACTGGGAATGAAAGACCCCTAGTTCTTGTTAGGACATCATTATAGGAGAAGAAAAACCTGCAACTTAATGGCAACTAATGATGTTGACCTGTTCTTCGTTTTGGTTAAGGCCTTTCTTCACTTAACAAGGCATCACATATATATAAAGAACTTTCACATGTACTGTGTGAGCATGGCCTTTACTTTTTTCTTTCGCTGCAGTATATGCAGAAAGGAATCTAAGTCCTTGAAAGAGTTAAAAAGTAATGTTCGTACCACCCAACATAGCAGAAAGTCTATCACTTCCACACCGTTAACTGATAGGAACTCAATTTTACTAGCACTACTTAATTGCAGGGCACTCTATCAATAAAAGGGTGCTTGGAGGTGAGGAGATCGTTTGACTTGCACTCATCAGCAGAAATCTCATTATTGCCCACTGCAGAAGCATTGATTGAGAGTATCTTTTCCAGGATCATTCCCATCCATAGATTGCATACTACCTTTTGATTTGGCCCATAAAAAATACAGTTGATTCTATATCTATCATTTGGGCGGAAATATTTTGTGAATGAGTAAGAAACTGTATAGTACTCAATAAGCGAAAATCCTGTTTATTCAGTGGTCCCAAACCATTTAAAGGAATGTGTACCGCTAATTCTTTCGGGTTATAGTGGATCGATTCTTCTTTCTTTATTCGGGAATCGACTGCTCTGTGCTGAGATGGTTGATGGTGTGGTGAGAGATTTATTATGTTCCTTGCTTTCAAGAAATGGAGGAGAGTTAAGCTAGAAGTTAGCAACCTTCTATCAAACGTGCTACGAAAATCGTCCAAAGAAACAAATAAACATGGTAAGAGTAGACGGATGGATGTGTTGTACTGCACGGAACTGTTCAAGAAAACCTCAATATCCTTATATTTTCTAAATAATCCCTTCATTCCATTTAAGAAAAAATATTATCTAGGTTTGTCATACTTAGATATTTATAGCGTTTTATAGATATTTATAGTCCTTTCTGTCTACCTATTTTATCATTTCTTTATCTACTGATGTTTGCCATTACATTTTGTGATTTTTTCCTCTCGTTTTTTGCAATCACGACTACATACATTTTTTTAAAATCCCAACTTCCATATTAATGTTTTCGCTAAACCCATGTACTAAGGAATCTATTGATATTTATTCTTTGAAAGTTGCTTCAAATCCATAAATGGAAAATAATTGGTTTCATGCTACCTGTCTTTCATTACAAAAATAAATAAATAAATAAAAAATATGCTACCTTATCATTAGTAGCAACGACGTTTTGTGGTATAAAGCTTATTAGAAAAACGAAAGAGGAAACTCATATCAGCTTATAGAATTCCTTTTACCTATATTTATGCAGTATATATCTTTACTAAACAACATACTTTTGTTTTCCAGTATATAATATTACTTATTCTCAATTTGTTTTTCTTTTTCACTTTTATTTGTTTCAGTCATCGGACCGTGTCCTTTCCTGGACACTGCATTTTAAGGTATGGTCGATTACATCGATCCCAAGACTTATTTTATTGACATCTGAAGGACGAGAAATAATTGTTTCTATTTTAGGCACAAGGCCAGCAATTATCCAGTGCATTACTGGTACTTTATTTTATCGACCCTGTAAGGATGAAAGGCAAAGTCAACATTCGGCGGGATTTGAACTCAGATCGTAATATTGTTGACAGTGACATCATAGTTCGCGGGCCTTTCGCGCTCTTTTTGGTCAGGACGTGGTACTGTGTGGACGTTCTATGATTGTGCGTGAGAGACTCTGTATTCTTTGGTCGGACGTAAAACAGGTGAACATCCAAGCAGAGAGATTCAGTCTGGACTCGAAAAGGTATATCCCTACGCTTCCTCATATGTGTTATCGCGAGGGGTGTTTTTCTAAATAAAACCATATTTTATTTGGTATAACAATAAAAATGCAATCCAATACGGATTCTGCTTTCCTGTTTTTGATCCTTGAAACTTTGGAGTTTTTTCTAAGCGGAATTCGTCTGGGCATGTAGATTTATTGTTTTACGAGACAGAATATTTGTGATCTCACTTTTACCAACTATGTTGAACTTTGAACTCTTTCTTCATTTTTCACAAACGAAAACAAAACAAACTCAAATGCTAGGGCGAAGGTGATGGTCAATGTATCCGTGGCCGAACGGAATAAAATTCTAAAATAACAGGAATTATCGGTACACCTTTTTTTTTTTTTTTTTTCAGCCTGGAGCATTCGAAACCTTTGGGCGTAACTGGGTTACTGGCGACGAAGTTTTTGTCATTGTTGACGGTTCGCTTTACTAATGTGTCTGGTGATGTCCACGAGGGTGCTTGGTTATTCTAGCATCTTAGACGAGAGTAAGAAAAAAACCCAGCAACAACAAATTGGAAAAGATTAAACGGGAGGGAAAGCATGTGTTGTTGTTAAACAACTATCTTACACATATATACACAGATAATAGTTTCTCCCTTACTTAGACATTTTTATTATATAACTCCGTTACTTCAATCAGCTAGGGCTGGTACTTTACTCTCAGATCTAAAGACCAAAGTCCAGTCTGCTGCTTTATCGGTTTCTTTACGAAGAGCTATTGATTGAAACGTAAAATGAAATCGGTTTCTGAGTTCATTGAATTTATCCACAAGCGTTTGCGCAGAATTCGCTTGAATTATATGTGTGTATGTGTGTGAAGGCGCATAGCTTAGTGGTTAGAGCGTTGGGTTTGCAATCGAGAGGTTGGGCAGTTCGATTAATGCGTTGTGTCCTTGAGCAAGGCACAATTTACTCAGCTGTAGAAAATGATTTGCAACGTCACTTATGCCAAGCTCTATCGGCCATTGCCTTTCCGTTGGGCAACATCGGTGGCTTGGTGAGGGGAGACTTGTATTCTTGGGTGACTGCTGGTCTTCCACAAACACATCTTGCCTAGGCTTGTGCCACGGAGGGGAACTTTCTAGGCGCAAAACCATGGTCATTCATGACCAAATAGGGCCTACGATACACACACACACACACACATATATATATATAGTTATGTAATAAACAACATAAGGCAATTATTTCATTTACCAGTAGTTTCTAAAATCCAACGTCAATAAAAACACCAGGATTTTTTCATTCTGATGATTGAAAACAACATTTTTTTGCTTTTAAGAAACCACTGGTAAATGAAATAATTGCCTTATGTTGTTTATTACATAACTATTAAGCTCTGTTACCTACATAGAACACTCTTTTTTCCTGGACTTTTCCGACGGAATTATTTCATTCACACACACACATATATATATATATATATATATATATGCAAAGGTTTTATTTTAAATTGTTGGGTTACAACAAGTAAATATTTTATAACTGATATAAAGCACTCGACAAGTTTTTATATATATGTAAGCGTGTAAATAGTTTAAACTATTTTTTTAGGTTCAATTTATACGATCAACTATTACATGATTACTACTTTCGAAGAACTGAAATTCACATTGCAATCCAAAATTCTGCATCAGTATGCAGAAGGCTCAATGGATTCTAAATATATAAAAAAAAACAACAATGAATTATAGAAATAATACCGATATTTCTACGCATCGAAACACACATCTGAATAACAAAACACATAAATAATGCTGTGAACTCAAATATTTCCATTTGCATACATCAAAACATAATAGTGTAGAAAGATTAGTTTCCTCACCGTAACATTTATGTTCTGGATAATTTCTTGATAATGTTGATTTTTTAGTCTATGCAGAATTATTATTATTATCGGTTGCCGATAAAATAAAGCACCAGTAATGCACTGGAGTAATTGTTGGCCTTGTGCCAAAAATAGAAACAATTATCGGTAGAGGGTCGGACGCCATGCTTTGCAGCACAGAGTTACGTCCCTTTACGGTCTGAGTTCAAATCCCGCTGAGATTAACTTTGCCTTTCATTCTTAAAAGGTCGATAAAATAAAGTACCAAATAATTGTTTCTACTTTTGACACAAGGCCAGCAATTACCCAGTGCATTACTGGTACTTTATTTTATCGACCTCGTAAGGATGAAAGGCAAAGTTAACCTTGGCGGGATTTGAACTCAGAATGGCAAGCGCCGTAACTCTATGCGTCAAAGCATGGCGTCCGACCCACTACTGATACTGCCAATCTACCGCCTATCTAAAGTACCAAATAACTGTTTCTACTTTTGGCACAAGGCCAGCAATTACCCAGTACATTACTGGTACTTTATTTTATCGACCCTGTAAGGATGAAAGGCAAAGTTAACCTCGGCGGCATTTGAACTCAGACCATAAAGGGCCGTAACTCTTTGCTGTAAAGCATGGCGTCCATATAATGCACTGAGATAATAATGCACGTCCGACCCTCTAACGATACTGCCAATCCACCCAATAAAGTACCAAATAATGCACTGAGATAATTGCTGGCCTTGTTGCAAAAGTAGAAACAGTTATAGAGTGTAGGACAACATGATTTGTGGCATAGAGTTATGGCCCCTAATATTTTGAGTTCAAATCCCACCAAGGTTAGCTTTGCTTTTCTATAAAATAAAGCAAATCAACTGTCCTCTCACCCCAAATTGCTGACCCTATAGACCTTGAAAAGGCATATGACCATATGCCATGCGACCTGCTGTGGAAGGTTCTGCAGGAGTATAGGATCAATGGTCAGCTTCTTGTTGCCTTGATATCTCTATATGAATGCCCAAGTATTTGTATTCAGAAAAATGGTGCTAAATAGAAACCATTCAATGTGGGAGTCTGACTCCATAAAAGGGTGCGTACTGTCACCTCTCCTGTTCATTGTTTTCATAAACAGGATTGACATGCGCAGCTGGGTTAGAAGTGATATCACAACTGGCAGGTATAGGATCAGTCAGCTGGAATTTGAGATGACATGCTTTGACGTATAGAGTTACGGCCCTTGCCATTCTGAGTTCAAATCCCGCCGAGGTTAACTTTGCCTTTCATCCTTATGGGGGTCGATAAAATAAAGTACCAGTAATCTACTGGGTAATTGCTGGCCTTGTGCCAAAAGTAGAAACAATTATTTAACTTATCAGAAAGTTATCTCCAACATGTTCTTGATAGGTTAGCTGTTGAGTGCTGCATGGCTGAAATGAAAATCAGTGCTGCAAAAACACTCATCCTCTCAAGGAAGCCTGCACAGTGCACTCTACATGTGAATGAAGTTCCACTGAAGCAGGTGGAGAAGTGTAAGTATCTTGGGACAGTATTCACAAGTGATGGAAAGCAGGAGGCTGAATTAAATGCAAGAATTGCAGCGTTTGGTGTAGTAATGTGCTAGCTTCAACATTTGGTAATCAGAAGAAGGGAGGTTAGTGTAAAAGCCAAACTCACTAACTTTAATTTGGTAGTTGTGCTAACTGTCGGTCATTACCCTGGTCACAAATCTTGGGTAATGATTGAAAGAATACGATCGTGAATACAAGCAGCTGAAATGGGGTTTCTGAGTTTGTAGCTCAGAGATCAGAGAGTCGCTCCAAGTAGAGACACTACTTCTCCAAATTGAGAGATCATAACTCCGATATTACAGACATGGGGTTAGACTGTGACAGGAAAGATTCACCAACAGATTTTATGAGCAAAACCAACCAGCATGAGACCCAGAGGTTGACCCCAAACAAGATGGATGGATAACATCCTTGAGTTTGACTGGTGTCACTCATGACTCACTGGAAGGAGTGTTTCAGGACTCTTTCCCCTTAGCCCTATCAGAGAGGAGGAGGAGCAGAAGAAGAAGAAGAAGAAGATATATAAGTAAAGATGACAAAACAGGACAAGAAGACAAACGTGAGCATTTCAAACAAAGTAAACAAAAAATGAAAAGAAAAGAAAGAAGACATGTGGTTGACAAAGCATGCACAAAAAAACACGAACAATGTGTGTGTGGAAATGTTTATAGAGAAGAAAGGGTCTGATATTTGATGTTTCGGGTTAAACCATTTATTAAAGTAAAGTCAGAAACTAACAAAAAGTGTTAGTACTATACCTAGAGAGCATATATAAATATATATATGGAGGCACATGGCTTAGTGGTTAGAGCATTGGCCTTGCAATCGAAAGGTTGTGAGTTCAATTCTCAGACCGGGTGATGTGTTGTTTCCTTGAGCAAGACACTTTATTTCACGTTGTTCCAGTTTACTCAGCTGTAGAAATGAGATGATAGGGACTGGGGTCCCTATCATTCCACTGTAAAGTGGTCGTGGAGGTGCCACGGCAAAAAAGCACCCACCACTCACTGTAAATGAGGTTGGGGTTAGGAAGGGCATCCAGCTGTAGAAATCAAGCCAGAATCAGTTCCCGTCCCACCCTTGCAAGCAGGGAAAAAGCAGACGTAAAATGATGATGATGATATATATATATATATATATATATATATATATATATATGTGAATATAGACATAGAATATTCGAAAATATTCTGTATGTTTATAATAAACATTTTGAAGACCTAATCGCTACAGAATAGAATACGTCACGTATTACAATTAGATTCTCGATAAAAGCAAGGGAAGTAATCTACGCGTTTCATTCTTGTTAGAAATCTTCAGGACTACATATCCAGTGCTTTTATCGAGAATGACACAGCTAGAGACTTATAGAATACTTAGCTGTGTACAGGAACTGGTTTGAAAGAGCGGTTGCCGGTCCGGCAGAAATTAGAAATTGGAATAAATGCTCTGAAATAGCGATATATATGTGAATATAGACATAGAATATTCGAAAATATTCTGTATGTTTATAATAAACATTTTGAAGACCTAATCGCTATAGAATAGAATACGTCACGTATTACAATTAGATTCTCGATAAAAGCAAGGGAAGTAATCTACGCGTTTCATTCTTGTTAGAAATCTTCAGGACTACATATCCAGTGCTTTTATCGAGAATGACACAGCTAGAGACTTATAGAATACTTAGCTGTGTACAGGAACTGGTTTGAAAGAGCGGTTGCCGGTCCGGCAGAAATTAGAAATTGGAATAAATGCTCTGAAATAGCGATATATATGTGAATATATTCCAATATATATATATATATAGTTATGTAATAAACAACATAAGGCAATTATTTCATTTACCAGTGGTTTCTTAAAAGCAAAAAAATGTTGCTTTCAATCATCAGAATGAAAAAATCCTGGTGTATTTATTGGCATTGGTTTTTAAAATCCAACGCCATTCTGATGATTGAAAGCAAAATTTGTTTGCTTTTAAGAAACCATTGGTAAATGAAATAATTGCCTTATGTTGTTTATTACATAAGTATTAAGCTCTGTTACCTACATAGAGCACTCTTTTTTCCTGGACTTTTCCGATGCAATTACTTCATTCACACACACACACACACACACACACACACACACACACACACACACACATATATATATATATATATATATATATATATATATATATATATATATATATATATATATATAAATACATATAGTGGAGGCACATGGCTTAGTGGTTAGAGCATTGGCCTTGAAAGGTTGTGAGTTCAATTCTCATACCGGGTGATGTGTTGTTTCCTTGAGCAAGACACTTTATTTCACGTTGCTCCAGTTTACTCAGCTGTAGAAATGAGATGATAGGGACTGGCATCCCTATCATTCCACTGTAAAGTGGTCGTGGAGGTGCCACGGCCAAAAAGCACCCACCACTCACTGTAAATGAGGTTGGTGTTAGGAAGGGCATTCAGCTGTAGAAATCAAGCCAGAATCAGTTCCCGTCCCACCCTTGCAAGCAGGGAAAAAGCAGACGTAAAATGAAATGATGATGATGATATATATATATATATATATATATATATATATATATATATATATAAAAGTTGGTGTTCATCAGGGCTCCGTCCTTATCCCCCTCCTATTTATTATTGCCCTTCAGGCTATAACAGAGGAGTTCAAGACTGGCTGCCCATGGGAACTCCTATACGCTGATGATCTAACGCTTATAGCTGAATCAATGGCTGAACTAGAGAAGAAATTCCAAACATGGAAGCATGGCCTAGAATCAAAAGGCCTTAAAATTAACCTGTCTAAGACTAAAGTTCTAGTATGTAGGAAGGAAAATAGGGCACTGGTCCCATCTGGGTGTAGGAAAGGAGTAGGCAGAAACTCTATTTTATGTCCCAAATGCAAAGTATGGGTGCATAAAAGATGTAGTGGGATCACAGGTAAGCTAACTAAAAATATAGATTTTATATGTGGCCGGTGCTCAGGTGCAATAAGTAGCAGCAAGTGCCCACAGAATACTAGCTCATTCCATTGCACAGATGGTTCTATAGAAATAGTGGACACCTTCCGTTACCTGGGTGACAAAATCAGCAGTGGTGGAGGGTGCTCTGAAAGTACACTAGCTACAGTCAGAACGGGATGGAAAAAGTTCAGAGAGCTTATACCACTATTGGCCGCTAAAGGTTTCTCTCTAAAAATGAAAGGCAGGCTGTATGATGCCTGCATACGAACAGCAATGTTACATGGCAGTAAGACTTGGGCATTGTGTGCAGAGGATCTACGCAGACTGGAGAGGAATGAAGCTTGCATGCTCCGTTGGATGTGTAATAGTAATATACGTGAACGGCAAAGCATAAATGAACTAAGTGAGAAATTAGGAATAAGAGGGATCCGATGCTGTTTACTCGAGAGAAGACTACGTTGGTATGGTCACGTGATGCGCATGAAAGACGACAGCTGTATAAAAAAGTGCAGGGCGATCAAAATAGATGGTAGCCACGGAGTAGGCAGACCCAGAAAAACCTGGGTTGACTTGATAAATTCCGACCTCACACACTTACACCTCTCCAAGACAATGTCACTGGACCGAGATCTTTGGTGCTACACAGTAATACAGAAGACCCGCCTTGTCTAAGTGCAAAGCAAAACCTACAGTCGGTAGGCACCTCTTACCAAAATACACCGCCATCCCACTACCCCCACCCCATGTAAAGTTATGTTGGTACCACAACATCCAGTCCTAAATAAATGAGGTCGTGTAGGTGTCACAACAAAAAACACACAGTCCACGCTGTAATGTGGCCGTGTAGGTAACATGGTAAAAACCTCCCAGTCCACACTGTAAACGTGGTTGGTGTTAGGAAGGGCATCCAGCCGTAGAAAACCCGCCAGACAGTCCTATACGAGCAAGACAACCAATCTTGCCTCAAGTGGGAAAATTCCCATCCAAATCCATGCTAGTGTGGAAGATGGACGTTAAACGATGATGATGATGATGATATATATATATATATATATATATATATATATATATATATATATATATATATATATACACACACTAGATGACCACCTGGCATTGCTCAGAAAGAAAGAGAAACATTTCACAATTACATATTTTTTCAAATTCCTATTCTCTGTTTAACAACCCTAAATTTAAACCCTAATCTCTACATGATGCAGTGAAGTTGGACAGGGGGCAGTAAATCCAAACTCAAACAGAATAAATTACAAAAGGCAGGGTAGGAGTGGGGAAATCAGGAGCACACTGGTCATTGAGAGTCTACCTTTCCATGCATGGAAAGGTGAATCTTTGGCAGTACAAAATGTCATTAATCGACTCAATCCTGAGCCATCTTCATGAGGTTCAGCTCTGTGATGTTGGCCTTTACCACATCATCCCAAGGCTTCCTATGTCTTCCTCTTCCTTAAGTTCCATTGACTATCTATATTTCTACCTGCCTAACTGTCTCTCTATCTACTTACCTACCTATCTGTCTATTTATAGATTTCTATGTAACAATTATTTGGATAAAAACAACAATAACAACAACACATGACTACACATGAATCCCTGTAGCAGTCCAAAGATGGATCGATGGATAGATAAGGTTAGTCTTATACAAACCATTAATTTATCAAACCACAAATTTCCCAGTTTGTATGATTGTTCACATATCCAGTAATGCTGAAATATATATGACATATTAATCCTGGACTTCAAAAATTAAATACATTCAATGCTATTGCTGTCATTGTTGACAGCATGGGTTCACTAGTATAATTATAAATTTGAAGTAAGAAATAACAATATCAACTGATCTTTTAATAACCATTTAAAAAATTAAAGAATATGAGAATGAATATTATAATATGCAATCAACTTAAAATTTCTTCCAGAAAGCTTAGTTGCCTCAAAGTCTACAATTTCTCCAATCCTGCTCTAAATCATTTAATTTAAATATCTGAATATAATGGCACATTTTTCAGAATTTAATATGTATGTATCATTCTTAGTTGCCTTTTTTTAAAGGCATAAATTGGCAAAGAAGAAAAAAATGAAATATATTCAAAATACAATTTGTGTCTTCATTTTAATGTTATTGCCTTTAATCAAAGTTGTATGCACACCTGACTATTTAGATAAATGTATATAAACAGACACCACTGACTTGCTTCAGAGTAACCCCCATCACCCAGCTTTCTCTCTCTCTCTCTCTCTCTCTCTCTCTCTCTCTCTCTCTCTCTCTCTCTCTCTCTCTCTCTCTCTCTCTTCTCTCTCACGGTAGGATGTCTTCCCGACCCCTCAGCAAGAAACATATTACCTCCACCCCTCTCACTTTTTCCCCTGCCACTCCCACTCCCACCAACCCCTCCTTGACTTAACACACTGAACACCCTTGTGTTGTAAGGAGATAGTGCTGGTTCCATAACAAAAAGCACACAGTCCACCACCCTGTAAGGTGGTAGTTCTGATGCCATAATAAAAAAGTAAGCAGTCCACCCTGTAAGCTGATAGCACTGGTGCCATGATAAAAAGCATCCAGTCCACCCTGTCAGAGGGTGGTGCCAGAGCCACGATAAAATGCCCCCAGTTCACACTGTAAAGTGATTGGCATTAGGAATGACATCCAGCCATAGAAACCAAACCGAAAACAGAGCACACAAGCAAGATATAGTCATATGCCCAGTCTAACCTCAGTATATGACAATTTGTCTAACTTTTGCAAGTAGGGAAAATAGACGTGATGATGATGATGATGATAATACTATGTATATGTTTATGAACCTGTAACTCATTGTTGAGTCATAAGGGTGCTGTAGTGATATATGCCATTTCTTGGACATTTTATTTAAACCTGGCAGAGCCTCATCTCCTCTCCAAGTCTGAATATGACCAATTTATTCCAGAATAAGCAGAGGAAGTGAGAAAGAGATATAGAGGAAGAATCAACCTCAGTACTGGACTGGTACTTTTTTTTATTGACCTTGGAAGAATGAAAGGAAAAGTTGACCTTGGGGGCAGAGAACCAAAGTGAATATTGCAAATCATTCCAAACAACATTTTAATGACTTTGTCAATTTTCTACCATGATGATATAATACATAATTCCAAACCTTCCACATGTTATTAGGAAGGAAGATATCAAATTGCCAAAACAAATATAGCATGAAGCGGTTATCACATAACACTTGCATCTTATTATAAAGATAATGCAGAGTAGAGAGCCTGACGAATGAGCAAAGCCCCTATTTTTTGGCCAAGAACCCTTGGATCAGCTATGATGAATATACTGGGGCATTATCATGATGCAGCTCCACATGTTTTGCAAGATCTGCCTTGTGTTGAACTGCATTATAAAGATGTCAGAGTATTTACTGCTAGTACCTCATTAGAACATAACTGAAGTGTCTTCTCAATCTTTTTATTGACAAGTTTTCTACAGCTGGATGCCCTTTCTAACAGGGGTAGGGTATGAATGGACCAGGTTAGGCCAGGTCACATCTGCACAGAAGGTGCATTATATGGGGGTGGTAGTGATTACTATAGCAGAAATGGAGAGACATCTGGTTTTTATTGGTAAGTCCTTTCTAGTATGGCATGTCTCCAGTCATCACAATCCGTTGTCATCTCTATCTTGAGGCTTAATTTCCTAAGATCAACCTACATTACTTCATCCCAAGTCTACCTAGGTCTTCTTCCACAGGTCCCATCCACCTAGATTTCTCTACACTTCTTCATATATCTGTTATTATCCATACACATTACATGTCCAAAGCAGCAAAGTCTTCTCTCTTGCTGCACACTGCATCAGATTCCTCTTATACTGAATTTTTTCTTCAGATCACTTATGCTCATGGCCAGATTTAATTGGGGAACAAAGGTGGGCATAGCAATTTATTTGTGCCCACTGTTAAATTTATTATTTGGTGTGTATGTGGGTATAGGGGTAAGTAAGGAGGCTCTAAGTTTATATTCTTTGGAATAAAGGATGAAGAAACATTCAATCAACTGTATCTAAAAACTTATGAAGGGACTGGCACCAAACTATGGTATTGAAATCTGTACAAATTCTTAACCTGGTTACCAATTTATACTGCCAAAAGATCCACTTTCTTCCCCTTGAATAAAATGAGATTGTAAAAAAAACTGGATTTCAAGGGGTTCTTTATGATCGTCATCAAAACAATAAGGAAGCTGATGTTAGCTCCTTTAAAAAGAATATGGTAATGTATGTATGTCCTTTGATTCACCCCCCCCCCCCCTCTCTCTCTATATATATATATATACACACATATATAGATACAGGGTGTCTCCAAAAATGTATACTCACTTCAACAGCCTTCTAATAAATATGTAAATAGATTTTTTTTGGGGGGAGGGGGGCACCCTGTGTGTGAATATATATATAAAACACATACATGTGTGTGCGTAATTATACGTGCACACGCGCGCGCACCCCCTCATCACACACACACACACACACACACACATATATATATATAATATATATATATGTAACGGTGTGTTTGTTAGGATATAACCGATTGAACTAATGAATACACACCACTACATGCAGTTGTTCTACTCATTTTTCTCAATATTATCTTAGACTGAGAGCGTAAAGGAAGGTAATCTCGGTGAGATTTGAACTTAAATATTTCGGGTAATGAATCTATATATAGGCACTAGGAGGCATTTAGTCGGACGCTATAGTGTTTGTGCCAAATAAAGCCAATCCCCTCGCGTACACACTTCTTGTATTTGTATAGTAGTATATATTACTATCCCTTGATGCGTAGGAATGCAGATTGGTGTGGCTGTTTACGAATATAGTTTTTCTGAATTAAAACATTATTATTATTATTATTATCATTTTTATTTTACATACAAAAAAAACCCACACACTGTACCGTCCTTATTGTTCTCTTAATGTGAGCCTTGCGTGGCCAATAAAGAAAGCATTATTATTATTATTCGCCGAGGTTGACTTTGCCTTTCATCCTTACGGGGTCGATAAAATAAAGTACCAGTAATGCACTGGGTAATTGCTGGCCTTGTGCCTAAAGTAGAAACAATTATTATTATTATTTTGGAAATCGTTTCCGATTTTAGAGAAAGTTGTTACAATATTTAAGATCCTAAAACGTATGATCACCAACGGAATGCTACAATATATGAATGTAAAACAATTCGTCAAGGATTTTCTGGGTTTTGTTTTAATAAATACACACACATTTATATTACACACTAATATTCATGGAAACGTATGTAATGATAGTTGTTGTCAAGAAAACTACGACTGCTGCATCAATGGTTGATATTGTAGAGAGTGGTAAACATGATAGTAACATTTCCACACACACACATGCATACACACACACACATGCATACACATTAATTCTGAGATTACTCTGTTATTACTCAGTTTTGCGAATGTTTGTCGCAATCACGTAACTAATATATATATATATATATATATATATATATATATATATATATATATATATATTTATATATATATTTATCGAGAGAGAGAGACAAACACACACATACACATATATATATAATATATATATATGTGTGTGTGTGAGTGTTTTCATTTATATATATAATATATATATATATATATATTTATCGAGAGAGAGAGACAAACACACACATACACATATATATATAATATATATATATGTGTGTGTGTGAGTGTTTTCATTTATATATATAATATATATATATATATATATATATATATATATATCCAGAAAGAGAGACAAACACACACATACTCACACATATATATATATATATATTGAGAGAGAGACAAACACACACACACACACATATATATATATATATACATATATATATCATATATATATATATATACATATATATATATATATATATATATATATATATATAGTGTGTGTGTGTGTGTGTATGTATGTATACACGCACGCGTATGAGTATTTGTGAATGTATGTATGTATGATATTATTAACATTACACACAAAATGTGTGACTTTCTGTCAGTCATCTCTGCCTTCTCGTGTCTGACGTATTTCCAGCTCCTCCCCCTTTTCACGTTTTGTTTTCGCTAAGCTGCAACTTTTTTCTCGGAATCAAATATTTATTTTGTTATTTTATAAAATTGTTTAATTTTTTTATGGGGGTGTGAGTGCACAACACACTCACACACACATATATATAAAACTCATTATAATTACCAGTGTATATATTATATATATATATATAACACCTTATAATTATTTTTGTAGTACACACATATATATATATAAACTCAATTGTTGTTTTTGTAGTATATATATATATATATATATATATATATATATATACATACATACATATGTATATATATATAACTCCTGATAATTATTTTTGTTTAATTGTTTAATTTTCAGTAGAGAGAGATGTGTGTGTGTGTGTGTGTATATATATATATACGTATATATCGTATATATTAATAAGAAACAATAAATAAACAAATATTTGTTTAACTCAAAACAACCTCTTTCTCTATTTATGTCTGTTTTTCTCTCTCCCTCTCTACAGATGTCTCACTCTCTCAGTGTGCTTTATCCCACTCTCGTCTATCTTTTACTGTTGTTTTCTCTTTCTCCCTCTGACTACTACCATCACATGCTGCTTCTTCAGTGCTATAACGTTAACCATGTTAAGGTTCCCTGTCCGCAAAGCAACGCTAGCATCTTAAGCTATACCTTTCCCTTCTTCTTTACCTTGCTTATGTGTATTATGGACGTGTCTGCTTACATTTGACTAAAATACCACCATTTCTAAAGCCTTCCGATGGGGGAAATAAGAGGATAATTATTCGAAAAACTTAGTCATCATCATCATCATCACTTGATAACGTTGTTTACGAAAAAATGTTTCTGTGTGAATTGCTTTTGTGGCAGTTTAATCTGCACTCACTCAGCCTGGCAGGCAGTGAGTGATTGAGTGAGTGTTATCCCGCGAAAGCTACATATATACATACAGAGATGTATAACAGAAATAATATCTATAATTTATCTGTTCGCATAAAGAATAGACAACCATGATGACTGTGTTTCCTACGATGCTGCTTAACAGAACTAATAACCATGTAGTAATAATACATTTGCTAATATCAACCAAAGTTGGCCTAACAATAACAACACCAGCAACTATTTTACTGCAACAACTGCTCAAACTAATTTGACCTCCAACGTCAGTGAGAATCAACCAAATTACTACAACTCAACCAAGTCAAAGGGACTACCTTCATTGTTCTGAAAACAACAACAAACAAATAACAAACACATACTACGTATATGTGACCACCTATCGTTTATTTTGTATTAATCTTAGAGAGATCATCGTAATAATTACTACTACTACAACACACACACACACACACCACATATATATATATATACTATATATATATATATATATATATATAGTATATATATATATATATATATATATATATAGTATATATATATATATATATATATAGTATATATATATATATATAGTATATATATATATATATATATATAGTATATATATATATATATATATAGTATATATATATATATATATATAGTATATATATATATATATATATAGTATATATATATATATATATAGTATATATATAGTATATATATATATATAGTATATATATATATATATATATATAGTATATATATATATATAGTATATATATATATATATATATAGTATATATATATATATAGTATATATATATATATATATATAGTATATATATATATATATATATAGTATATATATATATATATATAGTGTATATATATATATATATATATAGTGTATATATATATATATATATATAGTGTATATATATATATATATATATAGTGTATATATATATATATATATATAGTGTATATATATAGTGTATATATATAGTGTATATATATAGTGTATATATATAGTGTATATATATAGTATATATATATATAGTATATATATATAGTATGTATATATAGTATATGTATATGTATATATAGTGTATATATATATAGTATATATATAGTGTATATATAGTGTATATATATATAGTGTATATATATATAGTTTATATATATATATAGTATATATATAGTATATATATATAGTATATATATAGTGTATATATATATATATATATATAGTATATATATATATAGTACATATATATATAGTGTATATATATATATAGTGTATATATATATATAGTGTATATATATAGTATATATAGTGTATATATATATAGTATATGTATATATATAGTATATGTATATATATAGTGTATATATATAGTATATAGTGTATATCTATAGTATATAGTGTATATATAGTATATATATATATATATATAGTATATAGTGTATATATATAGTGTATATATATATATATATATAGTATATATATAGTGTATATATATATATATATATAGTATATATATAGTATATATATATATATATACACACACACACGCAATCATTATTTTTCCAACTGGAGCCAAAGTAAGTGACGATGCTTGCCGTCGCTAAAAAAAGACGACTATTTTATTTTCTAGTCGCTCATTACATGGCCATTCTGTGGTTTTCCTGTTCTACTTGTGTTGGTATAGCTCCCGGATCACGATTAAACCGCGGAGGTACGTATATATTTAAAAGGTCACCATGACCAGATTCTTCATCTTATGATTATGATTCTTTTATTTTTACTTATATATTTTAACTGCCCCCACCCTCCTCATTTTGTATTTGTTTCCACATTTATATGACAAATACCTGTTTCTTATTGTCCTCTTATTCAACACGCACTCTCACACAATAGCTACATCCCTCTTTCTCTTCTCTCTCTGTCTCTCTAAAAAACACACATTATGTATTGAGTACTTTCCATTCACCAATGGCTTCTGTGTACATCAAATGTTATAAATGTGTGTACGTGTGTGTTTGTATATGTACAATATGAATATATGTATGTGTAATATATTTATTTGTATTGTAGGTGTATATATATATGTGTGTGTGTGTGTGTGTGTGTGTGTATATATATATACCCTAATGTGTGTATGATTATAATCTCAATAATATAATTAATCTCTCTCTGGCGATCTTGGACGAATTCTATTTGTCTGCTTCGATGATATATAGATATATAATGGCCGAATAGCCAAGATGAAAAGGTTAATACATAATTTTCTAACACGTTTCTCCAAGGATGGATGGAAAAAGCAGAAGGGAGGAATAAAAATGGTGAAAAACTCCATTATTATTCTATGTGTCTATATATCTTGATCTGAGCATTTACTCGAGGAATTTGACAGTAAACATTAATCCCACTCGTTTTTGTGTCACCAGAGAGTTTATAATATATATATATATATATATATATATATATAAATTGGCAGAGTCAGGTAGAATGCGCTTTCCAGTATTCGTTCTGGCTCTGTATTCTGAGTTCAAATACAAACGATGTCAACTTTGCCTTTCGAGATCGATAAATAAAATACTGGATCGAGTCTTCTTCTGTATCCAGAAGATATCGAGTGTTCCGCCTTGGAGAGAACCGTGTCATGACGTCCTCCACGACTCCACCTGGAGTCTAGAACCCATGAATAATGTATATATATATATATATATATATATATATATGTGTGTGTGATAAGCAAGCAACGTGTGTGTGTGTGTGTGTATATATATGTATATCAATATGAAGAATCAACAGCCGAAACTTCGAACATACCGTCACTGGTTTCTTCGAAAAATACAATTTATACACTCCCTACATGTATTGAGTGCTCCTTCAGTGAACGTTTGACTATTTCATGTACTTTGAATATAAAACTTCTCATATTTCGTGTGTGTGTGTGTATGTAACTTGCCGAATACGTGCGTAGTTGGTAATGTGTGTATGTATATATATATATATGTTTTCTATACCTTTCATTATATATATATATATATATATATATATATATATATATATAAATTTGTTAGAATTACCGAAACGAAATTTCATTTTAATGCAGAGACTTTTTTCCATGATACACGTGCTTTTAAAATAGGCATATTTTTATATATACACGAAACGTTAAGTGTATTTTGTTTGTAAGAATGAAAATATTACGAATACTTTGGAGATGGAGTTAAACAGAGATTGCAATGATGGGAATTTCATTACATATGCAAACATATATCTATAAAGTAATTGGGCGTGGGGTTAAGAAATGCAGGAAACATTCTGAAGAAATTTTCATACTTGACGCTCCATGTATAAGTAATTTTATTTTGAAAGCACGTGTATTACAAAAGAAAAACACGCACGTATTCCATAAGATTCATTCTCTCTCTATATATATGTGTGTGTGTGTATGTAACGTATACCATCATGGAAAACGGATGTAAAATGATGATATATGTGAAGGTGCGTGGCTTAGTGGTTAAGGTGCTCGGCTCATGATGATACACAACTGGAACAATCGTCTTCAAAACCAATGGAGAACCAACTGTGTGTATATGTAAAGTATTAGTACCATCATAAAATACACTGTTTAGGATGTGAGGTGGTTGGCATTAAGAAGGGCATCCAGTTATAGAAACCACACCATAACGAGCAAGATTGTTTGCTCCGATCTGTCTGTTGTCAGACTAACAACTCATGCAACCCATGCCAGCGTCGGAAGAGGATGTAAAATGATGATGATCCCCCTTCAGTCAAATCAGTGATCGATAACCTCAACCTCCCTCATTCAGAACTCGTGTTAAAACGCACCCAGTGCATCCTGTTCGGTGGTTGGTGTTATTGAAAGGGCCTTTCATTCACGATATGACAATTTCTTTAGCTGGTGCAACGAAAAATGCATCCAGCGCACCCTGTAAGATAGTTGGTAATAGGAAGCGCATCGACCTGTAAAATTCATAGCAAAATAGGATTGAGTAGAGTCTTCAGTTGTGTCATGGATACAGCAACTTCTCTAGTGTTGTTGACTTGATAAAACGCAACCAAAATGGTTGCTGATAGAAAGGGCATAGAACAATAGAAAATTTGTGAAACAAGGGTTGAGAGGACTCTTCAGTTGTGTTAAGGACACAACTCCCCTAGTGCTGGTGCCATAGTAGAATGCATTTGGAATACTCCATATAGTGCGCGAAAGTATGTAAGCAAGATGTAGCCCCTGGCCCATCTGATAGGTCAGTAGCATTGATTAAGTACTGGATCAGTTAGTGATGATCCACCTAATGCTTGCCAGCAGTGAAAGCAGGTGTTAAATGATGATTATGAGTATGATATAAATATATCATCATTTAACAACCATTAAATTAATGTACCCTCAATACATAAAGTAGAGAAGATACGTTATTTTATTTTATTGACGGTATGTATGTTTGTGTGTATATTATATATATATATAAACTCTTTCTTTTAAGCATGAAACTAATAAGACTTTATGCTAATGCATCCTCTTGTTTGTTTCTTATATTCTTGATATATATATATTGCTATAAGTGGAACATTTCAGGAAGACCAGTTTTTCCAAACTATCCTGTCTCAAATTGTAACAACCTATCAGACTTAAAATGATGATATGCATGTATATATTCATGTATGTGTTTACATATATATGTGTATGTACATATTTCCCTCAGTTTCTGAATAGCTTCACACACCTCCTTGACAGTTTGTACGTCCAAGTTATATGAGTAAGGTATTGATTGTATTTGGCATCTGGTTGGCAGACAAGTAGTGATTACCCACATACACTAGATCCTCCTGGGATCTTAACAAAACAAAAATTTTTTTGATATCTTGGTGGCATGGCTACATTATCTAATGATACATGTTTGGGATATGAACCTGGAGTGGGTGCAGTTTTTTATCCTCCCTTTGTTTAGAAGAGTGATAGGTGATATTGCATTATTTACTTGCAGACTAGTCTAATAGAATATAACAACTAAGGTATTCATCATCAATTCTATAATGAAGATTTCAACATTAACATGATTGTCACATCTGACCCAATTAGTATGGTTTCATTGGGGTCTTGAGAAGGGTTTTTGTTCAATGCAGGAGATACCAGCAGTAATCCATTACTTGCTTTCATTCTGTTGACCATATCACACTCTGGGATACTGTGATTAGAGATGGGTTGACTGTTCTTCTTGCCTATGAATAGGTCTCAGGTTGTTGTATGTTTAATTGAGACCAGTAGCCAGGGCCTACTGTGACAAACTTGGGTTCTGGGTTGTCTGTGAAGTTGCTGAATATAATTACCAAAACACTTTATTTCATGTTGCTCCGGTGTATTCACCTGAACATAAGTACCAGCAATAGCAACTAGCATCCTGTCCAGGGGAGTCATGTACTCTCAGTTGCTTCATGCCACAAAAACTGAGTTAAGCACTGGCCTGATGAGCCTTCAGGCTCGAGGAAAAAAAAAAGAAGAAAAAGAAACAGTCTACATGAGCAAAGGTTTGCAAATATGTTGAGGAATATGACCCCTTCAAAAATCACTCATGAGTCAGTAGGGTGTTGTTTTCTATGTCCAACTGGATTGCATAACATTCTCTGGAGGATTTCCCAAACATTGCTGTGGCATAAAACTTGAGTTTTAACAAGGCTGATAACCTCGTGGTAACTATGTTGATGCTCATGTGTAGGCATCACATGTTTGGAGAGGTCGATCAATTCAAGTATTTTGGCACTACCGTTACTGTTGCAGACCAAAATGAATATGAGATAGATCTCTACATTAACTGTCTAAGTGCTGCATTCTGTCATCTTTAAAGCTAGCAGCCATGCTCCTGGCCACATAATCTGTATCTACCGAGTGCTCATTCATATCATCCTTCTACGTGGCTGTTAGTGTGTGTCTCTAATGCGAAAGACAGATTTATACAACCTATAAATATTGTCTCCACTGAATACTCTATGTTCATGAATTGGATTTTGTGTCAAACTCTGAAATCCATTGTTGCTGCTAGATTGATTTGCTCCAAGGTCTATTGAAAAGTCACATTGGTTTGGTTATTTACTCCATCGCTCATGTAATAAACTTATCCTCAATGTAAAGCTCTCGCCCCCATCTCAGGATGGCATAAGTGACAAGATGGACAGCTGAAATTGTGGATTGGTACAATCAAGTTGGATTTTGAATTAATATCTGGTCCTTGCATATATGGTATCAACCACTTGACTGACTGAAAATGTCCATATCAGATGTCAGTGATCATTATGTGTGGGTGGCCTCTATTCTCAATCCTATGTGTTCACTAGTTGAGCCGTCTGATGAATACTCATACAAGTAAACGTACTCAGTAAGTATATATATTGAAGGTATATTTATCATCATCATTTTACGTCTGCTTTTCCCTGCTTGCAAGGGTGGGATGGGTCCTTTTCAGCACAGCATCTCTCTGTTCGTAACGGTCTTTTGTCATCTCCTCTGTGAGCCTCAGTAATCTGAGGTCAGCTCTCACCACCTCCACCCATAATTTTCGTGGTTTTCCTCTACTGCGTCTTCCTTCTGCTGGGATTTCTTGGCACTTCTTTACCCAGCGATCAACCTCCATGGGCATCACATGTCCATACCAATGCAGTCTTCTCTCCCGCTCACTACAGTTTATCTCTGTATGTATAACCATATATACATCTGTAGCATGTTGGGCATGGTTTCTATACTGAGATGCCTTTCCTAATTTAAACGCTTTACAGTGTGTATTGGGTGCATTTTATCATAGCACCAGTTTGTATTCATATATATACACGCACAAATATACCCTCCAACCAATACCAAATTAGAATTAAACTAAACTACCAGACACACCACATATCTCACAAGACAACTCAGAAAATCAATGGCTACCACAAACTCTTCTATTAAAACATCTCATATTTTACCAATAAAAATCAACAAATTAAGAATTATAAATTAAAATAACCAGTCATTCTG
>OZ024746.1:69094383-69229383 GCA_964016885.1 Eledone cirrhosa | reverse complement strand
TATATAGTATATATATATAGTATATATATATAGTATATATATATATAGTATATATATATAGTATATATATATATAGTATATATATATATAGTATATATATATAGTATATATATATATAGTATATATATATAGTATATATATAGTATATATATATAGTATATATATATATAGTATATATATATATAGTATATATATATATAGTATATATATATATAGTATATATATATATAGTATATATATATATAGTATATATATATATAGTATATATATATATAGTATATATATATATAGTATATATATATATAGTATATATATATATAGTATATATATATAGTATATATATATATAGTATATATATATATAGTATATATATATATAGTATATATATATATATATAGTATATATATATAGTATATATATATATAGTATATATATATATATAGTGTATATATATATAGTATATATATATATATAGCTACATAAATTATTAGCTTTCTTAAAGCCAAATAACTGCGTTTAAATTTTTATTAGTGTGTCTACGTGAGGGAGAGGTTTGAGTTGAGATAAAGCAGCTATGTGTATATGTGTGCGTGCATACGTGTGAGCTACAAATGTTCTATTCCTCTGTCTCTTCCTTAAAGTTCTGTGAAGACCTGCCTCCCTACTCCAATACTTGATCATTCGGAGACTAAACTCCCTACATGACCTACAACACGGTAGATGAGGGAGCTGCTACTGAGGTTTCTCAATTTGCTGGAAGTAGCAGCCATATTCCCCGTCCTTATATCATAACCCAAAGATCAATGATTCCGGTCGTGGAGCAATTTTCCTAAATTTTACATTATATATTTCTTAAATCCCGAATGTTATTATAGTGATGTGGATCTTAAAAATGCGTAAGGACTTCATAATGTAGACCTAGATACAGTCTGGATGTACAAAAAAAAGAGAAAAAACATTTACCAGAATCGACCTGATGTTAAAATAATCCGTTTGAACCGAAATCCGAACTACATTCTCCCTTCTCTCTCCCACAATGTAGCCAACATTCAAAACTCTATTTAGCCAAGGTCAATTCTGAGATTGAGAAAATCTATGCTGAAAGGCATTCTTGTGTCCATCCCTGCTTTTTATTTATTCATCTATTCTGACATAATATATTTAGGACAACATTTTCCAATATGTCCTTCCCTTTTCTCATTTTAAGGCGTAGGTTTTGGGAGTGATTCTTGTTATTTTTTAATCCCAGATCAACACTAAAAGTGTATATATATATATATATATATATTATCAAAGGCATTCGATCTGTAACCTTCCTGTCGTTTTATTTTCGGGTATATTTCTAGAGTGCGATTTAGAGATTTGCCTGCTATTTCTAGTAAGTCGAGTGACTACGTATGAAGCTCATGTGTTGTGTTGTGATTCTCGTATATTCCACTTCACTACTGTGTATTTCTTACGGGTGGCTGACTGTGTCGTCAATGGACATTGGCGGCTGCTGCTGCTGTTACTACAACTACTACTTCGATCACCACTACAACTACTATCACCACAACTATAACCATTACTACCACAATACAACTACTACTCTTTCCCTCCCCACACACTCTCTCGCTAACGCACATACACACTATATTTTAATACATCTTTTTTATATTCTATTATTAATATAAACAACCACGATTCCTTTTTATTTTAATAATGGTTTCTAATTTAGGCACAAGGCCAGTAAATTTTGGGAGAGGGGGAGTCGATTATGTCAACCTTAGTACTTGACTGGTACTTGCTAAATTTTCATTTGTATACAAGTTTCTCAGATGAGTGTAATAGAAATTTTTTATTTTTTATTTTAAGAGTAGTTAATTAATAGGTTTGGTTAGAATTTTGAAGGTGAAATTTATGTTTTGTTAATGTTTTGAATGAATATGGCCTTCAAAACAGTCGTAAATTACGCGTTTTCTCTCGTTACTCCACACGAAAACCCCATAACGGATGTAAGATTAAAGATTTACCCTTTATTTTATCGACATCACAAAGCAAAGTTGTCCTCGATGGGCTCTGAATTCAACGTTAAGGGTTGTATTGTAACTAAATAACATAAGGCTTTATTTACAACGAAGGAGTCTATCTCGTCATCTTGATAAGAATTGCAACCAAATTGTCCTCGAATGACAATGCCGTTTAAAAAAAAGAAAGAATAAATTGAACAGTGTAATCTTTGATATATAAGAAACGTGATGGCCGCAGCTGGAACGACTTAGATTTGCTCGGTAATAGCTAACATGTGGGCTTAGTAACGTCAATACCTGGCAATAGCAACAATGAATTACCGTACAAATAACCATACATCCATCTGTTTTGTATATTGTTTAATCCCATTCAAATTAAGACCATCCCGTATTTTTTCACGCATTATAATGTGACCCTTTAAAAAAAAAAAGGTTAGGTGTTACTTGAGGGAAATTTGACTGCTATTTCTAGCGACCACTAAGTTAATTCGCTATAAAGTTTATGTAAATGTTGTTTAGCTTCAGATCAGCCATGATCAAGCAGACTTATATATGATCAAAATCGTTGTAATTGTGACCACACCATCTTATTTTCGTACAACTTGTATTCAATGTGCCTGCTATCTCTGCTATTTATTAAAAAAAAAAAAATCTTCGGGTGTGATTTCAGGATTATTTAGCTCTGATTTCAGTTATGTCAGACTCGTCTTGATCGAGTAGACAGTACACGCCGTGACCATCTTGTCATTCTAGGGGTTTATAGGACAACATTATCCAATGTGTCCTTTCTTCTTTTAAGACGTTAGAGTGGGTCCGTATATAATATTTTTATATTATTATTAAATAATGTTGAGGACATCGAAATATATCCAGAGGACGAGCAATTAAAGTTATCAGTGAACATTATTATGTATTTCAAATCCCGCCGAGGTTAACTTTGCCTTTCATCCTTACGGGGTCGATAAAATAAAGTACCAGTAATGTACTGGGTAATTTCTGGCCTTGTGCCAATAGTAGAAACAATTATTATGTATATATTTTCACATAATTTAGTATCGATGTTTTCAACTCAACACACATAAGGTGTTTACACTATAGTATATTTATCACTTCGATGTTTTATACTAATGGATTGTCATTTAGTTTTGTTGTTGTTGTTGTTGTTGGGTCGTATGTGTGTGTGTTTCGTACAGTTAGATTTTGTTTGCTAACATTATACGTGTACATTGAATGACTAGCAATCTAGTTTCTCCAGATTACGCACACATACATACGTGTGCACATACATATATATGTTAAACACACACACTCATCTGTGTGTATATATATATGTATATATATACACACTCATCTCTGTGTGTGTATATATATATATATATGTGTGTATATATAATATAATACACCCAATTATCCACACAATACAATATAGTCAGCACTCCAAACGTTTAATTGGGAATATACTCCGGAGTATCGCTAATAGCTTTCTCTGTTTATGTAGTTATATAAAACAGATATACAAACACACATATTGACACCCACATGTATACATACATCGAGATGTATACAAACATATCTAGTTATGTGTGTATTACATGTGCGTGTCAGTGTATATTAGTTCTGTTTATATATATATATATATATATATTTATGTGTGTATGATATACACAGCCAGCCATTGTTAGTTGTTGTGCAATAGCAATATTGACCTTAGTCTTTTACTAGAAATACGCACTATTTAATAATCTGTGTACTTCCTTGCTTTCCATTTTCATGTTTTTCATTTACATGACCATATATGGAAGATAGATTTATAATAATAATAATAATAATAATGACAACAACAACGGTTACAACAGTAAATAATGTTTGCTCTGTTGGAATATTGTAGAATATTGATTTTGTAAGCAGCGGATTATTCTTGTTATTTTGATTTAGATCGCCAGGAAGCGATTTCCAAGTGCGATAATTATTTCGCACTACTTACATCTGTATTATATTGTATGTATGGATGTATAAATGTATGCATGTATACACACACATATATATGTATGTGCGTGTGTGACTATATATTTATATGCAGACACAAGCATATTCACACACCAGGTGCAGATGTGTGATCATAAAGGTCATTTGGGGCCAGTAATAGTGGAACAAAATAACACTACACATGTAAACATGTGCAGGCGCATACATACATTTTTATATGGCACACGCTATACATACTCATATACACACAGATAATTTCATACATGCAGATATACACACATCCATGCATGCACATATACTACACCCTGGTCTATCCCCACCACTTCCTGTTCCTCACCTCCCAGGTCGGCCAATGTAATACTAGTTTCACAATAAATGCGCCCAACTCTCAGCTCGCATTGGAATGTGTAAGTGCTAGTGTCACAATGAAATACACACAGCCCACACTGTAAAGTGGTAGTGTTGCTTCCACGATATAAAGTACCCACTCCACACTGTAATGTGGTAATGTTGATGCCATGATAAAATGCATCCAGATCACACTGTAATGTGGTGGTAGTGTTGGTGCCACGGTGAAATGCAGCTAACCCACTCTGTAAAGTGGTAGGTAGTGCTGGTGCTACTAAAAGAAGCATCCTGTCCACTCTGTCAGATGGTACTGGTGGTGTCACGAGAAAACGAACCCAGTACTCGCCGTGGAGTGTTTGACATTTAGAAGGGCATCGAGCCGTAAAAACCATGCCAAAATGGAACATATGAGCACACAAGACACGATCATCTGACCAGTCTAGTCTCAGAGCGTGACAACCCGTGCAAGCGTGGAAAACACGTAAAACGGTGATGATCTATCTGTTTGTATATATACATATGTGTGTATGTATGTATATATTATATATCTATCTTTACCCACCCCTCTCACACTATATATATATATATACACACACATATATATGTGCACACGTATGCATAAATATATATACACATATATGTGCACACGTATGCATAAATATATAAATATATATATAGTTCATATTTGTCATCGGAGTTAGTAATCATTTTTTCCGAATGATCTCTGTAACTAGCTCTAATCAACTCCATGTCGTTGTTACCCCCTATCTTATCACCTCCGGAATATTGGTTTGTCTATAGCAAGCTTGTCTGTATGTAACCTTCGAAAAACACTCCCACCTCCAGCCAGAGAGAGACAGACAGAGTGCCTTCGTGTTTAGATATGCTTATTTTTAATACTACTCAACACATTCACGACTACTACTACAGCTATTACTACTAATTGTCTGCTTTCTGTATATGTGGACTCTTATAAAACTGATAAATAATAGCACATTAATATTTTATTGTGACATATATAGCACATTTGATTTTATATAAACACACACACTCACCGTTTTTTCAGTTTATTTTTGATCTGTAATATTGTTTTAAAATTTTTATTCGGATTTACTGCTACTTACTGAAATCGATTCTATTTGTACTATATACATATATATATATATATATATATATATATATATATATATATATATATATATATATATATATATATATATAGTGTGTGTGTAGTGTAATTTTAACCGTGAAAACATGAAAGAGTATGTTGTTTACAAGATGACCTAAAAAGTGATAGTCGTCGTCCGTCCCACCAAGAAAGCATTTGGAATGCCATATGTATCCATCCATATGGTTTGTTAAACAAACAGCTCCAAGTACAGAGACACATCTGTCGGACACGTAAATAGATTCCAGCTAGTCCAAGAGGAGGTGGGAGGGATGTTGGCTGTTTATATACGAAGTTAGTTTTTCTTGTCTTACACTGACAACTAAAGAACTTAGTAGCTGGAGATATACGTGTTTGTTAGCAACTATAATAGTACCAGTGTTTGTTAGCACTATATAATAATACCACTAATGACGGACAGTTCTGTCTGACACAGGTGCTCTGTTTCTCATATATTTGCTGTTGTCTGTCTTCTAGCTAATCTCCGGCTACCCCCCCCCCTCTCACTATTTATTATCAGCCATAATAAAATTACTTCGTGAGCATTCGAGCTAACGGGGAAGCCTCTGCGTGGTTGCCCGACTTGCGAGAAACAGCAGCCAAATGTCCCTCAAATTACAGCCTACAGTTACAAGGGAAGGAGACGAGCTGACCACTCCTAGAACGTTCCTTAATTCATGAGTTTGTTCAATCGGAGCTGACCTGGGGCTAAACAACAGCTTGGTTAATATTAAAAGTAGTTTTGATGATTTGATTAACTGATAGACAAATACTAAAATAATGTGTTCATGTTTTGATTTCAATTCAAGTTTAGTTTCAAAAAACTGGTATGAAATAGAAACTTAAACACATTTTAGAGCGTTTGATTTTATAATTGTGGTAGAAACTGAATTTTAATATTGTAAAAAGAAAATACTTAATTCAATAATTCCTTAATTTGAGCATTTTATGTAAACATACCTCAATCCTCGACTTTCCTTGGCCTTATTTCATTTTAATTAATTACAATAATTTTCGTCCACATTTTCTTTGTCATATATATATTAAATTACGAACATTGTTCTACCTATCTAATTTCGAACTGTTAGTGAGATGTGTGCTTTGATATTATTATCCGAAGATAGCTACATTGGTAAATATACATAAATAGATAACTATAGATTGACAGTAAGACAAAGATAGATAGAGAGGTTGGTATATATATATATATATATATATATATATATATATATATATATGTGTGTGTGTGTGTGTGTGTTGTATTTATTGTTCGATGACCAGTGAACATGTGAGAGACATAGGTAGAGATGAAGATATCAAATTGCCATTTCCCTGTCAAAAGTTAGCATAAAGTGGTTGTCACAACAGGTCTTGGGTTTATATATAATATCTGGATGATTAATAATAACACACCGAGCGTCCAGCATCTTTTTAAGTCACAACAAAGTGGACATCCATTTACAAATGTGTGTGTGTGTGGGGGAAAAGTACATATAAAATGGGAATATGGTGTGACGTTTTTTTGGGGGGTAACACTCTCCCCTCGCTACCCACGGGTGTATATATATATATATATATATACCTCTGGCCAGAGATCGGAGAGTTATAACCAAAACACACACACACATATATATATATAAAGATGTCCCAATGTCGAAGCTAGACAGAATAAGAATGTTTGGTAGAAAGATGGTTATGAACCGGGTGTATTGTAAATAGTGTGTGGTAGCATATGGCAGTGAAAGATGGAGTAATAAAGGCAGAAATGGCAAGGCTGGAGAGGAATGAGGTGGGTGTACAATAACAGGATGGATACAACAAATTGTATGTATGTATACATGCATGAATTTAAGCTGGGTATCAGAAGCACCAGATGGTGTTTGCATAAGGAGTTGACTTGGATGTTATGGACGTGTTCTAATGAATAAACAGTTTTGTTTTTGTTTAGTTTTTTGGTGTTTATTAGTTTGTTTTGTTTTGCGATTTGGCATTACTTCTTAGCTTCGTGTTAAGGTAAGCAAGCCACAGGGAACTTCGTTGTCACTTGGTTTTAGTCTTCTTCAACTAAGAACATTATGTTTAGCATTTCACGCCTGTATTGAAAACTGGGTTTAGTTTATATAGGTTGCTGGTGATTCTCCGTGTGCACTTGTGTCACTTCAATCTAGATTCTTTTTAAAGCAACATTTATGTAAAGAACGTACATACATGTACGTTTTAATAATATTAAGGGAGGATCACTGTAGGTGTATACAATAACAAACAAAAACCATGCGTATACGTACTACGCCTCTCTCTCTCTCACCCTCTGTCTCTCTCATATATATATCTATACTATATATATATATATATATATAAATAAACAATTTGTACAACTGTTAGTACATAGGAATGCATCCATGTACATTGTTTTGTGTGCTGTTATTAATTGTTGATGTTATAAGGTCATTGTTGATATTAAGATGGTTTATTGTTTCTACTTGAATAAGAACCAACTCTTAACTGTCATCCACACTTTTTATCATCACTTCCTACTTCTTTACTAACACACTTAACCCCCCCCCCCCATTTTTTTCTGATATTCTGTTTGAAATATAGCTTCTACGCTTAATTCGTTTCAACCATTTTATATTGACACCAAAGTAGAATTCTTTAAAAATTGATTCTGTATACGCGAGGTGTTTATTTTGAAATCACGCTTTTTCACCATGCGTGTGTATGCACGTTTATATATATATATATTTATATATTTATATTGTGTGTGTTTGTGTGCGGAAATCTTTATTCATGTTAAATTTGTTATAGAAGGCTGTGGATATGATAAACATAGGGTCCATTTTCTGAACCACCTTCGAGTGTATATAAAACCGTGTGTTTAATTATTAGAATAATACAATCTTTGTCTGGAAGTAAATGTGTTATTTTGATGGATCACGTTTCTGATGAATCAAACACTTTCCTTTCAGGACTGAAGTCAATAAAGTGATTATTTATAATATATATAGACTTTCGAAGCTGGTGATTCATTCCGTGCAATTATTTCAAACGACAAAAAAAAAGAAAAAAGATTTTGTTGTTGTAACCTTAAAAGGTCGGAATAAATCACCAGCTTCGAACAAATAAATAAACACTGTATGTTGTTAAACGCAAAACGTGTTTGTGTGTGTGTATGTATTGCATATATATATATATATATGTGTGTGTGTGTGTGTATATATATATATATATATATATATATATATATATATATATATATCCACTGTTGTACAAGGTCCTGGCATTTGAAGGTATTTTCAGGCATGAACAACAAATGTACCTTAGATACAAATTGGTAAACAATTGGCAACATTTTATTTTATCCTGTTTATTATTTGACTTTAATGTTATATCTTAGATCAAAACAAGCTAAGAAAGTCGGTCGCCTCCTTGCAGGCTGTTTTGTTTTTACTTTTACTAGGTATCGATCTTTAATTTTCAAACACATTTTAATATCATGCTTATTTCCTTATAACCATCGCTAGTAAAGCTATAAATGCCTTTCTATTTACTATTAGATTACACATTAGTCTGGCACTGCCATTCGTCATTCAGACTAAATAAAGAGATAGATTACAATGGACACGAACGAGGGTGTCTTTGCACGTTTGCTATAAACTATTATTACAAATGTACATCTGGAGTTTTTCTTCTCTTTCTATTTTATTTTAAAGTCTATCTGGATACCTAAATGTAAAAGAAATATAAATACAAGACTAATAAAATATAAATATATTAAGGTAGAGTGTTAGCCCTTTTGTGATTTAAGTGCAAACCATTCTTCGCCTGTGTAGAAAGCATGTTATTAGAATGGTAGTGGACTCGGCAGCTCTCATATTGTTTATATTCTATGGTATGAGAGAATCAAACGTACCTCGTGAAATTTTCTAAATTTGATTTCACCTCTTAAGCAAACCAGCAGTGGGTACGTCTACGTAGACTCTACGCTGCGTCTCGTTCTGCTAGAAGTAGTTCAATCCTCCTCAAATAAGGAAAAGACACATTAGACAATATTATCCTACATACACCAGGATGGCCACTCCTGGAATGCCTTGTATCCATAGGTCTGGTTAACCTGGGGATAAATAGCAACGACAACACCATAAGCATATTTGGAAAGTGTAAGACGATCTTATGAAGAATGACTACATTCTTAAAAACCTCTGTTGCGACGTAAGAAAACATGAAATTCTGGAAAGAAATTAGCAATGTTGGGAGAACAAGGGTAGACCGAGAGGAAGGAGAGCGGACACATTGGAGTTTAAATTAAGAGAAACGTGGCCGATGGGAAAATAAGCAATGTTTGTGCATCATATCATCTCCAAATGCAGCTGCTGCATCTGGGACTGCTGCACACTATAGTCAAATTTGCAATAGCAGCGAAACTCTGGGACAAACATTTATAGTAGACTACTTTGTTACTATCAGTGGCCTCGCATTGACCTTTCCTGCTGCCAACGGTAACCAGCTGGCCTCTGACCGCTTTGTCTAGTTCGTTGCAAATTGCTTATACGTATTTTTGTCCTATTTTATATCATACAATGCAAATATTATTTTGCTTCTATTTTTTAAAAAAGTGTCTAACGAAAACAATTCGAATACAACTACAAGGCGGTCACTTGCCGCTAACAGTGCATGAAAACATCCACACAAATATAATTAAAGCCTTTATCAAGATAGATCGGTTGACAGACATGTAAAATGGAAGGTGAAATATGCGTAGGCGTAACTTGTTTAAACAGTGAGGTCTGGCAGTCTAAGTAAGCAACTGCTCCTGTCATTGCTCTCTTTTTCTAATCTTCCCTACACTTACAGACATATATGCTTCTCTCACTCTGTGTGTGAGTGATGTTACTGCTTCTTTCTTGAAGCACCGTTTATGTTGCTATTTCTATTTTAGGCCTATTTTTACCACCACCCTGCCATAATAACAACACCAGTCGCTTGACTCTTCATGTAGTTGATAGGTCCGTACCTATTTCAAGCTTTCGCAGTCATCGAGCAGAGATAAGTGATCCTGTTTACAACGTCAGCATCCAAACAAACGAATGTGTACCGCTACTGGGATGGAAGGATATGCTCCTTCTTTAATATCTCAATAAAACTACAATAGCTCTTCACGATCCAACGAGCAAGCTTCTACGTAGTCGCACGACCTGCAAGAAATATCAGTTAAATCTTACTTAAATCACATCCTTTTGCTGTCTTAAATAAAGTATTTCTTATCGATATACTGCAGAACTAAACGAGTTAGAACCCCTTTAATCTACTATTAGGGATGGAAAGTAAACAGATATCAACAACCGCCAATCACGTTATAACTTCCTTGTTGAAGACGCATACTAGTAATACACCAACAAAGTAGTGTGTATTACGTGGTCGCTCGCTCTGTTAGAAATAGAAGTAACTTTACTTCCAAATTACATTATCGTCCTGGAGAAGAAAAATCAATGTAGTTTTGGATATATAAAAAGCTGGGATAGTCGTGACTGAAATGCCTTAGGACGTAGGTCTGCTCAATTAGAACTGACCTTTCGGTTTTGGCTTTCTCTTAAAACCAACACACTCGAGCTAACGATGTAGCTTCTTACCTGGTTGTTCAACCCGTAAGAAATATCAGCCCAAATCTTCCTCATGTCATACCCTACTGTCTTAAAAAGAGAAAAGGGTACGCGAGGTGATGTCCTAGATATATTACTACGTTCCTGGAGAGTCTATGGTGCCACCCGACTTGCTATAAATAGCTGCCAAATCTCCCTGGAACCACCTTAGACCACAAGTTTGCTTGATCAAAACTGACCTAACAACACCCTTTTTTTTTTCCTCCCCTCAGAAAATACACATGTCTGTATCCATTTGTAATATAATGTACGTAGATTGAAAATTTCAGTTTTCCATATCAACTTGATATTTGAAAGATAAAACGAAGGAAGTGAACATTTATCAATATTTAGCCGTACTCTTTTTTTTTTTTTCTGCTAAACTGACTGGAAAATCTTTTGTATTATTTGTGTATGTGTGCATTTTTAATTTTTATGTTATCCTACATTATTACACATGTGCATTGTGTTGTTATATGTACACACACGTGTAGAATATATTTTCGTTCACTATATCGCTGGATACGTGTGTGTGTGTTAATGGTAAATGGAGTACATGGTCATATTGTTTTGTGTTGAGCCTTAACCATCCTGTCTTTTCAGGAATATTTCGAGTTACAATGTGTTCTTAAGGTAGAGAGGGTGTATGGTTTGAGGGAGATTTGGCTATTATTTCTAGAAGGTCGTGCAACCACCTATAGGTTTCATCGTGTGCTCGCTAATGTTTTCTATTTTAAGGTTAAGAAATACAATTAGTTAAGGGAAACAACTCAATTAGACCGATGACATGAATTTATAAACTAAGAATGATGTACTGAATGACGTACGCTGACAGCCTCGTAGTTTACGCACTCCCTTTTCTCTCCATTCATTCACTCACTAAATGAAAAACAAGTTAACGATGGAGCCTCTACTTGCTAGAAATAGCAGCCAAATCTCCCTCAAATATCACACTACCGTTTTAAAAAAACATAGTATACCTATGACTAAAATTACCCACTATGAGAAGGTCACGATTAGAACATTTTTGATCATGTGTCTGCTTAGTTAGAGCCGACCTGGGGCTAAAGAACCAACAACAAATGAAAATGAAGTCTCGTCTAGAAGAAACGGCTCTTGATTTATTTAAACACAAACCTTTAGGTATATACAAACATAATACGTCGAGTGTCTGTATTTCTTATCAATCAAAATACATGGTATTTTATACATGTTATTTTGATATTATTTTCGGAACTACATATCTGAGAAGCCATAATAACTCGTGACATAAACTCCCACCATCACCCCACAATCAGCTCTCCCATTGCTATATTTAAAATTATCAGTTGAAATCTAATAAGTACCAATTCAATTCTATTTTTATTATATATATAATATAATAATATATATATATATATAGTCGTTTCTAGTAAAGAATCTTCCATCTTCCCATCTGTATACATGTTTTAAAAATTTGGTTTCACTGGACACGTTCTTGTATATTTTATCTAATTTGGTTGCTATTTCTAGCATAGAGTTTGTTCTGTTGACTCAGAGCTGTATGCATATTTTGTTTGTGTAATTAGATCGCTGTCTTTATAATACGAAGTACAAGCAAGATACGAAATTAGGTTCACATTTCTTGTTTTTCTACGACCAGCCACTCTACAGTAGTAGAATTAGCACGATGTTTTTTAGCCCCAGGTTTAACCATGTTCAAGCCGACATATGATCAAAGGCACACGTGACCACTGCATTTTTTTTTTATAGTTCTATATATCCTTTCCTCAAACCACTAAGGTGTGTTTGGAGTAGGATTTGACTGCTATTTCTAGCAAGTCGAGCGACTACGTTGAAGCTCTTCTGTTACGTAATGTTGTTATTAAATCCATGGCAAAATATATAATTGTTTCTACTTTTGACACAAGGCCAGCAATTACTCAGTACATTACTGGTACTTTATTTTATCGACCCCCGTAAGGATGAAAAGCAAAGTTAACCTCGGCGGCAAAATATATAATTGTTTCTACTTTTGGAACAAGGCCAGCATTTTTTCAGTGTATTACTGGTACTTTATTTTATCGACTCCATAAGGATGAAAGGCAAAGTTAACCTCGGTGAGATGCCGTCCTTTTCACTAGTTTCAGTCGCTGTTGGACTGGCTATGTTATATGACATCTCGGGGGGGGGGGGGGTAGTCAATCATAACCACCTCAGTTTCCTGTCTATTTCTTTTTATCGCTCTACAATTTACCAACTAACACAAACACGTGTGGTATATATATATATATATATATATATATATATATATATAACACGATTTGTTGCCGGGCAGATTCCATTCAAAAGGCATTTGTCAAAGCCGTGTCTATGATAGAAAATACTTGCTTTATGTACTGCGCATTAGGAATGATCCCCGAACCACGTGGTTGTGAGGCGAACTTTTTAAGCGTATCGCCATGTCCGTCCATACACGTTTTATTATTTCCTCGTTTGTAATATTAGTTCATATCATAATAATACAGCATTGATTTCTACGCAAACTTTTATGCACGTCCTTATGGTGCTAAAAGTGTGTGTAACCTTGCTGTGTGTGCAATGTTCAAAGCTTTTATTTTTCCAATTCTTATTTTCATAGCTTAGAAGAGGGCGAGTAACACCCTTGTTTTTAGAGTCGTCCTCAAATCGGAGATCTGGCCTGACTGCTTGTCACAAAGTGAACGTTGGTAGTGTTAAAGCGTGCGACGGATTTAGTGGTTAGGGTGCACGGCTTACGTTCGTATGATCGTGAGTTCGATTCCTGGACGGGAAGCGCATTATGTCACTCAGCACCCTTTATTCATGTTGCTTTCAGTCAACTCAACTGGCAAACATGACTTGTATCTGTAATTGAAAGCTTTGTACATACAGTGTCACGTTGACTCTCTCTGAGAACTACGACGTATCCGTGGAATGCTCAGCTATTTTCACTTTAATTCCACGAACCGACTGTTCTGTTCTTCAAACAGCTCAAACACTCATCGAGATACTCTCTCTCTCTAACAGGCTTCCACATAGTTTACTTCTACAAATCCAACTCAAAACGTTCTTGTGGAATATACTTTGCTTAGTGGAGATTGAATTTCATAGACGCAAAGTAAACATCTTAACAACACCTCCATGCATGTGTCCATATATTGGAAAATGAACAATTCTTGTAAACAATATGAAAAAAAATTATATTAAACACTGTAAAATTTAAGCCTGTTCATATCATCATTTATGCATCTCTACTTACACTAAATTTCAATCAGTTTATAAAGATTTTACTCTAATAGTCTGCTTATTGCATACTATTCCAATAAATCAATTTGGCATGTACAGCTCTTGGCTACCCTAAATTATACCTCTTTATTAGTGATTAACTCCAGAAATTATCATTTAGATCTATACAACCTAATGAAGTGGATAATATGTGGTCAATCAGATAGGCTAAAGAAATAGTAGTCAAATCTCTCTCAAAGGACACATTGCATAGTATAGTCCAAGTACAAATCTCACCATCATCATAACATGTTTTCCCTGCTAGCAACGGTTGGATAGGTTGTCACAGACCAAGTTGCCACTGAAATGGAGCTACTGACCTCTCAGATGGCCGAGACCTCCATCTTACTTATGCTCTTGCACTTAACCAGGTGCTTAAGTGGGCCAGGGTCCTGCGTCTTGCTTACAAGATGTTCCTACACTACTGTATGCATTTTATCATGGCACCAACACTAGGAAAGTTGTCATGTTTTTGACACAGCTGAAAATTCCACCCAACCCTTTGTTTAGCAGGTTATATACAGCTGGATGCTCTTCCTATCACCAGCCACCTGGATATGTTTATTGTGTAAATCACCAACAATAAGAGGATTGTCATGTCTTTGACACAGCTGAAGAGACCTTACTCTTTACAATGCCTAAATAAAATACAGGGTGGTTACAGCTGGTATGATTTTGATCATGTTTGCTGGATTAGGTTGATTTGGCATTAAACAATAACTTATATTTATAACTGGCTTACAGCTCTCCACCTTTATGAATCTTAGTGTCCTTACATGACATATATTCTCTGAATCTCCATTGTCAAGAATCTGTTTGTTTATGTGGAAGTCACAACTTGTTTTCCCTGTGCATCAACAGCATTTGCCATACATTCAATTTTTTGATCAATGAGAACCTCCACTGGATTTTATAACATTTCACTTTAACAGAATACAGATATTGTTTATTTTAAGGAAGAACTACTACATCACACTCTTACTGATACTGATGTAAAAAGAACTCTGCTTAAACAGTAACTCTTGCTGCAGTTCTTCCTGGAAGCAGACATTCTAGTCTGCATTAATAGTTAACTAATTAACCCTTTAGCATTTGAACCAGCTGTATCCGACCAGAATTCTCTCACCTCTTTCTGTTCAAACCGGTCATAACCTACTCATACTAATGTTAAGGTATTGTTCTCAAAATAAATAACATCAAAATCTCATAGATTCGATATTATGTAGGATAAAGCCTTTACCGCGAAAATACAATAGTATATATAGAGTAATGTTAGATCTGGATAGGGATGGGCTCTGGCATGTTTCAATGCCCCTATAATTCTGATAGGAGTTGAAGGCTCAACGAATGAAGGATTGTATGAAGAGGTTGCAGTATTCCTTGACATTCATGTGAATTCTTCACATTTTCATACCAACCTTCTCAAAACTTTCCCTGATTTTATTGAACAAACCCACCTTTTTTAATGGTTCCTGTTTAAATTAAAATCTTCCAGCATAATTTATATAAGAACCAGATGTTAAATTGTTATCTTAGTAATGAAATATTCAATAATTTCAGTAAATCTCTCAAAATTCTTTATTAATTAATTAGAGGTGTTGCCAGGAAAGGGTTGAATAACTTGAGTTTACAACTTCAAGGACAATATCAGACATTTCTTGTCATTGTTGAATTTGAAAGAATGCTCTGATTGTAGAAATACTAGCTTCAAAAAGGAAATCCTACTTTTCAAAAGACATAAAATCCAGTCACATTTGTGAATATGATCTAGGACTGAAGAAAACAGTTTTCTTATATTCTTTTTGCTGATTTTCACTTGCATGCGAATAAATGAGTTCAAGTTGTTTGCTATTCCATTTGATTTAAAAAAGGATACTGCATCAAAGCATTATCAAATGGAATTGAATGAAATGCAATATGGCAGCATATTGCGATGAAAATTATATTTTGAAGAGGAGTCAGTTCTTGACTTCTGTAGAAAATATATTTATCCAAGTAGGGACCTAGTTATGCCTAAAAAAAAAAAAGGCTAACATAATTATTTTGAGAGCAAAATTAACTGATCCTCATTTGGATAATGTCGTTATTTGATATTAACAAATCTGAAACTCAACGTTATGGATCTTTCAAGCAACAAACAGCAGAAAGTTTTGCAATGATTTGATTGTTTGCATAAAAATTAAATCATTTTCTTTTCTATTACACTTAATTTATCACAATTTAACTTTAACTACTTTTGTTACTGTTATGGTCTAGTATTTTTAGTCAAAAAGACTTATAGAATAAAAATACCTGAAAAACACTATGCTATGAATCAGATTTTTGTAAAATTTGTAAATGGAGTAGCACATTGTGACCCACAGAACCAGTTAAAATTTAACGACTTATGCTAATTAGCTTATTTGCAGCATTCTAATGAACATCTGGACAAACAATAAATTTTTAACTTTTTGCAGGTTTTAACCATCCACCAAAATCATCTTGACTTTTAAAACTGTCCAATTTCTGGCTGATAATTATGTCAAAAATAAGTAACCAGGATTGTCAGTATCATGATCACTATTACAACTATCATCCGTGTTACTCATCCTCTCATAAAACTCAGAAATCACTAAACGAAAATGCGAAATAAACCAAATATCTGGCAGAAAACTTTCATAAATAAGGTCCACTATAGATCATTTAGAGCTCACTATCAAGAAAAATGCCAATATATTGGTTCTATAGTATTTTTGGCTGTTATTAAGGCCATTGTATCAATCTCATAGAATTATAAGTGTTAAACATTTAGTTAAAACTATTGTATTGTTTGTATTAATAAATGTTTAGCCTTAGGGCAGAGGCATTTTGACCCTCGCCATTTTATCCGTTTTAAAGGTATAATAATGCATCTAAAACCAAATTCATCATTTTTAAGATAGTAGGGGTATGATTTAAGGCAGTGGTACTCAACCTTTATTTACCTATGGACTCTCTTGATTCCAATTTCACTCTGGTGGGTCCCCATAGCCATCATGTAAACATGGGTTGGATGGAACTTTTTGAGGCAGTACTTTACTGCCTGAATCAGATACACTTCCTGATACCAACCCTTTAAGCTGCCTCTTACAAATCCATTCTAAAAACCAGGATACACACATGAATAAATAAATGTTTAGCAGCTATGAAACTTGTTTACAAAAAAAGACACGGCATATGTTGTTATTTAGCCTTGAGTCAAGCAGTCCCATGAACATAGGCATTCCAGCTGTGAGTTCATCCTGTTTTTTGTTTGATTTTCAGGTTTTCTTTTCTTTTTATTTTTTAACTTAGTGTATCTAGGGTTACATTATCCAGTGTGACCTTCATTTTCTAAAGACCATAGAGTGTGATATGAGGGGTAATTTGACCTTCCTTTTTAGCATTGACTTATATACTTTGTTATTGACTTCAAATGCATATTTGCAAAGGTGTGGTTGGATTCACTTGTGAATACAATATTTTTGTTGTTCAATATATATTCTGTAGGAAATTTATCAGGCAGAAGCAAAAGCTCATAATCTCTAAAGATTGGGAGGACTCTTCAGTTTTGTCAAGGACATGACAATCTCACTAGTGTTGGTGATCTACATACCCAGTACACATTGTTGGTGATAGGAATAGCAACCAGCCATAGAAGGCTTGCCAAACAAAGGCTTGGGAGGACTCTCCAGTTGTGACAAAGATATGGCAATCTCTCTAGAGCTGGTTGCCACAATAAAATTCACTTATAGAATGTGAAATCTTATGTAAACGAGATGCAAAACCCCAACCTGTCTGGGAGGTCAGTAGCCTTGCTTCAGTGTTGACTCATATCACACTCTATGGTCTTTATGTAGCCAACTCTGCTTTTCATTCTTTTGGGTTCAATATGAGGCAGCCTGCATATAGGCTCCCACACACAAGAGAATGTTTCCCATACCATTCAGGCCCTCATCACTGGAATAGCCATGTAAGTTTATTAGATGACCAGATAACCTCCCTTTGGTCAAGTAATAACCTACTATCATCATTATCATTTAATGTCCACTTTCCATGTGGACAAGTCTTCATAGAGCGCCTAAATAAACACTGATGCTTTAACAGCTATAGTGAATGTGTGTGGCCTAGTGGTAAGTGTTGGACTTATGATCATAATGTTGTAGGTTTGATCCAGGACTGGGTTGTGTGTTATGCTCTTGAGCAAAAGACTTCATTTCACGTTACTCCAAGCAATAGCTGGGGTTAAGCTCCACGTAAACTGGCATCCTGTTGAGAAGGAATCTTGTACTCTCAGTCGCTTAATGCCACAGAAACTGGGATAAACACTAGCCTGAAGAACCAGGCTCGAGAGATAGACTTGGCCAATTTATTTTTTGCTGCTTATATAAAAATAATTAAAAAATAAACTAATAAAACTGACCATTACTTTGAGGAGACTGTCACCAATTCACATACAAACAGGAACAATGTTTATGTAGTGTTGATGTGAAGTCCAGTCTGTCCAGCTCAGTAAAAGTTGATTAAACAGTCTATTCATGCCAATCATTGCTCACCTGCAAGATCTAGATTGTTTGCACATGTCAAGTTTGGAAATGTGCTGGCATTTTCCCAAAGCATTCTAACATCAATATAGATCTCATGTATAACACAATCTAAACAGGTTGTTGTTGTTGTTGTTGTTAGGCCCCAGCTCTGTCCCGATGGAGCAGTCCTATCAGTAAAGACATTCGAGCCATGACCATCCTGTCTTTTTTCAGGTGTAGTATAATCTCTAGGGCTACATTAGTGCATTGGCAGTATCAGTAGAAGGTCGGGCGCCATGCTTTGCAGCAAAGAGTTACGGCCCTTTATGGTCTGAGTTCAAATCCCGCCGAGGTTAACTTTGCCTTTCATCCTTACGGGGTTGATAAAATAAAGTACCAGTGATGCACTGGGATAATTGCTGGCCTTGTGCCAAAAGTAGAAACAATTATCTAATATGTCCTTTGTTTTAAAAGCCAATAGTGTTGTAGGCAAGAAAGAGATTTGACTCCCTATTTCTCATATTATCTTGTTGGGGCTTCATTGTTATGCTTATTTGATCATTGAAGTTAAGTAAAGTTGAGCTTGTCTAGTAGTACTTATTTGGGTATATGAAGGTGTTTACTGTATATGTTAGCTATGAATTAGACAATAGACAGAAGCTCACTGAGAGCAGATAACAGATCTTGAAAGGAGAGATTGTATGATAATAAGTAATGAACAGTATTTGGTATACATACAGATAATAACTGATATGAATATCTATAAACACAAATAAGAATGAATGAATGAAGTTGTTGTTTAGTGCCAGGCTAACTCTGACAGCAGATCTCTGATCAAAGATGCTCCCCTCCTGATATGTCTCTCCTGATTTGTTGGTTATTACTGACTACATTCTCTATTGTGTCCTTTTTTTTTTTTAGACTGTAGGGTATGATTTAAGGAAATTTGAATGCTATTCCTAATAGGTCTTGCAATCATGTAGTGGCTCTTGTTTGAGGTACCGAAGAAAATATCTAGGTTTCATAAAAATTTAAGAACTGTCAGACTGCAAGAATGTTCCAAGAAATGGGCACTTTACCTACTCTGAGACTACAGGCAAACTCCACATTGTTGCTTCCTCCAGACAAGTCTCCTTACAATCTTTGAAATTTGAAAAAGAAAGATGAAAGACCACATTGACACAGTGGATAAACATATCGTTCAATAGTGTAGATTGTGTGTAATGATTTCTGTCAAGTATGATAAATGATGGAGGCTGTCCATCGTTTCCGACGATAAGTACTCCATTTGATTCAGTCAACAGCACGTGCCCTCTTAACATAGTTCTCAGGGAGATTCAATGTGATACAATATGTGACAAGGCTGGCCCCTTGAATTACAGGTACAACTTGGTTTTTTTCAACTGAGTGGACTGGAACAACCTGAAGTAAAGTTTCTTGCTTAAGGACACAATGTGGTACTTGGTTCTAGAATTGAAATCATAACTTTGCGATTACAAGCCATGCACCTCGATAAGAGATACATGGTCGATAAATATAGAACTTAACTAGCTAGATTAAAATAAGTTGACTAATCTACTGAATAAGATATGTAATGTAATGTCAATATAAGCAATAGAGGTTTTTTCAAGTAAGACTGGATATCAGTCAAAGTGTACAAAAAATATTTCTTCTGACTAGATCTGCTAACTTATGGTTTAACCCCTTAGCATTTAAACTGGCTATATCTGACCAGAATTATCTCACCTTTTTCTCTTCAAACTGTCCATAACCAGCTGCTCGTACTTATGTTAAGGTATTGTTCTCAAAATAAATAATATCAAAATCTCATTCAATATTATGTGAGATAATTATGAGAGATAAAGTGTTTACCATGGAAATATAAGAGTAATATGAATGGTAAAGGGTTAGAGGCATTCCAGCTATGACCAATCTTCATTTTTGTTCTTGTTTTGTAAAGAACTGTATTATCCGATGTCTCCTTCCTTTTTATATGACAGTATGGTGCAATTTGGAGGAAAATTTGTTTGCTATGATTAACAAGAATGGCCATGTTGAGGCACCATTATAGTACTATGAATTGGTAGCAGGGAAGTATTTGATAGAAAGGAAAGAACAAAGAATAGTTGGATTTATGTAGTTAAATTAATTCTTTAGAAAGTTGGGTTTTATAAATACAATAAAGTGATTTACAAATTTGGAAAGATGCTGTAATATAGACTTCAGAGAAAAACAGAAATATTGGTGTTAAATTAATGATGGTGGTAATGACATTGATAAGTATACCTTCTTTAACTGGCTGCTTCCATAAATTTTACAATAATTGCTTCAAGAACAACTCAAAAAGAACCATTTAGCAATGAAAGTAAGCTCTTTTAAAACATTTTTTCTTTAACACCCTTCTTTAATCATAATTTTATCTGATTTTCCACATTTTCAATGAAGAAAAATTTGAGCAGATGAGCAGTAATAGACTAGAGATAGAAAGAAAAACATGCTAACAAGTGTGGTTGTTAGATATATAGCTATAAGTGAACTAGTGTGTTGTATTAGCAGTTTGTTGAACTGTAAGATTGCATAGAAAGCAAAGCAAAATAAGCTAAGATTAGATATGTTATAAAATATAACTTTACTTCTCTGTCTGGAATAATAAAGACAATTCTATTCTTGATGAGAAACTGTTGTCGGTGGTTGAAGTTTTATCATTTTTAAAATATGTTTTTTTATATCTTGAATAATGCAAGAGACTTGTTTTTAGCTGTTGGTTGACCTTCTATTATGTGTTTAGCAACAAATTAGAACAAAAAATAACTTGTGTAATAGTAAAGGCAGGCTTTTTTGTATGAACACATAAATAACATTCCAACGTAAAATGAGAATTGATCAAAAAATAAAAAGAAAGTAGCTAAATTGTATTTTAGTTTTAGTTCAAGGCAAAATAGCTTTTATTAGGAACCTTTTGATAAGGGTTGCCGCAGAATTAATTATTTCTTACTAGAATAATTAATTATTTTTCTTTCCTTGTTGGGAAACTGCAAAGAACTCTTCCACTAGTTTCAGTGAACTGGAGCTATGCTTGATCACTACCAACTGTTTTTAGTTGTTTCTTCTTTTTTTTTTATAACTTTATTAATTTTTATTTTTATTAAGAACTAGAATAGCCTTGACTAGAATAGCCTTGACTAGAATTTGATCTCAGTACTATAAACTAATTGCTTGTCAGTTGTTGTTGTTAAGCTTCCTCTTGACACTGATCAGTGCACGACTGTGAAGATTTTTTCTTTTTCCTTTCTAGGGCTCAGTTCACCTAAGACCATATTCTCCTATGTATCCATCTTATTTCTAAGATAATACAGTGTGGTTTGAAAAAATAAAACTGCTATTTCTTGACAGTCAAACAACTGCCTGGGGTTCCCTCATTGCTTAATTTTCATCTAGTTTTAGTCTCAGCTAAGTTGTAGTCTTTCTTATGGATTCTCAGTTGTCTAATGCTTCATGAGATTAGGTTATCCTTTTCGTATTTACATTACTCTATATTTACTATTGTATTTTCATGGTAAAGGCTTTATTACCTCACATAATATCGAATCTGAGATTTTGATATTATTTATTTTGAGAACAATACCTTAACATCATTGAGTACCAGTTACAGCCGGTTTGAACAGAATGAGGTGAGAGAATTCTGGCCAGATGCAGCCGGTTTAAATGCTAAACAACAGCCTTATGAGTCTCTTGGTTTGAGACAGATTTTAACTTTGATTTCTACTAAGCTTCTTCTCCACCTTGGTATTTATATTCCAATTTTGTTGACTAAAGTAAGACTAAAATACTTTATGTACTTAACCTTCCCATTGTTGGCTGTTGTAATACTTAGGAATTACTTTACTGTGTATGTAAGTACACACATACAATACACTGCTGTCTTCTTTGTTGTTGGTCATATTTGCTTTCTTATTGTTATAGCATACTAGCTAGGTTAGGTTTAACCAGTTTGATTTGATGGTGTTTACTGCAATATTTTGCCTTAAACATTTTTATGATAGGTGCAGACATGGCTGTGGTTAAGAGGTTTACTTCACAATCACATGGTTTGAGTTTGATCCTAATGTGTGGCTCCTATAGGCTCTGGCCAACCAAAAAAACAAGTAGTAACATTTGTTTATGTCCCTTATAAATAAATAATACATCTTGCAGTTTAGCAATTCAATGAATTTCAGTGGTATATCCCATACTTGGAAATACAGTATGGGTTGGCATCAGGAAAGATATCTAACCAAAGAAAAAAATGACTCAGAAAGTCTTGTCCAACCCATGCTAGAAAGTGGGATGTAAAACTAATTATGATGAGTATGAATTGAAATCCACTTGTAATCTGGGTATTTAGCATATTTAGGGTTGTTGGGAATGTAAAGACATGCTATCATCTACTTAAAGGGTACATGTCTAGAGAGATGTCAAAGGAAGTAAATTTTAAAACATTTTTATGAAGTCAATTAACACAGAAAGAGCATTGATGACACTAGATATTCAGTTGTTGGAATCTTGTAAAATATTTAATCTCTGAATACAATAAAACTGAAAATTTATGAATGAAGGAGGAAGTTAACATGTGGTCTCTAAAAATCACCTCTAAAAAAGGGATGGGCACATTCATCACCACCACCACCATTGTTTAATGTCCATTTTTCACTCTAACATGGGTAGATAATAGAATTCTAGATATACTAAGTCTGAAATTACAGTATTTGGGATGGTCACAATTGGAATATCTTTATCAACCAAGATTCTTTTTCATCAGCAAATAAATCATCAGCATCAACAACAACTGAATGTGTAGATGACCAAATCATAGTTGCATGGTAGTTTTTGTAGGAAAAATTATCTTTTTACAGTTGACTAGCCATCTAACCAGTGAACCATAAAACAGGAGTGGAACCTTCTGTATTAATCAAAAGAAATCAAGTAAAGATTCCTTGACTTCAAAAACAGTTGAGAATTCAACAGAGATATGGAGAAGCACTGAACACATATTAGTTTACCTACATAAATTCTTCCTTGACAACCTGAATACCAACACAAACGGGGATGAGTTTCTGTACATATTGATGACTCTTTATTTTCCCGAAAATACAATTAAAAAAGTCATTCAAAATTTTTTTTACTTTTGACACATTGCCACCTTTCTTGACCCTTTATTTCAGTTAATACCAACTTGTACAAAGATTACTATCACAAACATACTACTACTACACACATACATACAACCATAACTGTATTCTTGTATAGATACATTCAACCCACATGTTCTAAATCCAATATATACATAGAGTATATGACCTACCCTACTCCCTTCTCCCATCTTGAACTTACCTCCATTCATATCCATCAGATCCTTTCTATCTTATGGACCAGCCACTCACCCTTTCCCTGTTGCCTTTGGTCCACCACATAACACCTACTCCCCACCTTTTTTTCTTTCCCCCCCTGAGTGATGGTCTGTTCAGGTCACAACAACCTTCATAACACAACACCTACTCACTCTCTCTCTCTCTGAGTGATGGTCTGCTCAGGCCACAACAACCTCCATGACCCAGCACTTCTCTCATTCTCTTTCACTCCCAGATTGTTAGCTCTCCCTCACCCTCACTTCAGCTGCCACCGCTTTGTCAGTACTTTTTTTGCCATGTCCGCATTGTTATCACCTATCTTGCTAAGGACAAAACAATTGCCCTTGTATTAATGTCACACTTAAATGCACCCACTACACTCAGTTGTGCTTGTACTGTGATAAAATGCATCCACCCACTCTGTAAACTGGTGGTGCTGGTGTCAATGAAATGCCCCAGCTCACTCTGTAATGAGGTATGCTAGTACCACAATAGAATGCACCTGTAAAGAGGTAGTTTTGATGTCAATAAAATACACCTAGCTCACTCTGCAATGAGGTAGTATTGGTGTCACAGTAAAATGCACCCAGCCCATTCTGTTAAGTGGTAGTGCTGGTATCACAATATAATGCACCCAGCCCATTTTGTAAAGTGGTAGTGTTGGTGCCATGATAAAACACACCTAGCACAGACTGTAAAGTGGTTGTCTTTGGGGAGGGCATCTAGCTATAGTAATCATATACATAAATGAGAAAGACATAGTTATCTGACCTGTATAATCTTAGAACATGATAACCCATCCAACCCATACCAGCATGAAACATGAACATAAAACATTGGTGATGATGATGATGATGATAGTGATGATGTAGTGATAATTGTAGCTCTGTTTATAAATTTAATCAAGTAATTAATACATACATACTTTTGTGTATTTATTTACATGTTTCAACATATATTTGTTGTTGTTTAACCCCAGGTCAGTCTTGATAAAGCAGATCTTTAATCAAAGCAGTCCAGCCATGAACATCTCATCATTTTATCAGATTATAATGCATGTAGGACTACATTATTCAACATGTTCTTTCATATAAGATGCTGTTTGAGAAAGGTTGGGCTGCTATTTCTAGCAGGCTGAAAAATCACATTGAAGCTTCTTTGTTTGCTTGTAAGAATCTATTTTAAAATTTGGTTTTGTTTTCAGCAAAATGTTTCCTGTCAAATTTCCTAAATCCTTTAAACTCATATATTTGTTTAGAATTGTGTTTTTTTTTATTGGATGGTTAGTTGTGTGCGCGTGCGTGTTTGCGCTTATTCAAGGAGGGTAGAAAAATACCCATGATAGGTGGCAAGCAGTTATCTTTGAACCTAAGACCTGGTCTGAATGCTTGCAACAGCATGGCTTCTACTACTGAAAGTGTTAAATTGGCTGTTGAATTAAGTCTAATACCTATATTCACTGAAGCAAAGCACTCAGTATTTGTAGTGGTAGTTCTTTGAAGAACCTATTCCTGACCTGCAATAAATAGTAGCAAAACTCCCTCATATCACACTCTACCACTTTAAAAAAGGAAAGACACATTGGATAATGTAGTACTTGATACACTGTTTAGATTCTAAAAAATGAAAAAAGAATGGGTGACATAGCTGGAACATCTTTGATCATAGATCTGCTTCATCAGAGCTGACCTTATGCTAAACAACAACAACAGCAGTTGTTTTTCAGCTAGTAAGAATTAGTAATTTAATATGTGTTGTTTATGGACAAAGCACAAAGCCTATAACTGTTTTGAATCTGTGAGCCAATGCTCAGGCCTTTCAACCATAAACACATATATTTATTACAATGATATGCTGTATTACATTACACAACTGTTACCCTTCCACATCATATTATACAGAGGTTCTCAATGTACACATTCTCTGAACCCTTCCTTTTTCTGAAAGCAGTTGTAGGCAGGCATGGTTGTGTGGTTAAGGTGCCACAGAGTGAATTTAGCAGACAGAAATTGTGAAGAAGCCTGTTGTACACACATACCACAGATGCTTCCATGTATATTCATATTGACATTGTTTAAAGCAAGCAGTGATTTTTTTTTTTTGATTTTTTTTGATTTTTTTTTTTTTTTTATGTCCTACATAATCAATACATCCCAATGTTTTACAGTTCAATTAACGCCAGTGGTATATACCATACTTAGAAAATAAAGAGATGGCAATATATAAAAGGTATCTAGCCATAGAATAACTACCTCCAAAATATCTTGTTCAACCCATGCTAGCATGGAAAAGCAACTTACAAAAACAATGATGTTAATTTCCTACAATGCAAAGTAATCTTATCTTCTACTGCTCGAGAAAATCCCCTAGAAAAAACAGTTATGTTAGCTCATTATAGAGCCTCAACATAGTTGTTTGACATGTTAGAAATAACACCCTAGCATTTTAAGGAAAGGAAGTATTCATTAGATAATGTAGTGCTGGATGCACTTAGTCAGAAAAGAAAAAAAAAAGAAAAAGATGAGATTATCATTACTGAAATAACTTTTGATCTTAGATTTGCTTGATGGAGGATGACCTAGGGCTAAACAGAAACATCACTACCACTTTACAGAGTGTACTGGGTGTATTTTATTGTGGCACCAACAGTAAAGAAGTTGTTACTTGTTTATCCAGACTGAAGAGTCCTCTCAAACCCTCTATTGTCTCTGGTTTAGTCACCAATGTTGTAGCTTCCGGTCTCTCACCATGTGTACTTTTACTTTTAATATAGCAGTACTGGTACTGGTGGACGGGTCTTTTGTATTATGGCATAACACCAGTCAGCTCAGTCCTGTGTCATTTCACCAGTCAACTCAGTCCTGTGTCATTTCCTTCCTGAGGTTCAGTTGCTTGTGATCATTCATTAAATTGAGATAATGAGTTAGCATTGAATATAATTGTACTCCCACCCCCGTGTATATATTTATATATATATATATATATTGTTTTAGTTAGGGTGAGAAGGCCACAGAGCCTGGTTGGGAGGGAGGAATGAAAGTAACCACAAAATGGAGAGAAGATATGGTCTGAATGTTTGTAACAGATTGGACTTTACTAAACACACCCCCAGAAACAGATGCTGTTGTTTTAACTGGGTAACAGACTAAGTTTACCTCTAACAGACCCTCACAATTCCCTACATAATCAATATGGAGACCATAGTGGAAAAACCACCCCGAGATATCCTTGTGATGTATGTAGGGGTTTACAAAAGTAACTTATCTATACACTAAAGTATTTTTTAAATTTATTTATAGTTATTTATCAAGTCATATTTAGGTTAACACATGTAAAATAGGTGAATATGTGGTTACATTTTATAAATCTAATAAGATAAACAAAGTGTAACAAATTTAATCATTCATTTGATAATGTTTGTCATTGATATATTATAATTGCAGTTATTTTAAACAGATAATGTTGTTTTTGTCACAATTTCAGATAAAATAGGTAAATATTTTAAAGGATTATAGAATATATGACAAGGCAGCAAGCAAATTGGTAATCAAACTGACAGTCCAACCCCTGCTCACAGGAAAAGCAAGTGTTTGATGATGATAGTGATGTTAGAATGTCAGTGTGGTTTGCAGTGCTCATTTTGGCTTTTTGCACTTTGAATTCAAATCCCACTGAGGTTTAAAAATGTTCCAGTTCAATACTGTGGCTGGTTCTTACTTTATATCTCTTTCTCATTTCCATTCTCTCACTCTCTATTCTCCACCAATTTTAGAGTGTCTCAACAACTACATCAGGGATCACGAGTCTGCTATATATTTATTGAATATACATTAGAATCACTTCATTCATGATGAAAATGTTTGTTTTTACACTTGAAAAGCAAGGGACAAAATATATAGTTACACCAGAATTGAAGAAGAGAAGTCTGCAATTTTGAAAGGGCTTACTCACCTCAAACCTGGTTCTTTTATTCTATTGTGTATTAAGTACATCATATGTGCTACATCATCATGACTATTTAGCAAGGGTTCAATGTGTCTTCACAGACAGTTAGTACTGAAGCGGGGCTACTGACCACCCAGTCAGACTGAGGGTCTGCATCTCACTTACACATGGTCTCACATTCTACCAAGTGCACCAGAACAAGAAAGGTTGTCGTATCTTTAACACAACTGAAGGGTCCTTCCAACTCTTTGTTTAGCATGCTTTCTACAGTTGAATGACCTTCCCATCACCAACCACTTTACAGTGTGTACTGGGTGTGTTTATCGTGTAGATCACCAATACTAGGGAGGCCATCATGTCTTTGACACAACAGAAGAGTCCTCTCAACCCTTTCATGTATCTATATTACATGTAAGTACATCACGTGCACTACATATGCATGTATGTATATTACTTGTAAGGTGGCGAATTGGCAGAGTCGTTAGAATGTCAGATAGAATGCTTTATATTATTCATCTTTTCCTCTCTCTGGAAGAAATCTGCTGTACTCAGGCCTGAAGAGGGATGGGCTCTGCCAGTCTTAGAATGCCCAAGAAACGCAGTATGTCAATATGGCGCCCCTACAACTCTATCAGGAGTTACGGAGCCATACATACATATTTCTTGTAAGTACATCATATGCAATACTAGCCTTATGTTAGACCTAACCAAGCAGACCTATGATGACTGATGTTCCAGCTATGACTATCCTATAGTGTATCCGAAACCAGTAGAAAAAATAAAAGAATACAACAAAAGCTTTCATTGTTTCTACAAATCCCAGACTCTCCAGCCTCTTCTTTTTCTTTCATGTCAACTACATATCTGTATCTATCAAAACAGCTTTTCAAAGGCCAGGGTGCTTCCTCTTCTATTAAAAAAAAACAACAAATGTTAGGACCCCATAATCTCTCTTTGATCAGCCATATATTATCATAACCAAAACCTTTGGCAATGAAGCCACCTCTTCATCAGGAGTCTCAGACATAAAGATGCAAAAAAGACCATTACATCCTGGAGGTGAGGCACGGTGGGCCAAAAGTGAAATGGATATAATGTTAATGTGTGAACTTGAGCAGGCTCTGGCCGACTGGACAGGCGAAGGCCTCTCTGTCCCCCAGTATATAAATGTCCAATGTAACTGGGACGACATGAAATGCAGGTCTTCCTTCAGGTGGATCGAGTCTGACTTGGACCAACACCACCTCACCTGTTTCCGATCTGCTTTACAGCTAAACATCGGTGCGTGGACCAATTCAGTGCCCTCTTGATCAACCTATAGATGATGAGTTCACTCGCATTTGAGTGACCCGATACCTCGGCCTCTGCATGTGTGTGCTACACAAATGCCTTTGTGGGGCTGTCGTTAACAAATTTGGCATGCCCCCACTGGCATGCTGCCAGAGCATGGGCCAGTTCCCCCGACATGCCGCTCTCAACGACATATTGAGAAGGTGCCTGGATGCAGCTGGGTTCCCATCACAACTGGAGCCAGCAGGCCTTGACTCCACTGTTCTCTTTACTCCTATATGCCTATTGGTGTTGTTGTTGCTTAGTCCCAAGTCAACTCTAATCAAACAGACCCATGATCAAATGTGGTCTAGCTGTGTCCATCCTATTTGATTTTTAAAAACTATATAGAATTACGAAGGGGGGTCAAAAAGTTCACGGAATTTTATCGTAGCAAGAAAAAAATCAGGTTAAAACAATATTAAACATGTCAGAACATTGTCACTTGCAGTCAGTCCTGCACGGACTATTGTACAGTACTGACACTCTTTAAAAAACCTCTTTTTGGAACAATAGAAAATAGTTATTTTGAGATAAGATCGAATATTAAGTTTCTGGTGAAACTCAAATGGAAAGGAACACAGATTATGGAGGCTTTAATTAAAGTTTATGGTACTACTGCTCCAAAGAAAACTGCTGCCTACAAGTGGATTCAGCAATTCAAACAAGGGAAAGACGACCATCGCAGTGGAAGACCAGGAACATCAAAAAATGACCAAAACGTTGAGGCTGCTCAGACTTTAATTGAAGAAGATTGAAGAAAAACAGTTAATCAGTTAGCTAAGTCCCTAGACATTTCATATGGTTCGGCAAATTCAATTCTGCACGATAATTTGGGACTAAGCAAGCTTTCAGCGCAATGGGTCCCAAAATCGTTACGCCCTGATCAGCTGATTCTTCGAAGTGATCTGTCTTTGGCGATATTAAAAAAAATTGAAGTTGATGAAGAGCATATCCTGACCAGAATCATCACCGGAGATGAAACCTGGATCTACCAGTATGATCCTGAATCCAAACAGCAGTCAAAACAGTGGCTCCCACGTGGATCATCGGGGCCAATCAAGTTCAAATCTCAAAAGTCGAATCAAAAAGTGATGGCCACCATTTTCTGGGATTCAGATGGGGTGATACTAATAGATTATCTTGAAGGTCAAAGAACTGTGACAGGAGCTTACTATGCAAATGTTTTAAGGAAGCTGAAAGAGGCATTAGTCAAGAAACGAAAAGGGAAACTTCATTGTGGGATCTTGTTTCACCATGACAATACACCAGCGCATTCTGTGCGGGTTGCAAAAGAAGTTCTTCGAGAATTTCGATGGGAAGTGCTTCCTCACCTGCCTTATAGTCCAGATTTAGCCCCATCAGACTTTTTCCTCTTTCCAAAACTCAAAGAAATGTTAAAAGGAACCCGTTTTAGTGGTGTTGAAGAAGCTAAAAACACTGCCAACACATGGCTTCGAACAAGGCCTTCAACTTTCTTTAGAGACGGCTTACGAAGCTGGAAGCATCGCCTTGTAAAGTGTATTGACCTGGATGGCAACTATGTAGAAAAATAAATTGAAGGTAAATCATATTTTTTGAAAAATAGATTATTTTCTGAAAAATTCCACGAACTTTTTGATCCCCCCTCCTATATCCAACATGTCCTTTTTTTTTCAAAATTGTAGGGAGTAATTGGAAATGAGTTTGGCTGCTAGTTTTAGCATGTCAAGCAACCATATATAGAGTTAGTTGTTAGTTTATATATCTGTATGTTCTAGTGATGGCCACAATGAATGAGAGAAAAGCATGTCAATTCCCTTCAGCACCAATTTCATATAGTGTACATCTCAATGCTACAGCTATTTTAGTGTATAGATGTTTGTCAAGATTGACTAGGAAATATGGTGTTATAGTAGTGATCATCATCATTATCATCATCGTTTAACATCTAGTGTTCTAGGATATTGGAGATGTCTGGATATTTGAGATGGATTTCACATATTATGGCAAAGACTGCTTTCGGTTGGAGCTTGCTATGGCAACAAGTTGTGTTCTTTGCACATTCAAGCAATTGTTTCATTTGATGTACATTTTTTCTTTTATTGGGTAATTGATCTGTATGCTGCCCATGATTATTATATAAATTGTACTAATTTATTTTTTTCTGTAGCTGATGGAGCGACTGACAGTCTAAACATATGTCTTGCTTTGGTCTTTTTAATCTGTCCTTGTCTATAATTTTCAATAAAATAACAGCCTTAATATGAAGTATCTAGACAAATGTAGTTAGTTAGTCAGCTGGTCACGCCAACCTTGTGTGATCAGGCAAATATGTTCATACCATATCTACTTGTTGGATTTGTCCTCCACACTACATATCTTATCTGCTGTTTACAGAATTCAAAATACTATTTTTGATTTAAATAGAACTCATGATTGTTTAGGTCACATTAAAACTACAAGTTAAGTTTTCTTTTATACTATATAATATATATATATATATAGTATAAAATTGCGGACTGAATACACACGTTTTTTTTTTTCGCAAAAAAACTTTTTTTTCCATTCCTTCCTCTTCTTATTTTCTTCTTTCTATTTCATTTTTTATTTCTCATTCTATCTTCTGATGAAGGACCAGTTTCCGAAACGTAAAGACTCTTTTCCTACTATATTAAGTGTTAAACTAATATATTTCTTTATTGTACTATTTGGTTTGTTGTTTCTGTTTACGATTTGCACACACATATGTGTGTGTATATATATATTTAGCATCCATTTTTCCAAGCTGGTATGGGTTTGAAACGTAAAGACTCTTTTCCTACTATATTAAGCGTTAAACTAATATATTTCTTTATTGTACTGTTTGTTGTTTCTGTTTACGATTTGCACACACATATGTGTGTATATATATATATATCATCAACATTTAGCATCCATTTTTCCAAGCTGGTATGGGTTTGATGGTTTGTCACTGATGAAGTCAGTACATTCTAGTTTTGGCATAATTTTTACAGCTGGATGCCCATCCTAATGTTAACCACTTTGCAATATGTAGTGTGTGTTTTATCATGGTATCAGTACTAGGGAGGTTATCAGATCCTTGACATAATTGAAGAGTCCTCTCAAGCCTTTATTTGACATGGTTTCTACAGCTTGATACCCTCTTGAATGCCAACCATTTTACAGTTAATGTTTAGAACTTAACAAAATGTTCTTAAAACTGATGGAAAGTTTTAATTTCAATACAAATCACTACTTTAAAATGAAAGACTTTGTATTATAAAACTTGAGGCAATTTCAGATGGGTTCATATCTAAAAAATTTAAAGAGCTATAACTAATTGTTAATTTGCATTAATTATTTGTAATTCCATTGATTTATTTTACATATACATGCCAAAACATTCATATACATATACAGTAGGTGGTAAATCAGAGTTGTTAGAGTGTAGGACAACTTTACAGTATTTTGTTTCTGTCCTTCAGTTCAAAACATACCAAGATCATGTTTAACTTTCTTTCTTTCAATAGGGTTGATAAAATAACTTAGTAATCCAGGTTGCTGGATTGATGGAATTGTTAGGGAGTTGAACAAGAAGCCTTGCAGTATTTGATATTTGTTCTGAATGCAAATTCCACTGTAGCCTACTTGGGTGGTAAACTTAATCCATCACACTGTTTAATCCACCACCTGGCTTCTGGGTGCCCTTACTGGATGGAATCTGCTCTGTTGCAAGTATTCAAGCCACATCTCCTTGAGAGTAACCTATCCCCATCCTCCAACCTGTCTCAGGCCCTGAAAAGGGTCATGGGCACTACCTTTCTTCTGAGTAAACAATAAAAAAAAAACTGGATGTTAACATTTTCAGATATATAAAGGCAAAAAACTTTGCAGGAATGGGATAATTTATTTTGCTATGAAGAAGGAAAGTTTAACATTTTGGGTATTGCACTTTGTTGGAGAAAGAATACTAAATGTTTACTGTTGTTCACCACTCTCAGTAAACATTTCAACTTACTCTGACAAAGGGTTAGACTTCTCTTCTTGACACCAAACTATTTTATTATACTTTGCAAACATTTTGTACTATTTGCCAACATAGACAATCATTAGTTTTCCTGGATTCTACATCACATTTATCAGTTCATTTTATGCACCAGAAAACACAAGCTACACCAGTACTTCAGAAGATCCATAAATCAATCATTAACTCTTCCTTAAATTTTCTACATTTAAAGTTACACATCATCATCGTCATTGTTTTTATGTCCTGGGATTGAACTTCAGGCCACATGATTGCAAAGAAAACTTGTTAACCACAGCCAACAGACATACCAATTTTTAGTAAACATCAACTTTAATAAGTCTCCTGTTTTGTCATTTATTGCTATACACTATATCTTTGTTTCCTCTTAACAACAAAACCAACTTTAAAAAAAGCTCTTTTAATTGCTGTTTATATCGTTTCAATATCAGAAATATGAAGTCTGTCCATGTGACATCACTAGCTTCATTGCACCAGTTGCTACTAATCTAGTAACTAAGATAATATGGTCCATTATACGCAGGAAGCAGTTTCTACAAGTAGATATATTTTTATGCTTTGTTTCTGTTTCAAATATCTTAGAACTAATTACAGTTTACTTTAGATTCATATGACTACATTGAAAGCTTCTTCATCTTTAAGGCATAGCTGTTACTTTGCAGATGTTACTAACAAAAACAGTGCAGTGCACGGCAATTGAAATCTAAGTAGTGTAGGTAACTGAATAATTAGTATTCTGGGTCTAGCAACTATAATGATTAGCATCTCAACACCCACATATTTTGCACTCACTTGAATACTATGGGTGCTTTTTCAAGAAAATTATGAAAATAAGACTAATTAAAGTGTACTTTCTGAAAATATTTGTGCTGTTGTTGTTTGTTAGTTAGATGGGTGACACCCATCATAGGACAGGTGATTTTGGTACTGTACATTTGTTGACGCTTTTATCATGCTATCCTAACCAAATTTGAGCAACTCTGTAGAGATCTCAAGTCTGCCTGCTTTGCCGTTCCTCAAGTCGCTGATTGCATCTCTCGTCTCCTGTTTGGTGATTTGGTCCTCGCATACCTTGAGCAGCGGTTACTAGAGTCTCTGTGGTCAGGTCTACAATAAGTAAATAAATGAAAATGCATAAATATATAAATTAAAATAATGGTTTATGCTTGTCTTAAGAAATCCACTCAGGATGATAATTTTGGACTGAGAGTTTGCAAAACAAAAAGCTATGCGACCTAAACATAAAAATAAACTAACATGTTTTTACGAAGAATTCACTTTTAGAAACGTGTCATAAATTTGTTGCTGTTGATGAATAAGCAAATAATTATATGAAAAATAAATGAATTCACTATGCCTGCATTTGGTGAGAATGATTCATATTCTTATTATAAAATATAGTATTAAAGAAAGTAGCAATTTGAACAGAAAAGAAATTGAGGAAGGAATATATATTTTCATACATATATATTCCATTCATCAAAAAGAATGATGAAAGAATGAAAAGAAAACCTAAACTTTGTATAAATGCTTAGCAGACAATTATATTTCTGCGTTTGTTGTGTTTGTGTGTGCAAGTGCTCGAGTATAGCATTCTTTGCCTCTCTATCTCTCACTCTTTACCTGCTACTTTGCTCAGTATGTATATCCTCTTTCAATCCATATGTTAGTTTTCTCTTACTTTCTCTTCCCCCTACACTATATGTTGTCAAATGTCACCTACCAACAAACCAACACACATTCGGTATTATATATTAAGAGATTTTTTAAAACTAATTTTTGGTTAAATGCTTAAATAAATGTTTGAGATAAGTTGTTTATTACATTGCTAATTTTTTATACTAATTAACCACATCTTCAGAGGTGAAATTTTTTGACAATGTTTACATCTACACAAGATTCCAAAGACGTCTAGATTTAGTGGAGTACTCAATACATATTAACATGTAGAGTTTATATATTTTAGTGTCACTGTTCTATGGCTGAATTTCTCATTTCAACTCATGTTGGGTTAGCTTATCAAGAATAATGACTGAGTCAAAAGAGGGATTGTAGCCGTAGAACAGCAGTTCCAATAATAATTCTTTCTACTTTTGGCGTAAGGCCAACAATTACCCCAGTGCATTGCTGGTACTTTATTTTATCAACCCCGTAAGGATGAAAGGCAAAGTTAACCTTGACGAGATTTGAACTCAGACCATAGAGGGCCGTAACTCTATGCTGCAAAGCATAGCGTCCAACCCTCTACCGATACTCACTTTATGACATTAGTGCTACATGCAATTACCTAAAGTTTGATGCATGGTGGTCTGGTTATTCATGAAATGTCAAATACATAGCTTTAGAAGTTAAATCTCTGAACTTGTATATATATGGATCTTGTACATGTGTCAGTGTTCACCCAAAATAGGTTGAGCCATCTCTAATCAGTGTTTCCACAGCATGGTGAACAGGGCCGCTCATGACGTCCAATGCAGATATTGTCAGCCAATCACTAAATATTCCTCTTTACCCTAAGTTGTCTCTATTCATTTGCTGACCATTTTACAGAGTACAGTGAGTGCTTTTTATCGTGACATAGGCACCATGGAGATTGCCTTGTATTTCACATGTGTTTGGTTCAAAATAACACCATGTTTCTTTTATGAAATGTTCAGTTTAGGTGACAAGTTGACTAGACTGTTTAGTCTATTTAGTTCAGCTGTTGACATTTCAGATCAAACGTAGAAGAAAGACTATGTAAATAGAAAAGATCTAAATAACTTGCTTAAATCAATTTCAGTTAAACTATTTGTACTGTTGTTTGTTTGTTTTTGTGTTTTTTTTCCCCATTCATTTTCTCATGCAGATGGGGATATGGACATTTGCATGAGTTAATTTTATAGGTGGAAGCTGTTTTCTAATATAGTATATTGACATGACACATAAGAATGTAATGTAGTTTGTACAAAGCAGGATTTGAATTTGAATTCATAGCATATGGTCACTAGTAAGTCTAGATTAGTTTCTTAAACTACTCAGTAACTTATGCATCTGTTGTTTTTCTCCTTCATGAAATTGTGTGTGTGTGTGTGTGTACACACACATTTATATATAAACTTGTAGGATTCTCAGCGCGATGAGTAGCTGTAAACAGCTGAATAATGTATGTATAGTAAAAAGTTGGGTTAAGATATAACCACATATTGAATAGAGAGAGAAAGAGAAAGAAAGAAAGTGAGTTTAAAGCATGAGATGAGAAATGAGAAGGGTATATAGATAGAGAGAGAAGAGAAGAGAAAAGCGGGAATGAGATATGACAGAACAGAACTTTTGGAGATTTGCAAAAAATGAATTAAACATGAAGAAAGTAAACTAACAAGAAAAAATAAAATTTTAGCATCATATGGACTCACTAGCTTCCTCCTAGACAACATGGTTTATTGCAGTAAATGTGTGTGTGTGTATATATATATATATATATATATATATATATATATATATGTATATGTTTTTATTCCCAATTATGTTTTATAGTCACTAGCCTATCTTTTTGTACAATAAAGGTCTTTTAATTTTTTTAATTTTCATGTAGATATTTATAATGAAAGAAAGTAAACTATATTTGTACTTAATTTGGTTGTGTTTGTGCTTTTTCTTTACTGATAAGATGACACAATTGAAATCTACTTAGTAGTACCAGCCCCTGCTTTCTTATCAAAATTTGCACCCTAATAGCTCTGTTATTTTTCCTAGCTGATTATTGATACTGCTGTTTGTGTTAAGCTATTTAGAAATTAAATATTTTTCTCTTACTTTTTCTTTCATGGCTATTGTTCTCTCTCAGCCACTTGTGTCTATAATTTTAAATAAACATTATAATTTGAATTTTAAACCATAGCCGCAACAATCAAACTTGCATTTTTTCTAAATCTTTCCCCTCTTTTCTTTTTTTTTTTTTTTTATTGGTTTATGTTGTTCTTAGCAGTATTTGGAAAGAATTACATTCTGAGTTCAAATTCTACTGAGATCAACTTTGCCTTTCATTAGCAGAATTGTTAAAGCATTCATTAAGTTGTTTTCCAGTATTTGTTTTGGTTCTTTATGCTGAGTTCTTGGGCGGTAGACTTAATCTCTTGGTAAGCAAGGACAGGAAACTTTTTATAAGTAAATCAACAAATTAAATTTAGATTCAATGTTTAAACCAAGTTTTCAAAAGTTTAATAGCATTGTGGAGAAAACAAAAGCTTTTCAATTAATCATACATAAAAATTATTTCCTCATTAATAAATGCGCAAATAAGTAATTTGAAAAAAAAAAAACTTTGTGCCGACTTTACTTTCTATGTTTTTTGGGGGTTGGTAAAATACAGTACCAGTCAAGTACTGGAGTAGATTTATTCAACTGTTCCCTGTAGTTAAAATATATGGCCATGTGTCAATATAAGAAGCCATTATTAAATTTGGTCCAAAATATTCAAATTTAATTACAGGATTTATCAATTGATTGGGCTTTTTTAAAATTTAAACAAAATATTACTTTATATGAGTGAGCTTATAATAGAGACAGGGTATCCTGTGGTTTTATCAGTTTATAAGTAATTATGATGCGTTTTCTTTTATAACTCATATTTATAGAAAATATAAAGATATCTTTCATTTTAAATATTGTTAAAATTAAATCTAATCAAATATGTTGTTTGTATTTTGTTGATTGTAAGGCTGATTTTTTTTTTTTTTTAATTCCTCTTCCAATTCAGGAGTCATTTCAGATATTTGTAAGCATTTGAGAATTCTTTCAAGTTCTGAATGTTTATTTCGATATCCTTTCCAAATATAGTTTTGTTATATTCTGTCTAAATTCTTCAACAAATTTAAAATCATTTGCACTTTCTCTCAAATTTTGCTTCAGTAATTCTCTAACAAATTACATAGTATCATTTGTTGTCAAGTTTTTTTTGGAATTTTTTTTTTAAAAAACATGATAGAACAGAAAGCACACAAAGTTTATGAAATAAATATACATCTTCTCTACTAAAGTACCGAGAACCTTATTTAGTTGATTTTTCCCACTCTTAATTATATATACATAGTGTGTGTGTGTACATGTATGCACGTATGTAGTTGACGGACAAGAAAAAAGAGTACTCAATACCAAAGTAGAGTTTAAATATTCATTTATTATGACTAAATAGTGAGTCTTGTTACTCTAGAATTTCACCTGCTCACTCAAATGGTCATCAGACAACTGAGTGAGCAGGTGAAACTCTAGAGTAACAAGACTCACTATTTAGACATAATAAATGAATACACACACATACGCGAGCGCGCGCATGCACACACGCACACACTTTATTAACCATTTGTTCACTTTTATGAGAAAAGTTCAAGAAAGGGTTGTGCTTGTGGAATTAACTGTCAGTCAGTCTGGAAAACAAATGTGTCTAAAAATAAGATTACAGTTTGCTTTATTCATAAACAATGGCAAGGAGATTTACTCTCTCTCTCTTTTTTTTCTCCATAATTCTTTTTCTCTATTTCTCTTTCACTCTCTCTTTCACACACACACACACTCTCTCTACTTTGTTACACACACAATGATATTACACATGTACATAAAATATTTCTTTTAATGTAAATATTTTTATAGTAAATGTCCTTTGATGTTATGTTCATGGATATTAACCACTCTTGGTAATCTCATGTACATGCTACATAGATAAAATAATTATAATTCCATTGTGCTTATTAAAAAATAATGAAATGGATACTAATTTTGAAGAAGAAAAAAAATGTTAACTTTAACTAAGATAATAAAAAAATTTCTCAATCTTTCAATGAATATATTATCAATAAAAATAAAACTGAAATGCTCTAATAAAGAAGAGAGGTGGTGGGGGAGTTATTTTACAAAAAAAAAAAAAAAAATCAAGTAAAGCTATATTTTCACTATTAAATATAAATCATTATATATATATATATAGGAGAAAAAATGAAATGAGAACTCGCTCATACAAATGATATAAGTATTTGCTATTAGTATTTATATATCATTATCATCATTTTAATGTGTTTTTCCTGCACGCGCGGGTTGAATGTGTCTTCACTGACTTGCTGTGAAAACCTGTCTTACCCTTGCTAGCAAGGAAAATGGACATTAAACGAGGATGATGATATATATTCATTATGTAATTCAATAAGAATATTATTGGCATTCTAAAAATTACATGCTGTAAATTATATTAATATGAACATAGTGATGGCACTAAATTCTGTTGCACATTATGGAAATTATGATAGTCACTTATTAAAACTGTACATGGCCTAGTGTTAAGTGTCTTGGACTTATGATCATAACATTGTGATTCTGGGACAGGGTTGTGTGTTCTTAAGTAAAATACTTCATTTCATGTTGCTCCAGTATACTCAGCTGTAGCTGGAGGTTTAACCCTGCAATGGACTGGCATCCTCTCCAGGAGGGAGTTATGTACTCTGAGTCGCTTAATGCCATGGAAACCGGGATAAGCACTGGCTTGATGAACTTCCAGGCTTGAGACAGACTTTTGACTTTCGACTTATTAAAACAATGTATTAAGTTTCAAAATACTGTCAAAGCACTCTCTATAGTTCATTGCAGCAGCATTAAACTCAGTGACTTATTATTTTAATAATTTCAGCAAATATGAAAGATAACTCTAGACATGTTGCTGTATTATTAGACATCTTCACTGACTCTGCTGATAATGATGAGAAAATCACCTAATCAGGCATGAACATTTACAAATTTAATTAATATATTTGTCAATAGTATACTGGATAATAAAATCTACTCTTCGCTATCAAAAAGTGACCCTGAGCTTTCTCGGGTACAAGTGAGTTGCAGTTAACTCATTCTAAAAAATGTTGGCTTATGGGGTTTGTAAGGGGAAATAAGTCATGGGGCTTAAAAAGTTAGGGATTTTTAAAACAACTGAATAGTCTTTTCATGAATGATCACCAGGTGTAAAACTACTTTTTAATATATTTTAGATGATAAATTAAAAAAAATAACATATAGAAATAATATATTTCTTTTGTGATCTGAAAATTAAAATATATTTATTGCCAAATTAAATTTTAGCAATTTTTTGTCAGAAGTTCTATAAATCAAGTAATTCTAACAATATTTTATCTCATATTCTTTTTTTAATGGTCTTATTTTCAACAAATAGCATTAAAACAGAAAAATATTCTTTTTTTCCTTATCATTTAAAAAAAATATATATTTTTATTTTTTATTTTTTAAAGCTTATATGTATGTATTTTGTTTTCAGCTTTAGTTGAAGTTTGTAATATATGCATTGCTTAATTTCAGGGTTTTTCTTTTACTAAATCGTTGCAGGATTTTAGTATTAAGTGTAAGAAGACTGCTTTATTTAAGAAATTATATTTTCTAACAGGGTTTGTTACACAGTCAGTGACCCTTTCCTATTTATTTTACTTTTTTGACTCAATATTAAAAAAAATATATATATAGATAATACTTCAATACTTATTAAAATAGAATTCATAACTTATGTAATCAATTTTTATTTTACACCTATATCGTCTCTTTAATAAGTTATTCTTTTGTTAAAATTCCTTTCTTTATTAATCATATTCCTTGCCTTCCTACAGTATTTTATGGGATTACACCATTATTTTTTCTTTCTTTGTTTTTATTCTTTTTACCTTTTTTTTTTGTTTTCTTGTTTCTTAATTCTCAATCCATTCCTAATATATATATATATCTATATATACATATATATATACATATATTGTTACATACAAAGACTGACACACATCACACAGTATATGTTATACAGTCTCTGATTTCTAAACTTAACTTGTGATTGATCTATTTCTATTTCAGATCATTGTACGAGCAATAGTAACTGTTCATATGGTGCAACTTGTAAAAATAATGTCTGTGAGTGTGACATCGAATGTCATGAGAGCCCATCTTCAGTTTGCGCTTCAGATGGCCAGTTTTACAGTAATGAGTGTGAGATGAGAAAAGTGGGCTGTGAAAACAATATTGATCTCTATCTCCATAACAAAGACTATTGTAATAACCCCATACGAGGTAACGTCCAAACTGTTCTCAAGAAAAGAAAAAAAGAAAACCATTTGTAAAGCCTTGCATCACTTGAACTTCGTCTTAGCCTTTCTCGTGTTGGTCATTATGCTTCATCTTGCCTAATTTGATTGCTGGCTTCTCTCCATTGCACCATCTAGGTTTCACTGAGTAGACATGAAATGACCTGCAGACATTCTTTTTCAATATTTCCCATTGCTATGTCAATTTTTTTTTTTCCTTCTTGTTTTGCTGCTGTCCTTTCAATTTGTGATGTTTGTTATATTTGGCTGACTTAAACTTCTCATTGTTTTTATCATAAAGAGTAAAATTTCTGTTGGGTTTAAAACTGAAGTCCTATATACTAGATTACAAAATACATTTGGGATATCTCAAATGCTTACTATAGTTAATAACTTCACAGCAACAACAGGGAATTAGGCTTATGACAAACTAGTGTCCCATCCTGGGGATAGTCTTGTAATCTCAGTTACCTAAAGCCAGTGATCAAAGACATTTCAGTTGCGACCATCCTGACCTTTTAGCACATAGATTTTAATCAACAAGAGTAATTAAATCAGACATATCCTAGTTATTATGTAAGTATTCTACAATATGAATAATTTTTTTAAAATAGGATGAGAAATAGCAGTAAAAATTAGCAACTAGTGGGTAAACTTTTTTTAAATAGATTTTTTTTATATATAGTTTGTGTCTTTGTTTTGTTTTTTTGCTTCCATTCATTTCTCCTCATTCCAGAATTAAAAACAAAAAATACCATCTCTGTATTAGTATTACAAATAATATTTATCATAGCTCAAAAGTTAATTATTTCCACAGAAGCAAAAACACACATTGTTGTTATTCGGCTACTCTGCTCACCTCTACTTTGCTATACGAAGAGGAGGAATATAATGAGGAGATAGGACTGGCTACTGCTCAGAGGGATGTAACTTTATGATGGTTTCATGGTTCCACTCCCACCTTACATGATACATATATATATATATATATATATATATATATTTATTTATGTGTCTAAATATATATATATATAAAATCATCACCATCATTGTTGTTTTGATGTCCGCTTTCCCCACTAGCGAGGGTTGGATGGGTCTATATAGACCAAGTCCAAACTGAAGCAGAGCCACTGATTTCCCCAGCAAGCTAGGGATCTGCTATTTCTTATCCTAGTACAATTAATTTAATATATTCTATTCATATTGTAGAATACTTACATTATAACTAGGATTAACTTGATTAATTACTCTTATAAATATATATGTGTGTGTGTATATATATATATATATATATATATATATATATAAACACACATACACAGGGTGTCCCAAAAATATGTATACACACTTTGATTACCTGTACAGGCAGTATTAGAATGCTGTTGAAGTGTATAGTGTAGATTTTTTGGGGTCACTCAACATAACTTGCTTCAAAATAGGACTCGTCTAACCCATGTTTGCGTGGAAGATGGATGTTAATTGATGATGATGATCGCTATGGCAAAAAGATTGTTGGTCATAGAATTCTTTAATTACTACACCCAGAACCATCACATGTTTGTTATTTTGGATTATGATTATAGTTTGTAAGATGTCAGATAAATTGCTTAACAAGATTTTGGCTGCTGTATTTAGCAGGTCATGCAACTGGGTAGAAACTCACTTTTTAGATGTGGACAAACGTTTTATGCCGTGTCCCCCTAAAGTTACAGGCCCCATGACAATCTTCATACTCATTATAAGGTCCCTTTTGAGACAATGTTTTTATGGATGGGTGCACTCCCTGACAGCTGCCTGTTTAGCCACATTTTATAGTATTCAGGGATACAATGTACCTATTCTAAACCGGATACACACAACTGTGCACTAACTACTAAAAATGTAATAAATGACAAGAAACATAGTCAAGAAAGTCTAGCTCTAGGATCAGGTTATCCATGTGTTGGTATTGATGTGAAGATCATATTTGAATGATTTTTCTCTCAGTAGTATGTGCACCAGTTGTTTCAGCTCTGTAATGTATATAGAGAAAGGAAATATCATATAACTTACTTATACATAACTATATTTGTTTCATTGTTATGTACTTGAATGAAGTAAACTTTAAGAAAAAAAAATCAATATATTGTATAATTAGATAATGTCAGCTACACTATAGAAATTTATTTAAAAGAAGACTGAATGTAAGTTCCCATCATAGAGTCATGACTCAATGTAACATCATAGTCATAGTTCAATGTAACCTCCCATCGTAAAGTCATGGCTCAATGTATGCTCCCATTATAAAGTCATGGTTCAAAGTAATCTTCTATCATCAAGATGTAGTTCAATCTAAGCTCTCATCATTGAGATGTGATGGCTCAATATATGCTTCCGTCATAGAAATGTGGTTCATTGTAATCTATCATAAAATTGTAGTTCAATGAAATTCCATCACAATGTTGTAGTTTACTGTAAGTTCATTCATGAAGCTCTTACCATAGAGCTATGATTCAAACCTTTCTTTCAAAATCCAAAGTCTTTATTCTTGCATTTAAATTATTTTAAGAACTATGAGCTTTGTATTTGATTATTCCAATGATTAAAATTTATTGGTTAACCTAGTATCTCTTCTCTTGTTTAATAAAATGATAAATAAATTTAGGTAATTGAAGGTTGGTGGTTTCATGAAAAAACTTAGATAGTTAATTACTGTGATAAAAGGTTATTCTTTAGATTTGTCTTTCTGCTGTGACCCTGGGAAATCTGATGTTGAGCTGGTAATGAACTACATAAAACAAGTTGTTTAATATATTTATTTTTATGTCAATATTTTCTTTGGGCTTGAAATAATAATGTAGGTTTGACCAGGTGGCATGTTGTGTTCTTGAGCAAGACACTTGATTTCATGTTGATCAAGTCAGCTCAGCTAAAAATGAGTACCAGTAAGAGAGCAGTCTCTGTCATTTAATGTCACTGAAATCAGGATATGGTCTAGCCTGATGAGCTTCCAGGCTTGGGACAGACTTTAATCTTATAGACTTTTTTTTTTATAGTTGTCTGGATTATATAATTCTATTAATTTTAAAGGTGTTGATCTGAAACCTTTCCTTTTTGCTTTGGTTCATCTTTTGTGCTATTGCTTTCATCTGCATACATGTTGCTAAGCTTAATTATTATATATTGTAGTTCAGTGAGAAACATTAACAATTGTAAAACTGCTCACCATCATTTTAGTTTCACTTTCCATGCCTGCATCGATTGGATAGGTCGTTATAATCTGAATCAGTTTCTATTTGGAGGTACGACCCTCATAGATGGACCAGAGAATGCAATCCCACTCTTGCACATTGTTGTAATCTGACATGGTTAATGTGACTTTATGCTCTTCTTAACACCAACCATTTACAGTGTGCTATGTGCTTTTTACTGTGGCACTAACACATAGAAGTTGGCATGTCCTAAAGAAGACTAGAGAAACCTACCTACTCTGTGTTAGGGCTATTCAAATGTACTGTATCAATTTACGAAGTGTAATTTTATAGTGGTACCAACAATAGAGATGTAACTTTGGCCCTTGCAAGGCTAAATAGACCTTACTATTCTATGTAGAATAAAGATACATATTAATAATCATATAACTTGTTTCTAATTTCCATTTTGTTTTAAGACTATGTATAGAAACTGACAATAAATGTAGTGTAGCATTCCTTTCTTTTGATTGTGTTCATATAAATCCATTAACAAATACTTATTGGTTTTAGAAAGTTCAATATCTCTCTCCCTCCAAAATCGTTGGTTTATTATTACTGTTAATAAAATTGTTATTTCTCTTTGCTTCATTTCTGAACTTGTTTGATTTATTTAGAGAAAACAGATTGGTTATAAATAGACAGGAACTGTCAAATTTGGTGGTTTTCTTTGGAAGTATATCTGATTAGAGAAAGGATATTTGCTAGGAGTAGTATCAGTGCATCTCTATTGTTGTTAAATTGAACAGCAAATAAAAATCCTATTCTTTTCAGTTAAGCTCTTATTTTCTATTTTACTAATCAATTGATTTCAGCTGTGGGTTGAGTTTTTTGACAATGCTTGCTGAGAATAATCTTGTCTTTTCTAAGGTTCTAGTTATATAGGAATTTACACATTTTTCTGTTATTCAATTTGGTAAATAATCAATATAGAAATTTGAGCTGGCACTTAAGGCTATTCTTCAAAGTCAGCTCAACAAAGAAATCAAAAGGAACAGCCCAAAGAAATATTTATTGGGGAAATTAATCTTCTTGATTTAATGCATTAGAGCAAAATGTATTTTAAAATTAAACTTGATGCTTAAAGGAAAAAAATATATTTTGCCAATTTTAGCATAGTTGTAGTTATTTATTTCTTGCTTGCAAAATATATATTTTCCTTTCTTTTTTTTTTTCAACACTTCAATTACTTTCTATATTTAAAATTTAGGCATTTATACAAAAGCCTTCTTTTTTTTTATCTTCCATATCCTCCTCTCTCTCCCATTGCCAGTATTTTCTGTATTTCACCATAGGTTCTTATTTCTCTTCTGTAATTCACTTCCAAAAAACCAAAGATGCAGGGTTTTACAATTTTAAATTGCTAAAGATGCTTTCTTTTTGTTTAGATGTCCTTATTATATATTGTGTTATCCAACTTTAATGCAATTTAGCATGGAATGTCTAAAACATCAGTATTATTAATTCAGACTGAATTATTATTATCTGGCCAAATAGACTCGTAGGAATTGCATTTTCAGTTATGTGATTCAGCCAAGTAGATAATCTGCATGTAAGGGACTGAAAGAACACTTCTTTTTTTGTTGTTTTTTGAGAAAAAAAGATAGTGTAAATCTTTTTTCCAAACCTTGAGAGCCAATGTTTCTTTCATTTCCCAATATTTCTGATTTGCTTTGGTATATTCCGCAAACGTTGACACTGCTAATATTTTGCCCACCAATATTTTCATTTAGCTTCAATTTTTTTCCCCTGCTTTCCAAACATGGTCAACTATTTTTTTTTCTTTTTCTTTACTCAGTTTCTTGAAATCTTTAGAAAATATTTTGCATTATTTTCCAAATTATTCCCACGTTATCCTTCCCTCAAGCTTTCTTTGCATGACTTCACCAATTATAAATGATGACCTGATTGAACATGGATACAATCTAAAATGGGGCTTGTTTTCAAGTTGACAAAATTCCCCCATTGTATTTTGGTCACAGTAAGTCTGTGCCTGCTAATGTTAGATTCAATTTATTAACTCTTTTGATACAAGCCCACCCAAAACTGCTTTTGTTTCAATGAAACAAAACTACCCATTTTAATGGGTTCCTTACTTAGATTTAGATTTTCCAGCATAATTTTATACAAGAACATTTTATGTCACAAATACCATACCATCTTAATGAAATTAAATTTGAGTAAATCTTTCCCAAATTCTTTATTAATTAATTAAAATACAAAATATTTCATTAGATATATGGTCCTGGAAGTTTTCATCAATGCTTTAAATTTTTATTTTAGAATCTTCAAAAATCAAATTTATTGCAAATATAAAAGTAATCAGGAATCTCTTAGTAAATATTGAAATCAAAGTCAGGGAACTTAGATAAAATAATCTGAAAAAGTTCTTTAGTTCTATTACTAGATTTTTCTATCAGGTGAAAGAGAAAATATGGAAATCTCTCAGAAACCTTTAAGGGTTTTTAAAGACTGGTGCCTAATTTTTAAATTTATTTTAATTTTTTTGTTGTTTAGTTAGAAGAGGAAGGAATCAAGGCCCATGATTTTTTATAGATTTTCTGAAGCTGTTAGCGGAAAATGAGGAAGAAATCACAACTCATAGGTTACTGTATTAGGAAGGTACACTTCTTCAACTTATCAAGTTACCCATTGGACTGGAGTCCTGGTTTGTATTCTTGCTCTGCTAAAGGTACTCGATAGCCAGGTGCTAGTATTAAACTAGGCAGTGGATTAGATCTTCTGCTCTTAAACAGATGAAAGATAAAGCTCTCTTTGGATAAGATGCTAGCCTACTTCACTCACATCTGAGTGAACTAGGATATATAGAATTGTGTTGCCCAAATACACAGTAAAACACAGTAGTAACTTTTGGGTTAACTCTGCAATGGACTGGTGTCCTGTCGAGAGAGGTCTGGGTGTCTTGTACTTTTAGTTGCTCAATGCTAAAAAAACTGAGATAAGCACCAGCCTAATGAGCCTCCGTGCTTGAGACAGACTTTAGACTTTTTTTTAGACAAATGCCAGTGATGATACGTGATGAACTCTTACCTTTTTAGCCAGTGTAAAAACTTTAATTCCAAGTACATAAAAAAAACATATATGTATATATATATTTAGATTCAGCAATCATTAACAAATGGACTTTCATCTGATAAAGTTCAGCCTAAAAAATGTACCATTAAAGTAAGTAAACAAGACTGTGTTGGATATAGATAGAAAACTGGTTAGTACCCCAAATGAACTTGGTTACCCAAACTTCATTGATACAGATAAGCATTTAAACAAAAACAAACTGTTGTTTGGTAACTATTTGTAGTGACAGACTTCTAAAATTAAACATGAATTTGATTTTCATTTTTGAAAACTAATAGTTTAGTGGTATACATAAAACATAAATTAAGTAGTTTGAAATCATTATTTGGGGTTTATCACCCAGGTTATTAAACCATTCAATTAATTTCCAATATCATTTGGTAATGAGAATGTGATAAATTATAAAGAGCTTTTTAATAATTGTAATAATGAAAATAACACAATTACATTCTGGAAGAGTCAGACACAAAATTTAGTATATTCATTTTTCATCTATTTTGTGGTATCAGAAACATTTGTTGCACCTTCTTCAGCATGGACATTGCAACTGAGTAAATATAATAGTTTTGTGTATGTGTGTGTAAGCAAAAGATGGCGAATTGGCAAAGTCGTTAGAATGTCAGATAGAATGATTTGTGGTATTCGTTTTGGCTCTTTGCTCTCTGAGTTCAAATCCTGCCAAGGCCAATTTTGCCTTTCATCCATTCAAGGTCGATAAAAAAGTACCAGTCTAGTACTGGGGTCGATTATTCCTCTATATCTCTTTCTCACTTACATTATCTCCCTCTCTATCCTTCTCCAGAAGAAATCTCCTGTATTTCAATGTGGAAAGGAGATGGGCTCCGCCAGGTTTTAAAAATGCCCTGGAAATGTTGTATTGACTTATGGTGCTCCAGCTTCATACATACAAATTTGTTTGAGTGTTTTATTGCAAAACTGATTCTTCCATGATGTAATTGCTTTAGTTTCAACAAAGAGTATCAAAACAAGTACAACTATGAAATAGTGAAACATTTAATATCTGTGTAAGAAATTAGTTTGCCATAGTAAAAGACTGAAAGTATTTTATTTCAGTAAATTTTTAATATTGTTATTCAACTTGAATGTTTAAAAGTTTTCAAACTGTATTTCATAATATATCACTTTCAGATTCATTTGTAAACTTTAGATATCAAATTAGGAAACTTAACAACAATTTCATGTTGTTAGTGATGCCAAACCAGCTGAAATAACCCCTGCTTTGATGATATAAAACTGTTTGTTTTGAAGTGTTTATATTTATCTAAAAACCTTCCATTATAATTTCATGTTCAGCTCATGGTTGTAAAGTCACGAGTTCACTTCCTGGTGGCACATTGTCATTCAGCTAGAAAAAAATGAGTTCTGCCTGTAATTCAAATAGCTAATTCTATCAGACATTGAATCTTCTCTGAGAATTAAATTATGGGTACATACACATGTCTGTGGACACTCAGCCATTTTCATGTTAATTTTATAAGTAGATTGTTCTGTAAACAACTGCGACACCTGAAAAGGTAGTGAAACAGTTCCAGTTTCAACTATTTAATTTCTCCTGTTGATGATGACCTAACTTTAAGAGTAGTTTATATATAACTTGACACCAAAATTAATCCTATCTCCTACCTGTGCTACTAGTTTCACAAAGACTGATCATTTTGAAATTACTGCAATCCAAATCCATGTTTTCCTACAAATTTTCATTTTGTTTAATAATTTTAAATATATATCACTAATTAGAAAGATATTGTATAATTTACAAATAAATTTAATCTTAATCAATTAATTGCAGTTCCTATGAGGATTTTTAGTTTTTCTTTTTCTAATTTATTTATTCCCAATAATGTAAGAAAACCTAATTTCTATAACAACATAACTCTTTAAAATATGATATCAATTTTGTGGGATAATACTCCTGGCCTCATAAGCTGTGTATCTGTGTGTGTCTGTTATCGCTGTTTTCCTATGGAAAGTTGCAATATTTCACCAAGCTTCTCATTGCTTCCGTTGTAAATGCTTATATATATATATTTTGTTTTTATTACTATTTTTCACAAGCCTTTTCATTGTTATTTAAACACATTTTCAGATAATCTTTGCTATTTGTGTTGAGTTCCAGAGAAAGACCAGTAGTTGTTAAAACAAGAAATCTTTTTTCAAAAACTATTTTGATTATAGATTTTTAATTTGAAATATATGTATGTTATTTGTTATATGTCTGTATTTCATCTTTTGTATTCTAGTTTTATGAAATGTTATTGAAGAATTTTTTTTACTTACAGTAATTTTATTTACAAATATACACAGTAAAAATCACTATTTATTGGTGTTAGAAGACTGTTTAATGAATATTACATCTTAACCCTTTATCATTTACATTACTCTATATTTACTATTGTATTTTCATGGTAAAGGCTTTATTACCTCACATAATTATCTCACATAATATCGAATCTATGAAGTTTGATATTATTTATTTTGAGAACAATACCTTAAAAGTTGGTATGAGGGGCCGGTTTGAACAGAAAGAGGTGAAACGCTGGAAGTCTTCACTGCTGTTGAAATACTGGAAGTCTTCACTGCTATTGAAACGCTGGAAGTCTTCACTGCCACAGGCTCTACCACATTGATTGGCTGATACTATGAGAGAGTAGTTGCAGGGCAATGACCGAAACCAATAACAGAATACAATCAAAGAATATCCGAGGCGTACTTTTATTTTAAGCGTTTTCCGAAACATATTCTTGAACTTGATTTGTTGCACGAAGAAGTAGCTTTGTATTCTTGCTCTACTAAAAGCACTCAATAGCCAGGTGCTGGTATTAAAGTGCATGTATTTATTTATATATTTTCAATTTGAAACACATTCGCTGAATTGAAAGTTCTCCACTATTGGTTTCCAAAACAAAACCTCATTTTGACATGAAATATTCCCTATTTTCAAAAACTAGTCTTAGCATGGAAAAACAAAATGTAAAAATAAAGAAGAAAACAAAACCCATTAAAAAGACTACTCCGTATCTAGTTTAGTAAATATATTATATAATAATTGAGCTTTTCTTATTGTTGATAACTGATATCAACACTTTAATGTACTTTTTAAATTCTTAATATAATGAAGTAATTAAAATCTATTTATTTATTTTCGTTAATAATTATTTGGATTTGTGTATCTAAATTTATTATCAGTATTTATATTTGTTGGCTAGCTAGAGTTAAACCCTGATCAAGTTAACCTATGATCAAAGCATTCCTGTTATGACTATCCTGTCTTTGTAGGGGTATAAAGAATACATTTCCCTTTTTCAGTGTGATTTGTGGGAGATTTTGTTGCAGGTCAAGCAACTATGTTGGCTTGTAGAATATTTGGTCTGAATGGTTGGTGAGTGTAGTTAGTATTTAGCTTTTAAAGGCATAAGGTCTGCAATTTATATCTATATAAAAAAAAGTATTAAAATAAAGACTAAGTTGTTTAATATGATGCAATGTTACAGTGCTGTTTTGGGTGATTTTCAGTAATATCTTGCTAATGTGGTTTCATATGGTACAGTACATTGTGAGTTAAATGGTGATGGGATTCACACCATCTACACTGCCAACAGTTGGTCTCAAGGCAGATAGGTGTTGCTACAATGAGATGTGTTCTGCTGTAGTGTACTACCAAGTGTCCAGTCTATCAGAGTTTACTTGACAAAGGGCCTTCATCCACCAGTGTTAATAAAATCACTGTTGAAGACTTAGATAAGTTACAGTTATTAATATTAAGGATTGTCCCTTTAGATCCACATAGGTCTACATAGCAAACCCTCCTTGTACAGGTTTTAATTTGGAGCAAGCTTGGTACTTATTGAGTCAAAGAAAGAAGCTTTGACTGCAATATGACTTTTTCTTTTGGAAGCTGTGTACAGTGGATGAAAGACTCTACCTCTCTTGAGCCCTTCAGCCCACATTTGTATAATGGTTTAATAGATTTAATATATTAACAAAACTGAAAACCCAGCTACTAATACTCATTCATAATCATGTTGCTTCAATTTGAAGCTACACTTCATAACATTTTATCATTCTCTGTCAGAAAGAGATGTCTTTTTCTATTCAAATAAAGATTTAGAGAGATATGAGGTTTTTTTTAGCTTCTAGCTCTTTGGGGCGTTTTTTCTTCTTTTTACCTTTTATATATTTCAAAATTTTTTCAGGATTACAATTTTTTTAAAGAATAATTCTTATTTCACTTTATATACATGTAAGTGATTGTAGCAATACTAATGTTTAATAAGTTCAATGAAAGGACAGAACAAACTGTGTTAATATTTAATATTACCTAGTTTTAAAATATAGTTGATAATTTCAATTTATTTTCTTTTTTATACTTAGAATTCATGATTTTTTTAAATTATTATTATTATTATTATTGGTTACTGAATGCCATGGTTGATGGAGGCTCGGCTCTGTAAGGTATTGTAATTTTTAACCGTTGCAACAATTGTAAATTGTTTAAAACTTGCACCAAATTGTAGATAAAGACACCCTCCTCCTCGTGAGAGGGGTCTTTCTGCCTGTTATTTGGCCCTTCGGAGTTAAATAACCAGTTATTGGGGATTTGTGCCCGATATTCATTTTAAAAAACAACAAACCGTAAAAAAACATGGCTACACAAGTCACTCCCGCTCTTTCCGTCTTCTTCCCCAATCGTCATTAGGTCAGAGAAAAGATTGTCTCTCTCCCTCCCTTCTCTAAATGTGGTGTCGCCTCTTTTGCAAGCGACGCCATTAAAGAAAAAGAAAAATGTAGTTTCTTGTAGCGTTCTTCATCAAGAGAACGCGCGTGCCGTGGAACATTTCTCCACGACGATGACGACGAAAGATGTGTGCGGTAAATACGGAAAGCCATTTCATTTGTCTGACATCATGAAGAACAACAGTAGAAGCAACAGTGGCGAGAAAAATACTAGTAGCAGCCGTAACATCAGCAGCAGCATAAACAACAACGGCAGCAGTCATAGTAACAGCAGCTCTGACGACAACAACAACAACAACAAGAAAGAAAAACCAATCTCGTTTGCAGGTATCGCATAGAACCTGGAAACCATCCTTATAACAAACAAAGAATTACAGGAAGCAAGGAAGATGGTGACGAAAACCGGACACCGAGTAATCTGCAAGGCAGCCGAAAATTTTTTCAAAATCCAACAGCACTGTACGGTCACGTACCGTACAGTAAGCACGAAATCATGTAGGGTTGAAAGAGCCACAGAGGCTCAAATACAAAAAGCCTTAGGGTCTGTGTGGCAGTGGAAAACGCATATCACCCGAGGCAAGAAATATGCCACCGTGGACATGCTTTTTGTCACACCACAGGAGGCAAAGGCTCAATCCTTATTGACCCTAAGGAGCGAAAAAATAGTGTTGGTGCCCTCCTACTGCAGGCAAAAAATTGTGAGGGTCAAACTGACCCAAGTCCCCCCTACCCCTGGGATGGCCCCTTCTTGGCTGGCTGCGTCTGTCCTTGTCGGAATCAAGGACAAAACAACCGTACTGCAAGTACAGAAAAAAGTATGAGAAGATTGGGTCGGCGCCTCTATTGAGATTTTAATTCAAACCGGCCAGGAGTGTATCAAAGCTATCCCGGATGTGATAGACTTCGATAACAGCACTCAACTTCCCATAAGTGTTGAAGGCAAACACCCGAAATTCTTTCGCTGTGGGTCGAAGACTCACCTCAGGGCCTTCTTCAATGAGAAGACCCTGAGAAAGGAGAACCCCCCCCCCCCCCCTTCCGAAACCGGCTCCACAACTACCAGCAACAGGACAGGCGACAAGCAGGAAGGATAGGTCCGTGGCACCCATACCCATGCCATGGAAATCAAGAACAGCAGCAGTGGTTGTATCAACAACAGTAATACCAACTGCAGCTGCAACAGAGACTCCACTGCAACCATCACCAACAAAAACAAGTGAAAGAGTGGAGCTGGTACCCCTCCCCGACCTCACAGAATCAGACATGGAGTGTGAGGTGGGAGAGGGATGGCAAAAGGTCGCAAGAAGGCACAAGTGCAGAAGCAGCACATCGTAGACTTCGAAAAGGGAGGGAAGAGATGAAACAGGGTAAAGGCTACTGCAAAGAGACTTACAGCAGCAACACCACCAACACCATCACCACCCACACTAGCTCTACCATCACCACTGGCAACAACACCTTCAACAACACTAGCAAACAACAACAAAACACACACACACCCAGCAACAACGACAAGAAAACAGCAAAACCACACCCCACCCACCAAAAAAAGAATTGTTCAGCAATAAATATACACAACAAGAAACTAATGACCTACATAATTGAACACACAGACATTTCACAGCACGACTACATAATACCAGCACCAATCAAAATACCAACAAACATAAGACTGGTAAGAATATCACAGAAAGAATACACTAACATTAAAATGAAATTCCCCAATGCAGTTGGTGATTTCAGAGATCTAGGAGGGACACTCAACCGGAGAGTATACTCGGATATACTCACAGAAGAGTCGACGACCAGGTGAAGGGACGGTTCAATGGTCTCTTCACCAAACGATCAAGGTAAGTGATCCTTTCTCACTTGCCTCGTTCCTCACCCAACATGGTCGTATTCAGGATCGGAAGTGTAAACGTGCGTGGCTTGAGCTTGGTTTGGAAGCAGGGTCACTTGCTTAACGACCTCAGGTCACTGAACATAGATGTGGTGGCCATCAGTGAGACGAAAATTTCCAAAACACAAGCTTTTGCACCGATCTTCGACGGTTACGACGTGTACGCATCTCCGAGCCGTCCAGGAGTGGGAGGCGGAGTGGCTGTGTTATTTTGGAAAGGCTTGGGTCTCGCCATACGGACCATCTTCCTGGACCCAGAAGGTAAGTCGGTGGTGTTGGACGTGAACGGCACCGAAAGCAACGCTTTCAGGCTAGTAGCCGTCTATGCCCCGACAGGGGCAGTACGGCCAGATTTCTTCAGACATCTAGAGACCTTTCTGGGAACGTCCCGCTCTTTAGTGTTAGTGGGCGACTGGAGCGGTATCTTGGATGCACGCTGGGATCGTGTGGGGCTAGTGGATAGGGGAAGAGGGTGCAAGAGCCTCACCAAGCTGCTCACGTTTTGAACTGTCTGACAGGTATTAACTGGATCACCCGAATGTGCCAATCTGGACATGGACAAACCGCATCGGGTCATCCAGATCGTATCTAGATAGGGTATTCTGCAGGGAACTAGATAAGGCTAGTATAGGTTGTCCACAATTTAAAATAGTCGACTACACGGACCACAAATTTGTGATCTGTGAGATCGACATAGACAAGGACCCGGTTACTGGAAGCTGAACGAGTCTTTCCCGGCGCACAAAGCCTACAGAGACCGGATTAGCGTATTAGTTAAGCGGTCGTCAACAACAGGTGTGTGGTTTGCCCTGAAAAGGGCAATTAAAGTAGAGTCCATTAGATTTAGCAAAGGAGTAGCGATAGAGGAAAATAGAGTAGAGGGAGAGCTAGTCAGAAAGCTAGAAGAGGCATTTAGATCGCAACCGACGTGCTTGCGGCGAGATTGGCACTCGACCAATTCTTCAACGCAAAACACGAAGGCTGCGTTGTCAGAGCTAGAGCACGTGCTCTGAAACACAAGGGGACGAAAGCCGTCCAATGGGCCCGGGTGGAAGAGGCGCGACGTGGCAACAAAGTCACAATTCTGTCTTTGTCTGACCAAAACGGGTGTGTGTTGCTCGAACCCGAGCAGATGTGTGAGGCTTTTCAGCAGCACTTTGCTGAACTGTTCGGGAGCGGCGGCGGGCCGGATCGGGGTATGGACTTCAGTGCATGCCTCGGCTCTCGACGACTGCAGTGCAGTGCTGTGAAAAACCAATAACAGCTGGTGAAATACGGGGAGCGATGGCTAACTGCACGAGGGGCAAATCGCCAGGTTTGGATGGTCTGCCCTACGAGCTTTATGCATTTATGCCAGACTTGTTCGGTGACCTCTTGGCAGATGTCTACTGCAACTGGCAGCAGAACGGGAGCATTCCCAGTTTTGTGAGTGGTGGTGCTGCTGAGAAAAGACCCGAACAAGGGTGATGGTATCGATAACTTCAGGCCCATAACTCTGCTAAACGCAGAGTTCAAGATTTTGGCCAAGGTGTTAGCAACGAGGTTGGCGCTGGTGGGAGAGGCGCAGATATGCGCCATTCCAGACAGAACCATACGCGACAACCTCGACCTCATGCGATACATCGTAGAGAGGGTGGTTAAGGGACCTGGCACGGGTGGGGCCTGGATCAACTTAGATCAATCCAAAGCATTCGATAGGGTCGACCATCAGTACCTGGTGGCGGCCCTCGAGGCAGCCGGTTTCGGGCCCGTTTTCAGGGGTTGGATCGCTGCGATGTACAGCAACATCTGCTCGGTTGTGAGGGTAAACGGTCACCTGTCACAGCCGTTCAGCATCATACGCTCGGTCCGCCAGAGTTGTCCCCTCTCGTCCTTCTTGTACGTATTGACCCTTGAGTCGTTACTGCACAAACTGGGGGCGATGAGGCGCGTCCCACACGAACTAGGATTCGGGAAATCTGAGTCGGCTTACGCCGACGACGTCACCGTTGTGGTGTCGAGCACCAGACACGTCCAGATGCTCGACACCGCTCTCAAGGAATACGAAGTGGTGACAGGAGCAAAGATAAGCCAGGAAAAGTCAGTGGGCTTGCAGCTCGGCACCTGGAGAGGCAAGTCCATGCCGTCCGACAGCGTTATGGGGCGTTGGACGGACGGATTGGTTAAATTGCTTGAGGTCTGGTTCGGACCGGACCTCCAGATGGAGAAAAACTGGAGCGAGCTGACGAGCAGGGTGGCCTCCCTCACCCAGAAATGGGCCGAAAGGAAGCTGTCCCTGAAAGGCCGGGCGGAGGTGGCGAATGCGTACATCGCATCCATCATCTGCTACCGCCTCACTGTTGTCTCTTGCCCCGGTCCAACTCTCACCAAAATGGAGCACTTGTGGAAGGGACGCACTCCCATGGTCAGACGATCCATCTGCTGTCAACACCCGTTGCATGGAGGACTGGGCATACCATGGCTGATGATGCGCAAACATGCGCTGAGGCTGTGACACCTCTGGTGCTTCCTTGACGGTGAACAGGTGTGGTCCCCGTTCGCCAGGCACGTTTTCCCACAGCTCGTCTCCTTGACGGAGCTGCAGTCCTTAGTCAGGAAAAGATTGAGGGATAGCGCTTGGAAACTGGAATGTCTCCAGGCGCTAACCGCCCTCTGCCAGCTGGGCACCAGTATCGGTGGAACATCCACCTCAGCGTTCTATAGAGGACTAGTGGAGGGGAAGAGTGACGTTTTCGGAGGGATCCTGGGCGTCGAAGAAGATCAGCTGTTTGCTCTCTTCCGGAGAACTTTCAGCCCAGGGCCTATGGATAACTTTCAAAAATTCCTGGCCTGGCAGTGCTACTGAGGAGCGTTGCCAGTTTGAGATAAACTCTACAGGCACGGAAGTGCCGTCAGCCGAGCCTGTCTGAGATGCGCGCAGAGCGACGAAACCGTCGTGTACGCACTCGTTCAGTGCCCGAGCATTGCTGACTTGTGGACCTATGTTGAACAATTGCTATCGCATGTAGGACCGATCCAGTTATCGACTTAGTCCAATGTGCAGATGGTCTCGCTGTCTTCCTTCGAAGAGGAAGGGCAGGCAGTTTTCATCTGCCTGGTGGCTATGGCGAAAGAGATTGTGTGGTGGACAAAGTTGAAAGGGTTAAAGACAGACACTTTCCTCTTCGGCGAATCCCTGATTAACTTTTTCAAGTTTCACTTGAAGAGGAAAATCAGGGTGGAGAGGCAAGTGCTGCCTTCTAGCAAGTTTGTTGAAAGGTGGGTGAATGTAGCGAGAATGGTCCGAGTGAACGGGACCGCTCTGAATATACGTCTGTAGTTTGAGAAATGGAAAAATTGTGAGAGGGCGCTTGCCCTGGTGGTCAGGGTGGCCGTGGTCTTTTGTGTGGTTTTCGCCACGAGTAACCCTCGGAGGTTTTCCCCCTACTGGGGAATTTTTCATTTGAATTTTCATTTTTATTGTTTATATATTATATATATATATGTTTCTATGTCTTTTTTTTCTTTTTCGTTTCTTATATAAATAATAAAAATCTTTACACGCACAAAACCAACATCGTACTGTCCTGTGCCGTCTGTAATGTTTTTCTTAATGTCAGCCCTTGTGGCTAATAAAGAAATCATTATTATTATTAATAATTATTACTTTTTAAAATTGGGTCTCAGTATTAAGCTGATGTTGTCATATTATATTTTCTGAAAGTAGATTATATAGCCATAATAAAACCTGTATGCTAGCCTTTCTTATCGTTGGCTGTGATGTTAAATAGGTAAATAGTATTGGCTGATTTCATTTTGATGAATTTGCCTTATTCATATCGAAATCTTCTTCTACTGGGACCAATCCAATTGTGATGATTGAATGTTGGATAGATCTGAAAGTTAATGAAAAGAATATTGGAAATTGAAACTAGAATGTTTATTTATTACATCTATACATGTTTTACAACTGCCGGTATGAAAAAAAATTAAAAGACTTATTGAAACTGCAGAGAATTAGAATGGATAGGAGAGACAACCTGAAATTTATAAAGTAGTGTTTTTGATCGTAGCAATACTAATGTTTAATAAGTGGATGTATTTTCATCATCATCATTTTACGTCCGCTTTTCCCTGCTTGCAAGGGTGGGACGGGTCTTATTCAGCACAGCATCTCTCCACTCATCACGGTCCCTCGTCATCTCCACCGTGAGCTTCAATGATCTGAGGTCTGTTCTCACCACCTCCGCCCATGTTTTTCGTGGTCTACCTCTACCAGGTCTTCCTTCAACTGGCAATTCCTGGCACTTCTTCACCCATCGGTCATCCTCCATGCGCATCACATGTCCATACCACCTCAGTCTCCTCTCCCGTACACTACATACTATCCCTTTCAGACACAGTTTCTCTCTCAACACATTTATGCTGGGTCGTTCACGCACATTTACACTGCACATCCAACGGAGCATGCTTGCCTCATTTCTCTCCAGCCGTTGCATATCCTCTGCAGTTGCTGCCCATGTCTCACTACCATGCAGCATCGCGCTCCTCACACAGGCATCATACAACCGGCCTTTTGTACGCAGGGAGAAACCCTTCTTCGTCAACAGAGGAAGCAGCTCCCTAAACTTCTTCCAACCTGTCCTTATTCTAGATACTATGGCCTCGGAACACCCTCCTCCCATGCTAATCTGATCTCCTAGGTACCGGAAGCTATCCACCACTTCTATAGCGCCCTCTTGCATTTGAAAAATATGTCTATCAGTGCGACTTCTACTGTCTAATTTCCCTGTACATCTACTGCATACATATTTCTCCCTACCTGTTAGTTTGCCTGCTATCCCGCTACATCTCTTGTGTACCCAGGATCTGCATTGTGTGCATTTTATAGAATTTATGCCAGTTCCTTTTCTGCATATTGAACATGGCCATTTCCCTGACGGAATCGGGGTTTTGTCCTCTTTTCTACTCATCAACACTTTTGTCTTAGCTAGATTCACTCTCAGTCCTCTTGCTTCCAACTGCTGTTTCCATAGCCAGAATTTATTCTCTAGCTCCTCTACTGATTCTGCTATAAGAACCAGATCGTCAGCATAGAGAAGTTCCCATGGGCAGCCAGTCTTAAACTCCTCTGTTATGGCTTAGAGGACTATAATGAACAAGAGCGGGCTGAGGACCGAACCCTGATGTACTCCTACTTGTATCTGGAATTCCTCACTAAACTCCATTCCTACCCTGACTTTACTGAGAGTACCTCTGTACAAAGTTTGCACTGTCCTCACAAGCCATTCCTCAACACCTAGCTTCCTTAGGGACCACCAGATGACAGATCGGGGTACCCTATCAAAAGCCTTCTCTAGGTCAACAAAGGCCAAGTATAGTGGCTTATTCTTCTCTAAGAACCTCTCTTGCAATTGTCTCACCAAGAAGAGGGTATCTGTTGTACTCTTCCCAGGCACAAAACCAAACTGCATCTCATAGTTTGACCCTTTCTCTAATTAGTTGTGCTAAAATCCTTTCTGCCACTTTCATAACCTGATCTATCAGTTTTATTTATTATATATCATACATCATAATTTATGAACAAAAGCATGATTGAAAATCACAAACACATTGCATTTTGATGGCAAAAATAAGGGAATCTTGCATATATATTTTTCTTTCGGTTTCTTGCCAAAGTGCCTAAGTAAAACTCTCTCTCTCTCTCAAACCCATGGCTCTGGCAAAAAATATTTGCCCAATGCATTTCACATTAGGATGAAACACAGAGCAATATGCTTGTGAAGCAGCCATCAAACATATTCAATGCTAAATAGGTGATAAAATGACACCTGGATTTGATAATATACTGATGAACTAATAATTTTTTTTAGAATGTAGAAGATTAAGCCGTCTCTTTCTATTTCACCTTTTGTATTATGTAAGATCAATTGATGGATATCAATACTATTTCGATGTCTTTGCGGGGTTTTGTGAGTTTTTTTAAAGTTTCAAACAGGGACCAACAAGAGTTATATATGCCATGGCCTTTCTGAATAATGAAAGTTTGAAAATATTTAAGTCCAAAATGCCATTGAGGTCTGTCAGAATCTTTAAGGCGGAGAAACATGTTGCCTTGTACATAGATATCTCAAAGATAATTCCAGAATCAAACAAACAAAAAAAATCAATAAGTACAACAAAACGTCTATATAAAAATTGTCTAATGAGTTTATTTATGTTCTATTAACTCCTACTGCTGATTCAATCTCTATTGTGTTGCCAATAAGTAAATATTGTTACACTAATTAATAAGTAACTGCTTTCCATGTCACATGGGAATTTTCTTGAATGTGGTTTATAGCAATGTGAGAAAATAACATAACAAAATGGTGATTTATATCAAAATAGTATAAACATATTATACACTAACACATTAGTTTCTATTTAATTGTTCATCTGTATAGTTTAGGCGGTGAATTGGCAGAGTTGTTAAGACGTCGGATAGAATGCTTTACGGTATTCGTCCCACCTCATTGTGCACTCTGGGTTCAAATCCCGCCAGGGACAACTTTGCCTTTCATCCTTTCGAGGTCAATAAAAAAAAAAAAAGCACCAGTCCAGTACTGGGTATCGATTCTTCCTCTATAGAAAAAAATCAGCTGGGTTCAAACCTGGAGAGGGTTGGGCTTTGCCAGGTTTAAAAGTGCCCTAGACACACCGTTTGACGGTGCCTCCATGATTCCATAAGGAGTTATGGGATCTTTATCCATTTATTAGCCTCTCATAAGGGATTTCTGGGATGTTTTATTTGATAATAAGGACCCCAGTGTTCTTAGTTTACTCAATAGCCTTGATATAAACTCAGCTCTTGTTTTAGTTGATGACATGAGATTCTCTTAACTGTTTTTAATCTCAATTATTATTGTTTTTATTATTTTTTTAATATATTATTTCTTTTGCCATGTCTGATATTGAAGTATTTGAAATGCCTTAATTTCTTGTTGTTTCTTGATTTTCACCTAAAAAATAAGTTCAGTGGGAGTTTTTTTTTTCGTTTTTTTTTTAATATCTTGTTGAAATTATTTTAGCTAAGGCTGTCAATAAGAAATGATTAACATGAAATATAATCTTACTTTATATTTCTGATACACACCTCTAACTTCATATATATATTGTATGTTATAAAGCAATCACTAGTCTGTTTATTTAATTATGTTCAAAGAGCAGGAATTCTATCTATTCTATCAATGATAAATCTTGGAGGGGGTTCCTTCATTACTACTATCAGTTCTCTCTCTCTCTCTCTCTCTTTCTCTTTCTCTCTCTCTCTCTCTCTCTCTCTCTCTCTCTCTCTATATATATATATATATATATATATATATATATCGATGATAAACTTTCATTTTCTCGGTTCATAGTTAAGCATTGCCTTTATATCTTTATATACTGATTAAATGCTAGTTTGGTTAGATCAGGTATCTCAAGCTCAAGGACTAAAATAGGTTATTACCTCCTGGGGGTGAGGTTCAGTAGGCCAAAAGGGAGATGATTTCTACCAGTTATAATGCTAATTTGTAGCAATACAGCCACTAGGCTGCTATTTATTATGTCCTTTTTTTTTTTTATTATCAAAATGAAGATACATATGATAGTAAGTACATGTGAATTAGTCAAAAATGTAGAGGGACTAATTTACCTTTGTTCTGCCTCAGGCCATAGAAAAGTAGTTTGTGGGCTGCATGTTTGAGACCTCTGGGATAGATGTTAGGAAGTCTTGGCTAAGAAGATTTAGTTTATCTAGTTAAATGTTTGACAATTTGGAGTTCAAATCTTTGTGTGGGTGGTGGTGGTGGTGATTGTTAGAAATTCTAGTAATTTCCTTACAATCCCCTTATTTTTACTTCTAAAAGAAACCAATTGTACACATATTTGAAATGAATATTTTTGGGAGATCATACTTTTTTTTCTTTCAAGATATTCAAACCTGTTGTGTTCAGTAAGTTACATAATCAGAACTAATTTACTCATATTTTATATAAACTTTTGTCATCAGTTTGTATTTTACTTTTTTTACTGTTTGTCTTTATAATTCTTTGCAAATTTAACATTTTGTTTTTTGTAAAAGGAAAAAATTTTAAATAATGTCTTAATCAATTTTTGGTATCTATTCCAGCAAATTTCTTTGAATTTTCTTCCAGATATTCTAATTGATTTCATTCAAATTCTATTTTAACTTCACCAGGATTAAAAATTAAAAATTGAAAATTAAAAAACAAAAAAAAAACATTCTTATATCTATAATTTTCTCACCATTTCTCTAGGTTCAGTTATTTTATGCAATGCAACATCTTGCCTCTTTGATGGTGTTTGTGAAGAATTGGAAAATGGAGATAAACGATGTAAATGTTCCCATGACTGCAGTAATGAACCTACTACGTATGTAGAAATAGTTTTCTTGTCTTTCTAATCACTCTTTAAGGAATTTAAATCATGCTGTTGTTAAATGAATTTCTTGATTACAGTTATTAACCCTTTTCATTTTAACCCATCCAAAACTGATCCTGATTCTGTGAAACAAAAACCACCCATTCTAAATTGTTCCTATTTAGATTCAACCCTTTAGCATATAAATCACTCTATATATACTATTGTATTTTCACAGTATTTTCACAGTAAAGGCTCTATCTTACATAATTATCGCACATAATATTGAATCTATGAGATTTTGATATTATTCATTTTGAGAACAATAACTGAACATCAGTATGAGTAGTCAGTTATAGCTGGTTTGAACAGAAAGAGGTGAGAAAATTCTGGCCAAATATGGCTGGTTTAAATTCTAACATAAGAGTATAAAATACATTTTTGTTCAGCATTTACCAACCTGGGTCTGTGAGCTAACTTCAAAGTTTCATGTACTTTGTAGGGGGAAAACATTTTTTTTTTAGTCTATCCATTATCCTCTAAGTATAAACTTTTCTCACTTTCAATTGTTATTCTCACTATAAAAATCTAACTGAGGAGTAATTGTAGGTCTGTCTGGGAAAATTCATTTAAATAAATAGACTCCTTGGTAGTTAAAATACTAAAAACCACTCTTTTTGTTCATTAATGAATCCTCCACCACACATACACACACCAAAATAGAATTCTCTCCATAAAAGTTACAATTGAAAATGAGTTTATATACTGACACACACATCCATGTCTATTTTCTGTGGCAGATGGCATATTCCACTAACATGAAATCATAGATAAAGTTAGTAGAGGATTGTTGACTCCCCAGGTATTCTGTATAATCAGACTTAGGTTCTTTATCAAACATCACCCTATCTTTGTTAAAAGCTTTCACGCAATTTGTGAACAATTTTCACTTACCGTATACTTGTGTATAGACCAAGAAATATGTCTAGAAAAATAAATCAAGGGTAAAATTGGAGGGGTGTGTTATATTCAAGGTCAATATTTTTCTGATTTTCACAAACTTCAAATTCTAAGTAAATGAATATTACACCAGTTTCACTTTGGAGGGGAAATTTGTTTTTGATATGTTTTAAGTGAATATGTTCTTCAAAACAATCAGAATTGATAAAAAAAAATCATTACGTAATGGAGTTGTGAAACAAAATCTATACTCTAAATGACACTTAAAACATTTTAAATATTAAAACATTAAAACTTTCATAAATATATTCTCCACTCAGAATTTTAAAACCGCACAATCTAAACATAATATGTTGATTAGCTGCCTCGGCTTATTCATGGGGTTTGGATTTTTGCTATTTCTCAGGCATAAGGAAGTTGACTTATATTCAAGTATATTCAGTAATGCCAGTAGCATGTCATGAAAACTATGTTGGAATAAGCAAATAGAATGTTGCATAATTAAGGAGTAGTAGTCTCACACAGTGATGCTGTCTCTCAAGATCTATTATGTTTGAAAGGGGTTTATACCATTAGTAATTTATTATATTATCCCAAAATGTTAATGCTATAAGTTCCATGGTGGTGAGTCTGCTCATCTAGGAAACTGTGAATCAGAAAAGGAGAGGTTAGATAATTAAATAAATAATAATTTTTTTTATAGGGTAAGCAATGTTTACCTTAGTTCTTAGGAATACATGCCACTATTTTATAATGAACATTAAACATGCTTCACCCTGCACATACTTACATTGCCATTACAAACTAATGAAGGAGATTGTATGGTCACTTGACCTGCCAGAAATAATGATTTCTAACATTGACATAAGGCCAGCAGTTGTGGGGAAAGGGAAAGTCAATTAAATTGACACCAGTACTTTTTTTATTGACCCTAGAAGGATGAAAGGCAAAGTTGACCTCTGCAAGATTTGAACGTAAAGGGGCGTAATTAAATACCACTAAGCGCTTGTCTGATGCTTTACTGACTCTGCCAATCCACTGCCCTTGACCTGCTAGAAATAACACCATAAAGCCTTAAAAAATAATGTATTTGGATATGGGATGGATTCCTTTAATCATATGTCTGCTTGATCTAGGCCAACTTGAGGGCTAAACAACAACATCACTGATATATAAAACTCTGCCTCAGTTGACGTCAGAATTTAATATTTTAGAAATATTTTTTTAAGTCTATGATGAATTACATGTTTACCAACAAGAGTTTGCTTCCATTCCTTCACCAACCATTCCACTGTACAATAGAGAGCTGTTGATAATCAAGGCTGGGTTTAGTAGGCTGCTTATCTAAAATAAAGGCAATTATTTTAACAGTGAAATATTGGTGATTGCCATTCACAATATGCACCAACCGTGACTAGCTTGTGTGGTGTATAAACTGAGTGACGTCATTAGGGCGTTGGTTATTTTACTGACGCTGATATCTTATATTGAGTAAACTTTTGCCATATATTTGAACTGAAGATAGAAATTTTTTTAATTAATGTAGAAATTCTTTAATGATGGGTGGATAGCAGAATTGGTCGAGTGTTGGGCAAAATACTTTGTAATGTTTGGCCATGTTTTTTTTGTTTACATTTTTGGTTTAAATCCCACCCATGTTGACTTTGTCTTTTATCCTTCCAATGTCAACAGAATAAGTTCAGGGCTTGATGTAATCAACTTGGTATCCTAGATGACAGGGCTTCAGCATTGCTGAAATCCAATGGAACCAATAAAAGAAGACTAGTCTGGTTACTAATGACACCAGAAGTACTCTTCCTTTTTTTATATTTATATATAACCTTATGATTCTGAACCCAGGGCTCTAACCACTAAGCCATGTGCCTTTATATACATATAACCGATATTGTTATATTTGGGAATGGTCATGTTGCCAATATTGCCAATAAAAAGAAACATATGCACCATATGATTTTCGCTTTTTCACTTTATTTTTACTACTGGTCATTTGTTAGTTTCTCTGAAGAACTTTGATGAACTAATGAATAACTAGTAATAAACATAAAGTGAAAATCATATGGTGTGTGTGTTTCTTTCTATTGGCAATATTGGCAATATATCCCCAAATATAACAATATTGGTTTCAGCTCATAATTTCACATCAAGAATCTTGCAAAACAAATGCATAAATGTGTGAGTGTGTGTGTGTATATATATATATATATATATTATACAAATAATATTTTAAAATATATGAAAATCCCTGCTGTACTTAGAAAAGGGCATAGTCATTAATAAATGCTATGTAGTTGATATGCTGGAGAGAGAGAGATTGACAGAGATAGAGAGAAACCCACCCATGGCATAGCTTGCAAAAAATAGCTAAGATAAATTGATAGAATGCAGCTTAGAATTTAAAGAAATAATAAAGAATAGATTGATAGGATACAGTGGCTATGAAACTACAAATATACTTACCCAGTAACTAGATATCACCACCAACATGGAAAAATGGCTCCCTGAGAAGTGTTTACAAAATTATTTTGTTTTCAAAAATTGAATTCTTTCTTTCTCAATTTTTCACTTATTTTGTACTAGCAGAATACTTGGAGGTGGGGGTACATCTTACTGGCATATTCTGATTTTGGCATGGTTTCTACAGCCTTTCATATCACCAACCACTTCGCAGACTAAATAGTAAAAAATAATAATAATTAAAAAGTTCTAAATGTAGATCAAACAGAAAGAATATTGGCTGTAAATTTATAATTTGTGGGAACTGGCAAGAATCCGGCTTGTGGGCGATATCTGCTTCTAATGGTGAGAAGAGCATGGCCGGAGTGGATCTTGGTGAAGATCTTATTTGCAACAGAGAAGAGCATGATGCCCCTGTGGTTGCTGTATATGAGTTTGTTGCCCTTCCATTTCCAGAAGGGGAGAATGATGCCCTGGATCCAGTCATTTGGAAGCCACTTGATCTACTGTCGACAATGTTTCTGTCCCCCTTCTCATTATTGAAAGATCTCGAGAATTCCAAGGAGATTGCCGTTTCTACATCACATTCATCGACCTCAAGGTGGCTTTCAACATGGTCAACCACGCATCCCTCTGGAAAATTCTCAAGCTCGTCAGTGTGCTTCTTGAGATCACCACCCTGTTCCAACAGCTCTATAGCAGTGCCAAGAGCTGCATGCGGGTGAACGGGAAGGATTCCGGCTAGTTCCTCCATAAACAGCGGGGTCAGACAGGGCTGCATGGCTGCCCCTGACCTCTTCAGCTGTGTCATCGATTCTCTGATCACCAAAGTATGTGAGCCAATTTCTGGTTTTACCTTCGGGAACTAGGACCTTACTGAATTGGAGTATGCGGATGACACTCCCCTATTCAGTAATTCAAATATCAGCTGAGGGACACATTGATCATGTCAGGAGGAATCAGCAAAGCTTGGCCTTCAGGTGAGCTGGCAAAATACCAAGCTGATGCAGGTCAGCAATGGCCCGGATCCTTCCGCTCCATATTGGCCCCAACGTCATGGAGTTTGTCTGCTCCTTCATTTACCATGGCTCATCAGTCACTAACAATGGAAACCTGACCCAGGAGATCAATTGCAGATGTCTGGCCACCGGAGTCATGCACTCCCTATGGAGTCAATGCTCTGTCTCCCAGAAGATGAAGTTCCATATCTATAATGCATCAGTCCTTTCTATTCTACTCTTTGGAGCAGAAACATGGTCCCTCACAAAGAGCCTGGCAAAGAAGATTGCCAGCTTTGGTAGCAAAGCCCTGAGGACCATCAAAAATATCAGATGGTACCACCACGTTTCCAACAAAGTTGCATTCGCGCATGCGCATCACCCTGCAGCCTCCCATCTCATAGCCATCTGCTGCAAGCACTCGTTCTCTGCCTCCCGCTAGATCATTCTACCAGGGTCTTACTCTTGTTCAGCGCAGCAGCTTCAGGCTAGAAGAGATTCCACAGCAAGCCCCACATCAGATTGCTGGATGTGACTAAGGAAGAATGCAATGGGGCTGGCCAGCGATCGAGGGCACTGCTAGACCTGGTCAACTTTGTGCACAATGATGCCTCTAGGACAACCCCAATCCCATCGAGCAAGAGCAAAGAAGAGAACTGTCTAGACACTGTATGAAACTGTTAAAAATAGTGTCACTTGATCCCGAGAGAAATATCTTGTTTTCATCAGAAGTCTGGACTGGAATTGATTATTCAGGATTGAATGTCATTGGCATATTTTATGTTTTATTACCTAGTTCAAATACCTTCAACTTTAGTTACTATCCAATTAACATTCAACCAGTGATAAATCAGTACCTAATTTTGTTGCAGCCCCTTAGTTGTCCATATGTCATCAGTACAAACTATCTCTTGGTTAACTGCATTATCTTAGTGGATTGGCAGTATCGGTAGAGGGTCGGACGCCATGCTTTCCAGCATAGTTACGTCCCTTTACGATCTGAGTTCAAATCCCGCCGAGGTTGACTTTGCCTTTCATCCTTACGGGGTCGATAAAATAAAGTACCAGTAATGCACTGGGTAATTGCTGGCCTTGTGCCTAAAGTAGAAACAATTATCTTAACTATTAACTTGCAAGGATTTAGAAGGAAAATGTCTCTCTTTTTTTTTAAGCGGGGTGCTGGTAATTTAAATATTTATAGTATATTTACTAGTGGACAGATTGTTGTGACAATTTGCAGCATTATAGTAAAGACTTAAATGTTTAATGTGATGGAGGCAGTGGATTGGTAATATCAGTAGAGAGTTGGTCAAAATGCTTTGTGGTATTTAGTTACGACTTTCTACACTGTTCAAATACTGATGAAGTCAGCTTTGCCTTTCATCCTTCCAAAGTCGATAAAATAAAATACCAGTGAAATAACTACGTTGATTTCATAAATTTTGCCCTTCCTTTTCAATTTGCTGGCATTGTGCCTAAATTAAAAATCAATAATTGATGTCGTACAATCTTAGTGCTATTTTGTACTTTTCAAGAATGTCTTTTTAATGTGGTTTTATGTGAAATAGGACATTAAGAATTGATTAAGATCTGTCTGAAAGAATAAGAATTAGAACATATAATGTGTTCAAAATAATCATCTTGTGCTCTTTTCATATATAGTTAGAAAAAATAATTATGTAAAATATATGTTAGTAATACTACAGGACAACTTCGCATGCAAAGAATTTATCTATCTGAAATTTCTTTCACTTTTAATGCATACTATTCATTTTTAATGTGAATCCATTATTTCCTTCTACTATAATTATGTAAAGGTGCAGCTTGATCTCATTCATATGCTTGAGAACCATTTCCTGCTTTCAAGGGTTGTGAATTTGCTGTATTACTTCCTATTGTTATAATACATTATCAATTGCTTTTCAAGGTTACCTTACTAGTTTTTAAACCACTCTAACTGGCTTCCTTATTGCCTCTTGTTTCTACTTTAGAATCATCAGCATTCCTTTTGAAATAGAATATTGTTGGTATGCTTCTTGCTCTATGTCCTATTTTGAATTCAATCTGTCCAAAGTCTATTTGATTTTCCCCTTTTTGGGGAAGTTTTACATGCTTACAAAATATAAAACAATTCCTATTTGTCTTACTTATTACACATCACAAGTTTTTTGTAATAGATAGTACTGAGTATGTATTGTTTTGTCAGCACAGGAGATGCAATACCCATTGCACATGAGAAAATAATGCATAATTATAATATTGAATTTGACCTTCTGTCCATTGATGTTTGTAGGAATGTGGTCAATAAAAGTTCCTAATATATGTTTGGACAAATTGTTTAGTGCAAGGTTTGGCAGATGAGACAATAGATGAAACAGGTTGCTTGGGTAGATCAACAGTTTTGTGGTGCCATATTCGATGGAAGTTGTTGATGTATAGGAATGGTATAGAACAAGACCTTCTTTCATATATGTAGTGAATGTGTCTTGTGTGTTATTAATAATGATTGGGCTAACACTTTCTGTGGAGGGTGTTTTTGAGTTGTGTTCATTGAGATGATCTATGTTAGATTCAAAGGAAAGTTAAGGAAAGGTGAAGATATGTAATTTGTACATAAAGAAATGTGTAGAAGGTGTAACCAACCCAAGGAGAGTGCAGTGGGATTAAAAGATTGTGGATTGGAGAGAGTTTTGTGAGCGCATACTACAATGGAATAGGGAAGACCTTTCAGTCATGTCAAAAACATGGCAGCTTCCGTTGTTTTTGAACTACATGATAATTGCGCCCAGTACACACTGTAAAGTGGATGGTGATAAGAAGGACATCCAGCCATAGAATGTTTGCCAAATAAAGGGTTCGGAGGACCCCTCAGTTCTGTCAAAGACCCGACAACCTCTCCTGTGTACTCGGTAGAATGTGAGACCTTACATAAGCAAGGCAACAGATCTCTGGTCTGTCTGGGAGATAAGTAGCCCTGCTTCAGTACTGACTTGGTCTATGTAGATCTATCCAACCCTTGCTAGTGGGGAAAACAGACATTAAAATGATGATGAAATTTTGGTTCCGAGAGTTGGAGGACAGATGGAGCCCATATTTAGACAACTTAGTTTGAAGGTTCATGCGATAGACACAGCTGAAAAATTTACTGATGCCAAAGCTGCATTGCTTTCGACTTCTTAAGTTTCTCGGGATAAGAGACCACTAGTACATGACTTAATTAAACAAGACCAAATCTTCAGTTCATATAACAATATCTGTTTCAACACACATTTTCAGATAAGAAATATTGCAAAACAAATACAAAAACAAAATAAATATATATATATAGTTTTCATTAAGTTACATCTCTTTTCTTAACAGATCACAAATTTGCGGTACAGACCACAAGATATATGCAAATGATTGCTTATTAAGAAAAAAATCCTGTGAACTACAAAATGCAATTAACAAAACTCATATGGATTTTTGTGAATGTAAGTTACTTTATCTTTTCACAATAAAATTGCTGTTAAACTGGTTTTATTTGATATATGTTTAAAAGAATTTACTTTAGAAGTTAGATTAACTTGAGCATCATCTGTTATTTTGAGTTGTAATGGCTTGTTAGTAGTTTTTCATCATTTACTTCTGTGGTATCTTTGAATTCAGATAAACACAACAAAATTGGAATGAAAAATGTTAATTCATTCATTTGATTAAATTCTTTTAATTAAACAAACGGAGCCTGAAGTAACAGAATGAAATATCTAAATAAAAACAATCTTTGATTTTTTTATATCTTTATATGTTTCAGTTTTCATTCCAAGCATTATTAGTAAATGATATGCTCACACTAAAATAATAAATGTCTTTGTCTATTTAATGTTACATACATTCATTGTTCTATTATTGCAGTTAGGGAGAAGGTCTTTTTGTAAATTCCTAGAATAGATATTTTTTTTATTGATAAAACAATGGAGTTGTTTGGTTGGCCTTCATTTATCAATTCAGATATTATTTTTCCATTAAAACTTTTAACAATTGTCATTTAAGATTTTAATAACATTTTCCCCCCTTCTTTTGCAGTGTGTCCAAGTATTGAAATAAAAAACAAAATTGAGAACTTCGAACAATTAGAACATTGTACTGTGATAGAAGGATATTTGCGCATTATTCTTTTGGATTACATGAAACCTGAGGATTACCAAAACATACGCTTCCCAAAATTAGTTGAAATCACAGACTACTTAATAATGTATCGTGCCTATGGACTTAAAACTCTACGTGACCTTTTCCCAAACTTGACTGTTATTCGGGGTCAGGAGCTTTTCTACAATTATGCTCTGGTTGCATTTGAAATGCCTGATCTAGAGGAGATCGGTTTGAGCAGTTTAACTGTTATTCAGCGAGGAGCACTCCGTTTCAATAAAAGTCCCAACCTTTGTTATTTAGAAACTGTAGACTGGACTAAAGTCACTTCTGAAGGTTCAAATGAAGCCCATTCCATTGCTGATAATAAGGACCCACGAGAATGTGTTGACCAATGTCCTCATAATTGTGATCATTGCTGGAATTCTAGGGAGTGCCAAAAGAATATTGGTTCGTAATCTTTCATTTTTTTTTCTTTCATTGCTAACATCCAGTTTCAGCTACAAATTATTAACAGTAAAATAATATTACATTTATGCACTCAGGTGTATTGTTTTCATTAAGCTGCATATGTGTTATTGCCTTATTGAAGAAAACTGAAGAGTCTAAAAGGGAGAGACAACTATGAGACAGAAAAATATATTTAAGAGGTTTGACAGTGTTAGAGCAGGGGTCTCAAACATGCAGCCTGCGAGCTGCATGTAGCCTGTAAACTACTTTTCTATGGCCCTTGGCAGAAAAATTCTCATGGCTAATATTTTCTTAAAATTTGGTAATTTGTCCCTGTTTTTATAATATTTATAATACAATTTATTACAATTCAACCCATGAAATACAATAGAATAGAAAAATGGGAATTTACCAAAAGTAAAAACAGAATTAATAGAAATTTGAAATGGAAAACTTTTCCTCATAAATTTTGTACTATCATGTGTGTATTCATTTTGACAAAAAATAAATAAATAGCAACCTATCAGCTGTAATACAGATTAGCATCATAACTGGGGGAAATTACACCTATCATCTCACTTTTGGCCTGCTGTGCCTCTCCCTCATAACATAATGGCCCTTTTGAGTCCTTAAGATAGATACCCCTGTCTTACACAAAAGGTTTTACCTAATTTGAGAAGAACCTTTGCATAAGAAGGCAGTCAAAATTCTGAAATTCAAAATTCATTGTTATCGTTTTTACATCCATTTTTTTCATGCTAGTATGAGTTGGATAGGATTTTTTGAGGCAGTATTTTATGGCCAAATGCCCTTCCTGATGCCAATAATTAGTCACCTCTTAAGAGGTTACATGGATACAGTGTAACTATTTACAGACCCAGGGTACTCCTAATGAAGTGGGAGTGTTAACAAACACAATGGAATGCTCTGTTAGAGTAGAAAGAACGTTTCAGTCTTACAGAGCACTTGAAAACCTCTAGTGCTAGTGCCATAATAAAATGCACCATTATACTCTGTAATGTAGTTGGCATTAGGAAGGGCATCCAACTATAGAAACCATTCTACAATATGGAATGTATGAGCAAAGCTATCTGACCGGTCTTGTCCTGGACTGTGATAATGCATCCAATTCATGAAAAGTAAAAGTGCTGATGTCACAATAAAATGCACCCAGTTCACACCATAAAGTGGTGCCTAGAAAAAACACCCAGTCTACCCTGTCATGTAGTAAAGGTGGTGGTAGTGTCACAAAAAAAATGAACCCAGTACATGCAGTGAAGTGGTTAGCATTAAGAAACCATACCAAAATGGAACATATGAGCAAGACACAGTTTCCTGATCTGTCTGTCTAACCTCAGAATGTGACAATCTGTCTAACTGCAAGTGTGGTAAACAGATGTCAAATAGTGATGGTGATGATGATGATGAAACACTCCTAAGTAAACATACTCCTGTATAGATGATATCAACCTTTGCTCCTTCTTAACCATCACTACACAATTATAATCCCAATGCAACATAGACATTGCAATTCCTACATCAATAGAAACCTCCAAAACAGCTTCAAACAGGAATACAACAAACTAGATTCCTTCAACAGCACTAAAACACAGTCACTACATATTAAGGAAACATTACTTATAAACAATATGGAACTGAAATCCCCCAATTAATTACGAATCTCAGGTGATCTTTGAGAAAGACCATACATCTATAACATAGCAAAAGGTACATCCCAAAAGCTAAGCTTGCTCTTGAGAGCCAAAAAATACCGGTTTCGACTAGTTACTTACTGTCTACGAAACTAGACCCATGTTGGTGCTCATATGTTCCATTTTTGCTATAATTTCTACAGCTGGATATCCTTCCTAACATTAATCACTTCACAAAGTGCACTTGGTGTGTTTTATCATGATACTAGTATTAGTGAGGTTGTCCAAGTCCTCTCTACCCTATGTTGTCTCTATTCAATTATTGACCATTTTACTTTAGAGTATGTATGTACAAACCTGTAATTCCTAATGGAGCTGTGGCACTTAAGTGACATATGACATGTCTTGGGCATTTTAAACCCAACAACCCATGTCCTTTCCAGGTCTAAACACAGCTGGTTTTTTCCAGAGAAGGAAAGCGAATGAGAGTGAGAGAGGAAGAATCGACCCCTGGTACTAGACTGGTGTTTTTTTTATTGACCTTGAAAGGAGTAAAGGCTAAGCTGACTTGAGCAGGATTTAAATTCAGAGCACAGAAAGCTGGAATGAATACTGCAAAGCATTCTATCCAATGTTCTAACAACTTTGCCACTTTGCCGTTTAAATTAGAGTATTGACTACATATTAAGTTCCATACTGCAGCCCCTTCCCAATAATAACATCCTTGACTATATCTAAAAAGTTACCAGATTGATTCATTCAATGCTACAACCACTAGCACGCACACACACTCACACTCACATATGTTTACTTCACATTCTCTCTTCTAACATTCACTATAAAACCTTCGCATCTGACTTTGTTAGCTATATTTCACCTACATGAAACTACTTCTCATCCAACAAGAGAGCTTCAATATGGTCGTTTGCCCTGCTAGAAATAGAAGCCAACTCTAAAATCACCCCCTTCTCCTACCAGTTTATAACAGATTATAGCTAAAACAACATTGTTGGTTTTACTGGTTATGTGTGGGTGCATTGCTAGTTAAGCAGTAGGTTGGTATTCACTGCAGATTATTATAGAAACCATGTAATGTGATAGCTGCTACCTGATGATGTCCATCACCCCAATACCAGTAATTGATACAGGCTGGTTGTTGTTTTGCCAGGAGAATTGGGATTTGATTTTGAAGGACGACATGTGTGATTTTTACTTTGTCTCGTACAGTATGAGTCTTTATAAGTGGAATTGAATGTAGGATTATGTTTGCTTGAGTTTGTGGATAGCATTTGATTGATGTGGGTTTATATACATTCAAGTTAAGGCAATTGACGGTCTTAGTTATGTGTGTGTGTGTGTGTGTGTGTGTGTGTGTGTATTTGAGTATGTGTTGGTTGCTTACCATATGTATAACACACACACACACATATATATATATATTGAAACCATGTAGACTGAGTTTCCTGTGAAGCCTTTGGCATAAAGTTTCCTCACTGGGATTGGCTGTTATTGCATTTGTTTGAGTTAGTGGATAGCATTGGATTGTTGTAGATCTGTTAACGTTCAAGATAAGGCAATTGGTAGTCTTAATTAAATATATGGTGCCTCAGAGAAATCAACATGGTGGTCATGGTTGCAGCACATTTGATCATATATCTACTCAATCAGCCTTACCCTGCGTCTAAAACAACAACAACAATAATTGTTTCTACTTTAGGCACAAGGCCAGCAATCACCCAGTACATTACTGGTACTTTATTTTATCGACCCCGTAAGGATGAAAGGCTAAGTTAACCTCGGTGGGATTTGAACTCAGACTGTAAAGGGACGTAACTATGCTAGAAAGCATGGCGTCCAACCCTCTACCGATACTGCCCAACAACAATAATGTCATCCTGTATTTATCATCCCTTTCAGTATTGTACGTTTCCACACCCCACTCGTTATTTTGGCTTCATCCTCTTCCTACTCAAAACTAAAGCTTTCTGCAATTCTTCCTTTACCCAGATTGTTGTTCTTTAGCCCTAGGTCAGCACTGATCAAACAACAACAATATATATAATGTGTAATGTGTATAAAGGCTCCCAGCCCACACTGTAAATGTTTTTGTTGTTAGGAAGGGCATCCAGCTGTAGAAAACCTGCCAGATACAGTCCTATATGAGTGAGACACGGTCACCCATCAATCTTGCCTCAAGTGGGACAATTCCTGTCTAATCCATGCTAGCGTGAAAGATAGATGTTAAACGATGATGATGATGATGTATGTGTGTGTGTGTGTGTGTGTAAAATTCAATAAGACCAAGGATTATTATTATTATTATTATTATTATTATTATTATTATTATTTATTTATACATCTATCCTTTCAACGTGGCTAGAGTATCTCTTTAAATGTGGAGACCCCCCCCCCCCCAGATAGCAGTAAAGTTAGTACATTATACACAAAGAGTAAAAAATGTGCATTGAGCTTAACTCATCCTACCAATGGAAAACAAAAATGAACTCTTACACTATAACCTCAGACACATACAGAAAACCTGCCTTCTCTACGTACAAAGTTAAACCTACAGTCAGTAGGCACCTCTTAACCAAATATACACCCCAACCCACTACCCCTACTCCATCCTCCCACTCCCACCAACACCAGCCTTTATCTGTAAAGTTATGTTGGTACCACAGAACATCCAGTCCAAACTAAAGAGGTTGTGAAGGTGTCATGACAAAAAGCACCCAGTCCACGCTGTAGATGTGGTTGGTTGTAGGAGGGCATCCAGCCATAGAAAACCTGCCAGATACAGTCCTATACAAGCGAAATATGGTCACCCAATCAACCTTACCTCAAGTGGGACAATTCCCGTCTAACCCATGCTAACGTGGAAGATAGACATTAAACGATGATGATGATGATTATATATGTTTCTGGGGATGAACAGCAAAATGGATGCATTTTGATGAGGCTAATACTCTGGAGTTGCATAACTGCTATCAATAAATTTGTTGTTTATTTTGACCTTTAAAACAGTTGTAAGACAATGAATTTATCAAGTACTAAACCTTGTCTTATTTGTTTCCATTTTTCAATCTCACACACACACACACACACACACACACACACATATGTAAATGTGGTTGCTGTTAGGAAGGGCATCCAGCCATAGAAACCAAGCCAGAAACAGTTCTGTATGAGCAAGACATGGTCACCTGACCCAACTTGCCTCAAACCGGACAACCCATACTAGTGTGGAAAAAGGGACGTTAAACGGTGGTGATGATGATGATGATATATATCATCATCATCATCATTTTACGTCCGTTTTTCCCTGCTTGCAAGGGTAGGACGGGAACTGATTCTGGCTTGATTTCTACAGCTGGATTACCTTCCTAACACCAACCTCATTTACAGTGAGTGCTGGGTGCTTTTTTTCCGTGGCACCGACACGACCACTTTGCAGTGGAATGATAGGGACCCCAGTCCCTATCATCTCATTTCTACAGCTGAGCAAACTGGAGCAATGTGAAATAAAGTGTCTTGCTCAAGGAAACAACACATCACCCGGTCTGAGAATTGAACTCACAACCTTTCGATTGCAAGGCCAATGCTCTAACCACTAAGCCATGTGCCTCCATCTTACATATATATATATACACAGGCAAAAATCATATTCAATATTTAAAAAGACATAATGGGTGAATGAGAGAACATGAGATATAACTTCAGCTGCAAGTGTAAAGATAGAATGTATTTTACATCATTTGATATACCAGCATAAATGCATGTATATGTGTTAATGCATATATATATATATATATATATATATATGTGTGTATTACACAAGTGTTTACTTGGGTGTATTTGTATTTGTGTGTGTTTGTGTATATATATGTACATGTGCATGTATATATATATTTATACATGTACATGTATATGTGTAGATATAATTGCAACTTCATGCTGTCATTAAAATAAATAAACAATTTTGTTTTTCTTATATGTACTTATAGAAATAATTTATCTCTTAGACAAACATTAATTACAAAAACGAAGTTTGTCTAAAACACAGTTGTCATTCTTTTTATGACCACATACACACATACACACACACACACACATATAGTGAAGGATTTTATTCCCATTTACTTACCACACAATTTTCTGTTTATTAACATGATTGTATATGTTAAATTTATTATACATTCAACCATATCAGCATCTTCATAAACACTTATATTGTCTTAACATTTTTATATTTATAATATACATCATTTCCCTTCATTTATATAACACACACCAACCTGTCTCTACATAGAGCAACCTATGTCAGAATGGAAAACTTTATTTGAAATGATGAAAATTGTGATATGCACATACACATGAACACACACTTGGGGAGGGTCATATTGTTGTAATATTGCCAGAAATAATAACAGATCACACTCACAGTTTGGTTGGTTTTCACTTCGGTATCTTTTATATCTCCATAGTTAATTTATTTGGCAATCAATGTTTACCATTGATTGACCAGCGGTTAAAAATATATATATAAATATATATATATATAGTCTATCAAAGTTCTTTCGTAGCACATCTGCAACATCATCAGGGGTACTATTATGTTCCCTCCTATTGTATTGTAATTTCTACACCATTTTTCCAATGAAAAAATGGCGTAGACATCCAGTAGCTACAAGTGTCATTAACCGCTGCATCTGCGCATATCGTTATGGCAAGTCTGCATCTCCTTTGAAATCCAAGATATGTCTGTCTTGATATTCAGTGGTTTTTTGGTCACTACTTCTACTGCAACTGTTGACATTTGATGGCAAGAAGTGTTGCTATGAAACACAGTCCTAAACAGTGTGTTTGTGACTAGAGACTTCCTGCAAAAATATCCCATGAAACAGTATGGTTATGCATCTTATAAATCATGGAAACTTTAAAGAATCACCACAGGGAAGTTTTGAAAGAATTTATAATGTTATAATGAAAAAAGGGATACTGCAAACTATTAAACAGAAAGCATTGAAGTTTAATGGAATTTTTTTGTAACTGGTGTATTAGCTTCTCTATGACTAACTATGAAGGCAGTGAATTGGTAAAGCCATTAAAATGTTGGATAGAGTGTTTTGCAGTATTCATTCCAGCTCTCAGTGCTCTAAGGTCAACTTTGTCTTTCGTCAAAAGAAGTACCAGTCTAGTTCTGGGGTCGAATCTTCCACTACATTTCTTTCTCTCCTCTGGAAGAAATCAGCTGTGATTATACCTGGAGAGGAGATGGGCTCTGCCATGTTTAAAGTGCCCAAGAAAAATAGTATGTTACTACCGCTCCCCTACGACTCCACCTGGAGCTTCAGGTTCCTACATATATACATGACTAACTACTAGGAATTGAGATTTACGGTGCCATAATCTTCAGCATATCTTCATGTCATTTGGTATTTCTGCTTGATATCAGGCTGCTTTTCATTGTAAACCTTTCCTTGTCATTTGATAAGGCTCTTGAAGTATCTTTTGTTTACATTACATCCCTTGTATAATTTCTAACATTCATTAGGCCTTCTTTGATGTTCATTGTAAGTCTCTTCATTTTTCCATTTTTCTGCTTTAATAACACTTTCTTTATATTTGATTTAAATGTTCTCCAGATATGTCGTGTGTATCTTAGTTTTTTTAGAATTGGTACACTGTATCCCTGTGTGTTGTAAAAGGTGACAAAAAGGGTTGGCATTAGGAAGAGTATCTCGCTATAAAACATTGTCTCAAAACATGCCACCCAACCCATGTCAGCATGGAAATATGGATGTAAAAATGTTAATAATGATGATAATAATAATTGTTTCTACTTTTGGCACAAGGCCAACAATTATCCAATGCATTACTGGTACTTTATTTTATCGATCCCGTAAGGATGAAAGGCAAAGTTAACCTCGGCGGGATTTGAACTCACCTCAGTGGGCTGTGAAACCAATTGTAGGGCTTTTTTTTACTTTTACCAACTCTTTAATCCAACTTCTGTATTTATTCTTTTATTCAGTTTTTCTTTGAAATATTAATTTTATTCTGTCATGTCTATAGCCTATTTTAGAACTAAATAGCCTTCCATATTGTTTTTCTGTACAAGTTTCAATATGCTTAAAAGAAACTTTTCAATCTTATGTAATTCCTGTTTCTTTTAGGAGAGTTCCTCTGTAAGGGTTGCTAGGCTCAATAATTGTCATGAGTGACGAATGTAATGCCCATTGTCTGAAAGTGAGGAAAAATAGAGAGAAAGTAGCACCTTCACTTTGGTTGTCCACAATTAGAAGCAACAACCATTTTCTCCCCTGCAGAGGCTTCAAACATTAGATTCTACATTCCTCACAGCAATTGAGCTTATCAAACTTTTTTAGGAAATCTTCCTACGTATTGTTGAGTGTTGCTAACACGCGTGCGCGCACACACACACACACACACACTTATGCGCACACATATTCAGATGTAAAGAGTGTGGTTGGACCCTTTTTTCTTATTTGTAAAACATCAAATGAGCTTGACATGCATTCACTCATAGAATGTTGCATATATATTGTATAGCTTCCTTAACTGCTGTGGACATCTGCTGAAGATCATTATGTGCAAATACCTTGGACACCAGCATGAAACCATAGTGTAGATATAACAGTTACCCCACACATTCTTCATTATCATCATCATCATTTAACGTGTGTTTTCCTTGCTAACAATGGTTGGAGAGGTTCATCATTAACCATGTCAGTACTCAAGCAGAACTACTGACCTTTCAAATGAGCCACTTACAAAATGTTCTCGCACTCTTCTAAGTACATTTTATCATGGCATCAGCACTAGGGAGGTTGTCATGTCTTTGATACAGCTGAAAGGTCTCCTCTACCCTTTTTTATGGCAAGTTTTCTAGTTGGATGCCCTTCTTATCACCAACCTGTTACAGAGTGCATCGGGCACATTTATCATGTAAATCAATAACACGAGAGAGGTTGTCATACTCTTAACACAGCTGGAGCCCCTCAACTCTTTTGGCATAGTTTCTACAGTGGGATGCTCTTTCTATCATCATCTAAATTTATCCATTTAATCAACAATATTTAATTTTGTTACAAATAGTCTCAGTTGTCAATTGCTCCATAGTTATAAATTTAACCCTCTAGTTTCCCTATTTTACTGTCTATGTATAATTTTCAAACCATTTTGAAAATGATCAAAAATGTTAAAGGATTTAACAAAGGTTCTTAGATATAATCATGATGGAAGGTTTTAGATAAATATATACACTTTAAAACAGACAACTTTGTATTGTAAAGGGGCAGTTTCAGGTGGTTTGGTATCAAAAGGGTTAACTCATTAAGAATTCAGTGGAATTCTTGATAGAATAAGTAACATCTAGTTGTTGTACTTTTAGTTCTTAAAATCATAGCATATTTAAAAAATTATTTACATATCTAAAAATGTGAAAATTGAGTAATGACATTTGTGACTTCTCAACAGAATTGTTGTCAAAACCAGATCATCCTTGACTGAGCAACTCTTCTGATATTTATCCACCCATGGTTCTACAATGCAAAAATATATATTTTAAAGTGTTTATATTTATCTAAAAACCTTCCATCTTAATTTTATATAAGAACCTTTTTATATTATGTTCCAAACACCAGCTTAATAATGAGAAAGTTAATTATATTTACTAAATCCCTCCAAATACTTAATTATTTTCAAAATTACCTAAAACCTTCAACAGTGTCTTTCATTAGAAATATGTTAATGAAAGGGTTAAATAACAAGGTCAAATTCCATCTGTTTAGCATGTGAAAGGTTGTTATCTAAACTCTCTTTTGTTGGGCATATTTGTCATTGTTTTAAGGAAATCAATAGAACTCTTAAAATACTATCTACAGCATAATTACTTGTCTCTGTTGACTCACATTTTTATCTGAATTAACTGGTTGTTTTTGTAAGTTTAGTTATTCCTTCAATTCTAGCATGTGTTGTTGTAGTTTAACTGAAGGTCAAGAAGACCTATGGTCAAATGGCATTTAAGTTGTGGCCATCCTTCTTTCTAGCTCTATATTATTCAACATAATTCTTTTTTTTTTAAGAAAGTATGATTTGAGGGACATCTAGTTACTTGTTCTAGCAAGCTCACACAATTGTTGTCGCCTATGGAGTCATTTTATTTCTTTTATAATGTTATATTAAACACCTTTTTAAGAAGTTTTCTCTTGTATTAATTAAGAATTGAGTGATTCTGTTAACATGGTGTAGCCAAGAAAGATATAGATTTTATCATTGAAACTATTGATGACCAATTAACAATAAATCCTGTGAAAATAGAGAACAACTGCAATTGTCACATTTCTATTATCAAGTCAGAGTTAGCTTTGTAGTTTTCAAACACATTTATCGAATTGGGTTCACATGTGTTTGTCAGGGTTTTTTTTTCCTTATAGAATTATAGAATGTAAAATAAAACAGGTTATTTTATGCACAAGGCCAGCAATTTGGGGAAAGGGGAAAGTCGATCAAATCAACCCTAGTACATTAATGTTGCTTCATTTTATCGACCCTTTTAGGATGAAAAGCAAAGCTAACCTCAGCGGGATTTGAACTTAGAACGTAAAGGGCCATAACTATGCTACAAAGCACTGTCTGATGCTCTACCAATACTGCCAAATTTGCTGCCCTCAAGGTTATTTTATAATAAATAATAAACAAAAAATATGAATATGCTTCAAACTTTTGGATAAACTTGACTCAAATGGAACTGTTTGAAATATGTTTTTCTAAAGAATTGCTGAAATTCACATATTCCAATAATTGTGGACTTAATTTAAAAGGTCTGAATATGTACTAATATGTATATTGCAATAAGGAACTAATTATTAGCAAGGATCTAAAAAACATCCAACTCAGTGGCCTGGTATGTACTTGGTATGCCAAGTCAGTACAAACACTGTATTTACAAAGAGTACAGTAGTGTCTCTGTTAGACTGGCATGCATCATGTATTCTATATTTTCTGCTAACATAAAGCAGTCTTTAAATGAAGAAGAAGTATGGCTCTGATGCCTCATTTAATACATTCCTCTATCTAGATAACAATTAACAATGCTAGTAGAACTAGTGAGATATTACTATCTAAACTAGGGGTGGCAGACCAACAGCTGTCTGGAAGAGGTTTTGATTTTGTATTAAAAAATGCACTTTTGTTGATTACATAGTATTACATTTATTCTAATGTCCTGAAATTCTTTAAATAGTTATTTAAAAAATGTTGGTTGTCATTTATATTATATTTCATATGAGTTTAAGACTTATTAAATTAATTGGATCTATGGCTATATCTCATCAGCAGCAGCATCACCATCACCACCCCCACCATATTTTACCGTCAATTCTCCATGATTGCATAGGTTAGATATGTTGTCACATGCTGAGGTTAGACCAGTCCAGCTCGTACACTTCATTTTGGCTTGGTTTCTACGACTGGAAGCCTTTCCTAATGCTAACCACTTTACAGTGTGTACTGGGATCATTTTATCATGACTCTAGCACTGCCACCTTACATGGTGGACTGGATACTTTTTGTTGCAGCACCAGCACTACTTTATATGGTGGACTGGGTGCTTTTTGTTGTGACACCTGCACTACTACCTTACATAGTGGATTGAGTGCATTTTGTTGTGGCACAAGCACTACCAAAAATAGTATGGAATCAAAGAATCTTAAATATATTGTACAAAGCATATATATATATATATTACAATCCTAGTGCTGGTGTCACTCAGTATACATTGAACAGAATGGTTGGAAAACAGATGGAGACAGCATAGGGTAGAGGTGACTCTTTATTCTTACCAAAGTATGATGGCTTGTAGTGCTATTGCCATGATAAAATGCCTCCAGTACACTCTGTAAAATGCTTGGCATTAAGAAGAGCATCCAGCTGTAGAAACTATTCCAAAACCTGGAATGTGCTTGTAAGATGTTCCCTTACTCAGCTAGGATGGCAGTAACACCAAATAAGAACTGACTCGGAATGATGATGATGACTAACGTTTATAATTTCATTTTCACAATAAATGTAATTACATTTTTCAATATATTTAATAATAAATAAAAAAATGTTCTTTTTATACAGCATTATTAGATTTTCAAATCCCACCGAGGTTAACTTTGCCTTTCATCCTTACGGGGTCGATAAAATAAAGTACCAGTAATACACTGGATAATTGCTGGCCTTGTGCCTAACGTAGAAACAATTATTAGATTGTATTTATAAGGGCGGTGGATTGGCAGTATCGGTAGAGGGTCGGGCGCCATGCTTTCCAGCATAGTTACGTCCCTTTGCGGTCTGAGTTCAAATCCCACCGAGGTTAACTTTGCCTTTCATCCTTACGGGGTCGATAAAATAAAGTACCAGTAATGTACTGGGTAATTGATGGCCTTGTGCCAAAAGTAGAAACAATTATTAGATTGTATTTAATTCAGTGCTGCTTTCAAATCTAAAAAGATCCTTAGATTCTAATCAACAGTTAGAGAAGGTTGGATGAACTTTTCAAAATCACTACCATAAGATACATAGTTTCTCTTACGCCGAGGGAGCAACCAAATTTCCCTCAAACCAAAATCCCTCTTTTAATAATATATACTAGCAGAATGGCCCGGGATTCTAAAGATAGATTGGCATGTTTATCCCTCCTTTCTGAAACAGTACAGAGAAGTACGGAATACTTCGGCCTGGGGATGGTGTCTACATTTTGTGCTTATAAAAAAAATTTGCGGTTTAACTTAATTGTGCTTATAAAAAAAATAGGGGTTTAACTTAATTGGGTGCCGGAGAGTAAAATGTTCAACCCACGAAAGCCAAAACGATAGAGTTAAGTAAAAAGGCATTCGACAAACCGAACATGTATTTGTTGTGCTATGGTACAATGGAAGTAATAGTTACAGAGCAGTAAGCATGTGGGACAATTGATGCAAAAGTCCTAATAAAAATTGAAGTCGCCTTGGGTGAATAGGTAAATCATTTTCCATTACGATTTTCAAAAGCATGTAATTGCGTTCCCTCTCTTTTTTGCTGCTGTTGGTGTGATAGCAGCCGTTGGTCGTACTACTAACACAGTCTTGTCCTTCTTCAGTCAATCGTGTATATCCCCTTCTGCCTCATCTACCTAAAAAATGATTGTAGCACTTCCGTGTACACAATGTTTGATTAAAGTTTAAGCAAAGAATCGCTGCTTTCACCCTTAACAGGATCTTCTGAAACTAAAAAAATCAATCTGTGAACGCAGAAGTAAATATTTCGAAAAACGTTACACACTATACATATATATACATATATACACACGCACACACAGATAGCGAAGAATGTCTCAATGCCATACAGACAGATATTATAAGGGCGACGTTGTAGCTATGTATCTATCTAAAAGAATAACCATAGCTCATAAAGATAAAGATGTAAAGCAGTTCTGTGATCCACAAATGACTCTGCTCATGAGTTGCATGGAAAGTAACTTGATTTACTAATTTTAGTTTAATATATCTACCAATATTCTACCTCTAAAAGTCTAAAGTCTGTCTTAAGCTAGATGGCTTGTTAGGCTGGTGCTTATCCCGGTTTCATGGCATGAAGTGACTAAGAGTATAAGAGACCCCCCCCCCCCCCCCCGGACAGGTCACCAGTTCATTGCAGGGTTAAACCCCCAGGTATTGCTGGTCCACATTTACAGCTGAGTATACTGGAGCTATGTGAAATGAAGTATTTTGCTCAACTAGCCCAGGAATCGAAGCCATGACACTACGATCGTAAGTCCAACACCCGTACCACTGGGTCATGCGCTTCCACATAATATTCTACCTAATTAAGGTAGGATTTATTATGCAGTTAGAACTATGTAGTGTTGGTTGATATCTTATAGAAACAAGGTATTGTTTTTTAATGTACAAGAATGGTATCTTATTACATGTTGTTGAGTATTCAAAATAATACAGAGTCGGATATATATAGGTTAGACAATGAAAACAAAAAGACATGGTTCAGTGCTTAATTAATTCATTGTTTTACAGTCGTTTCGAAGAGTGAAATGACCATAAATTGTTATATTGACCATATTATTAGCCTCTACAAAATTGAATATATCCATTATATTTGGTCATGGTACTTCTATACTGGACAGTTTCAGACACCAGTCACTGACCTAAATAAATTGTAAGTAGTTGAATATTAAGAACTAATTTAAGCATCTTTCAATCAAAGTAAAAGAAACTAAAGTAAGTGTAGTGTGGTGGAGAGGGAAGGGGGAATTATAACGAAGGCTTGAGGATTAATCATGTAAGGTTTAATTAAGTCTGTTATAAAGCTTTCTTGCCTGTGCTAAATCAGGATTTCTTAATATAGCTGTTGAATTTTCTAGGCCTATAATGTGTTTTTTTTTTTTTGTATCCTGAAATAAAATATCATCATTAGAGTGTGCTCAGTGTAGTATAGAAGGAGATTTTATAGTTCTTATTCACTGAGTACATTGACCTTCATTAGATCTTAAAGTAAATGTTTGTTTATGTGGGTGTGTGCATGTGAATCTTAGTGGGGCTTCTTATTTTTTTGTTTAATGTTTTTATAGAAAAGTTGTTTGGTTTCAAGATTAGCACTGACTGAATAAACCTATGATCAAAGGCATTCCAGTCTTGACTATCCCATCTTTCTCAAACATAATATATCTACCAGTATCTTATCCAATATGCCTTTCCTTTTTCCTTATTAAAATGGTAGGGTGTGATCTGAGGGAGATTTGGCTGCTACATTTAGCACATTGAACAACCACATAGAGGTTTCTCTCTTATTTTCTTATTGTGGTAGTAATGTGGACAAGTCATGTGTCAGGTCTCGTAAATTGAAAAGCCTTGACTCATCTGTTCTTCCCCCACCTTCTAACTCCAGTATATATACATATAGTTATTTTTGTGAGGACTCTGTGCAGAGTATTGACTTAGGTGGATTTTTTAAAAGATGCTTTTAGGCACAGTTGTCTCGTTGAATTGTAGTGGGTGAAGATATTGTCACCTTAATTTCTGTGAGTATGAGAAGGTAGGGTGGGGATGAAGTTTTAAATAAAACTTCTTAAACTAAATCTGGAGATCCTTTAGAGAAGGAACAATTAGAATTCAAAGTTGTTGTTGAAACATTGAGAATTTATGGCATAGGTTTATCTCAAAAACATCCTTTAGTCTTGATAGCCTTCATCATCATCATCATCATCATCATCATCATCATCAAGGGTCGGATGGGTCTTCACAGAACAAGTCAGTACTGAAGTGGGCCTAATGACCTCCTAAACATGCTGGGGATCTGCATCTAACATGATCTCACATTCTATCAAGTACACCAGCACAAGGGAGGTTGTCATGTTTTTGACACAACTGAAAGGTCCCCTCAACCCTTTGTTTTGCCAGCCTTTTATGGCTGGATGTCCTCCCTATTACCAACCACTTTACAGCATGTACTGGGTGCATTTGTCATGTCCTTGACACAACTGAAGAGTCCTCCCAATCATGTGCCTTCTTCAATGAATTACATTTATTGTGAATGAAGATTACATTGTAGCTAACTGGAGTATTACTTCCAGATGTAAGCTGTAGTTTTTTTGTTTTTATAAGAACAAGAAAATCAATAATAAATCATTTTGTGTTGCTAGATAGTGTGGCAGATATTACATTAATAAATTTGGATGAGAATGTCTGTCTCATATTAAGCTGTCTCAGACCATTTGAAAGGAAGAACATAAGTTGTTGTTGATGTTTAGTCTTAGATCAGCCCTCACTGAATGAGCAGACTTATAACCAATGGTGTACTGTGACCACCCAAGGGGTTTTGTTTGTTTGTTTTATTGCAGATCACTTTAATCAATGTCTTTTATTTTTTAAATGGTAGGCAGTGATTTAAGAAAGATTTCACTATTACAAGCAAGTCAAGCATCAATGTAAGGACACCGTCGTTTCAGGCTCTTTCTGTTGTTTAAGTGCAGAAATACAACTAATTAATTAATATATTTGACAAGGAGAGCTGTTGTATAATTTATAAGGTTATAAGCTATAGTGATGTTATGCCATTGAAGTAAATCTTATACATGAGAATCACAAGATTTGTTGAATAGAATTTTGGGTAGAAATGTCAATTTAGCATGGGAACATGTATTCGGCAACCAATTCATATAGTTGTTTACAACTATAATAAGGTAACATGTTACTAGCTACATGAAATTTGACTAAAACCTCAATAAAGGTCAGATTTGCATCCATTCAGTTGCCAAATTGGGGATTTTAACCGAATTTTTGTATAGCAAGATTAAATCATCATTTTTACGTCTGCTTTATCATGCAAGTATGATCAGAATATACATGATAATGATGTGGACTGGTGATACCTTACAGAAAATTAAAGAATGATTGTTTTATGTTTAATCAACTGACAAGGTTAATATGACTGTATACACTGAATTTAACGAAGACTTCAAAGAATTTATTGAATCCTTCATTAAATCAGATATGGATGAAGGTTTCATAACAAGTGTTTTAAGGGCACTTTCCTTGCTGAAGCCCCATGGAAAGCTTTATACCCATCATGTGGTCCTTCATGAGACAATGTTTTACAGCTATATGCTCTTCCCTTTTACTTGCCTCTCACAATATTTCTCATGGCTGAGAGATCACTGATGTGTCACAAAGAGCAAAGTCTGCAGTAGATCTGGATCTCGGGTTGTACAGTTGGTTTCTGAGAAGGGACAGAGATAGGAAGGCAAGACACTAAATGTAATGAACGATATAGTTGATCATTGTTTCCATAAGTAAGGGTGATAAGGGAAGTAGTTAGCTGGACGAGAGAGAGAGAGAGAGAAAGATTGAAGATTGGAAGATGGAATACTTGATTACTTTCAGTGTTAATTGCAACACATGGTAGTGTTTTTCATAAGAAATATGATCGTGAAAGGGTTAATCTTTTTGATACCAACCCGCCTGACACCACCCACGATTCTATGATGAAAAGCCCGTTTTTATAATGTTCAGGTTTTAATTTATCGTTTTTTGTAAACCCTTTCTCAAGTTATATTCCAAACCACCAACGTAATAATGAGAAAGTTAATTGTATTATTAAATCCCTCCAAAATTTTGATTATTAAAAAAAAAATTAGTTGAAAATAAGTATATTCCACAAGAAATATGGTCATGAAAAGGTTGAACGTTTTTTGCCATTAAAACTAGATATGTTTGCAATTTTATTCTTTTAATGTTGTCCTCAATCCTATTGTCACCTCATTACTTCACTTGTTAGAACCATTAAAATATTCACATAATCATTAAACACCCCCACTCCCATTTTTAATTATCTTTGCATAATGATTTTTTATTTTTGTTTTACAATTGTAAATTTCCCCCATTTTTTTCTACTAACAAGCATATATCTCTTAAATATATGTAACAACAGAAGATGTGGTGTTGCTGTGAAAGGATGTTAAGTTACATGATCTACTTCAACAATTTGCAGTGTCTACTAGCCTCTGCATTCCACTGCATGCAACTTACTTTCTGGCAGCAATACCTTCCATATTTTAACACTTTATGTAGTAGTCAACCATTCCACTTGCCTAGATCTTCATATAATTTCTACATGTTCACCTATTATATCTTTTTGGGGAGAGAGGGGAAAGGGGTCAGTTGTAATTATTGGAATTGTTTATTAAGCTCAAAACCCATTTGTAGATTTTAGTATTGAATCCATCTTTTTTTTTTTTTATTTTTTTTTTATAGATAATTTGAACCCACTATAAAACTAATTACTTACACACACACACACACACTCTCTCTTTCTTTTTCTTTCTCTCCCCCTCTCTCTTCTGCATAGACTCCAGATATCTAACTAAAAGTCGTTATTGCTATTTTTATAGGAAAACTTAATCATCTATTCTTGTCAAATATTCATAACACTTAAACTTTTCTCTAATAATATCTTAAAGCTCTCTTCCTCTCACCCTCTCCAACTAGTTTCTTAACTCCAGGGAATCTAATTCTTCTGTTTATTTTTTCTCTCTCTCCCAACCATATTAGATTTTTCCTCTTCCATTGCCCACATTTCATTTCTATATAACACACATTTTTGACATTGCTGTCATACTACATGCATTTTTATGAAGACACAATTTTTTTTCTCACCATCATAGATAGCTCTTTGAAGCTTTTTTTTTTTCTTTTTCAACAGTTACTGAGCTCCTGTCATCACCACTTGCCCCTTTTTTAAAAAAAAAAAGGAAATTTATTTACTTTTATTTTTGTGGGGTGGGGTGTTTAAAGTTTCACTTTTTTTCAAAATAAAACTGTTGTAAAATATATGTTATAAGTGGAGGCATGGCTGTGTGGTTAAGGAGTTCACTTCACAATAATATGGTTTTAAGTTCGATCCCACTGTATGGCACTGGGGAAGGGGGTCTTCTACTATAGCCTCAGGCTGACTAATACCTACAGTGTGTGTATGTGTGGCTGTCTCCACATACATCTTCATATCAGCACTGTTTAAAGCATGTAGTGATATTTGTCTTTGTCCTACATAAACAATATATCTTGCAGCTTAGTGTTTTAATGGAGATCATTTGTGTATACCATCATCATTTAATGTCTGTTTTCCCTGCTAGCAAAGATTGGATAGGTCTTTACAGACTGAGTCAGTACTTAAATGAGTCTATTGATCTCACAGACAAACTGGAGATCTGCATCTCACTTAACATAGTGTCCCTCACTCTGAATGCATTTTATTGTGATACCAGAACTAGAGAGGTTGTCATATTTTTAAAACAACTATAGGATCTTCCCAACCCTTTGTTTGGCAGGCTTTCTACAGCTGGATGCCCTTCCTTATCATCAACCATTTTACAGTGTGTATTGAGTGTGTTTATCATGTAGATCACCAATATTAGAGAGGTTGTCAGGCTGTTGGCATTGTTTCTACAGCATGGTGCCCTTCCTATGGCCAACTACCTTACATGGTGTATTAGGTGCATTTTTGCAACACCAATACTAGGAAGTTAGTTGGTTATTGTCCCAACAGAAGATCCTTCTCTGCTGGGGTGGGGGATAGATACGATATTATGGATATATGGCAAGTATGGTGGGATTTGTCAGGGTAGTGAGTATAAGAGAATGGGTGACTTCCAATAAACATAGGGGAAGTAGTCAATGGTGTGTCAAGAATTGTTTTTTTTTTCTTTCTATAAATAGAGCATTGGCCAATCCATGCTAACATGGAAATACAGGTGCAAAAATTTTGTTTACGTATATTCTTTGAGTATGTGATGCCAAGAGTTTTTTTCCCCCTTCTTTTTAACCTTTGAAAAACCTTATTTCTTATTGGTAAATAGGTTCATAGCTTAAATAGTGAGGTTCATATTTTAACACCCTTATGTTCTTATTATAAATTAAACAAATGTTTCTGAGGTGTAAATATTCACTTCAGAAATAACTATCATCAATGAAAATGGGAATAATGAACTTATTAAGAATATTCCATTTTCTCTAAAGCTTTGTATTTATCTTTGTTTGTGTGAACTTAATTTTAAATGAATTTTAATTTCAGATTGTCTTTGTGAAAACGGGAAAGGCTATTGCCAGCAGAATGGTTCATGCTGTCATGAAACCTGCCTTGGTGGTTGCAGAGGACCAACAGCTAGAGATTGCTTTGCTTGCAAGCATGTTTATCATGACAAGGAGTGTAAGAAAACCTGCCCACCAAACACCTACAAGGTATATAGTAACAATAATACTATTTTGTTTTTCTAATTCTGCTCAGATTTCAGCAGTTTCTGTTTGAATACTTTGTAACTGAATAGTCCATTCTTTTATTTCTATTTTCCTTTGTTAAAAATATTAAACTCTGTTAATACCAGTAGTTTAAATATATATCTTTTTTTTTTTTTTTTTTCCTTTTCTTAACCCTTTAGCATTTAAACCAGCTATATCCAGCCAGAATTCTCTCACCTCTTTCTATTCAAACTGGCTATAACTGGCCACTCATATTGATGTTAAGGTGTTCTCAAAATAAATAATATTAAAATCTCCTAGATTTGATGTTATATGAGATAATTGTGTAAGATAAAGCCTTTACCACAAAAATATGATAATAATGTAAATGCTAAAGGGTTAAAAAACAAACAAAGATGGCTGTAAAAAAATATTTCCCTATATCAATAACAAAATTCTTTTCAGTACTTTTCCATCTTGTTCATTCATCAAAATGACCTGTATTTAAAAAGGTGAAGTGACAATGCTCATGACATATTTAGGCCTTCCTAGCCAGGTAAAATTTAGGCAGCTCATTGACTCTCAGCCTAAACATTTCCAGTAATAATATGGTTGGGGATGGAACCAGTGACCTTTCATGAGATGGAACTCTGCTAAAGGTATTCAGGGATCAGGTGGGGTGTAAACTATTTAGCAGAGCTTTTATATATATACTAGCAGAATGGCTCGGCGTTGCTCGGGCTTCTAAACATAGATTGGCATGTTTATCCCTCCTTTCTGAAACAGTACAGAGAAGTACGGAATACCTCGGCCTGGGGATGGTGTCTACATTTTGTGCTTAGGCAAATCATTTTCCATTAAGATTTTTCAAAAGCATGTAATTGCATTCCCTCTCTTTTTTGTTGTTGTTTTAGCTGCTGTTGGTGTGATAGCAGCCGTTGGTCGTACTACTAACACAGTCTCGTCCTTCTTCAGCCAATTGTTCCTTGATCTTCTGAGTCGGGCATATGCAAAGAGATTTGTCTTGCTTCCCACTCTTGAGCAGCCAACATATAGTTGCCCGTGTGAAAAACATGACTCTTCCAAAAGAAGACCAGCATCTGCCAGGGTCTGATCCTGGGATTTGTTGATAGACATTGCAAAGCTGACACGGTTCGCCGAATGGTTCGTTGGTTGTCTGTTTCAAGTGCTCCTCTGGTGGCAGTACGTTCAGCATCTTGCGACCGTCGAATAGCAGATTCCACTGACAATTCATTTGCCTGCCTTGTTCTTTTTCTTGCCGCTTTCGCAGTATTTCGACCAATGGAGTATCTCTTCCATTGAGGCATGACCTAAAAGCAGGACGTAGTACACTAAGACTAACTGGTAGAGTAAGGAGTAAACTCGTCAGTGATGCATGTGATTTCCGAACCGTTGACTATGTAATTGCTGGCCTTATGCCAAAAGTAGTGGGACTTTTTGGGTGGCATATTGACAGTAACAATGACGATAAGCCGTCTGTGCTTTCGTGAAATAAATACGTTTGTTTATATTTTGTTTTTGTGTATGCAAAAATATAGTGGTTAGAGCATTGGCCTGGCAATCGAAAGGTTGTGAGTTCAATTCTCAGACTGGGTGATGTGTTGTTTCCTTGAGCAAGACACTTTATTTCACATTGCTCCAGTTTACTCAGCTGTAGAAATGAGATGATAGGGACTGGGGTCCCTATCATTCCACTGCAAAGTGGTCGTGGAGGTGCCACGGCAAAAAAGCACCCAGCACTCACTGTAAATGAGGTTGGTGTTAGGAAGGGCATCCAACTGTAGAAATCAAGCCAGAATCAGTTCCCGTCCCACCCTTGCAAGCAGGGAAAAAGTGGACTTAAAACGAATGATGATGATATATATTAAAATAACAGATTAAAGTTTAAGCAAAGAATCGCTGCTTTCACCCTTAACGGGATCTTCTGAAACTAAAAAAAATCAATCTGTGAAAGCAGAAGTAAATATTTCGAAAAACGTTACAACCGAAGGAAAACAGGAAGACGATACTTTGGTTCGTGAAGACATTCCCTGGCAATGAATGGAAAATAGCGAAGATAATACATCAGCAATGAGAACAATGTTTTCATAATGTCGTAATGCAGACAGCCAGACATACAGACAGATATTATAAGGGTGCAACGTTATAGCTATGTATCTATCTAAAAAGACGGACTTAGAAAGAGAGAGAGATCGCTAACCAGCGCCTAACACGCCTTTAACAACAGAAAATTGAAAAATAAAAGCTGCAGTTAGTATCTTTAGACTGCAAGGAATATATAAATGCAAGTTTGATGTCAATCGGATTAGAAATGTGGATATAGACTTTGCAAAAATTAGCGGACGCGCACACACAGACAATTTCAGTTTTATATATATATATATGTATAGATATACATATATATGAAAAAGCAGAGGTTGATTAAACATTTTTCAAAAGGGTTAAATATAGAATGAGCTGATAAACAAAAAAAAAAAGAAGAAACAAACAAACAAAATATTCATGGCTGGAATGAATGCTTTTGTTAATAGGTTTTCTTAATCAGAGATGACCTAGGACTATTCAACTTTTCCACATACAAATCATCTGACTGTGTCTATATTATTGCAGCTATTACTAATATGAAGTCATCATAACTGTTACTCATGATCATGATCATCATTTAACATCCACTTTCCATGCTTGCATGGGTTAGATAGGTTGTCACGTCATAAGACAAGTCAGGTGAGGTGAACACGTGTTGCTCATACGTTTATCTTATCACCTTCTTCCCCACCGTCATTTACTAAATATGTGAAAAACAAAAGAATAAAAAGTGTCTGTCAAAATTGAGAAATATCGATGTGGTTGGGTTACCATCACAATTGGAACCTGCCAGTGATTGTAAGGACCCCAGTTGGATAACTCTCTTCCCAATCAAGGGAAGAAAAACTCTAATTTGGGATGCCATGTGCTGCTACACATTTCAACTTCCAACCTTGATGCTTTGGTCATAGCACTGGACACTGCCTCCTGTAACATGGGGAGTGGAAGATATTTGGTCATAGCACTGGACACTGCCTCCTGTAACATGGGGAGTGGAAGATATTTGGTCATAGCACTGGACACTGCCTCCTGTAACATGAGGAGTGGAAGATATTTGGTCATAGCACTGGACACTGCCTCCTGTAACATGGGGAGTGGAAGATATTTGGTCATAGCACTGGACACTGCCTCATGTAACATGAGGAGTGGAAGATATTTGGTCATAGCACTGGACACTGCCTCCTGTAACATGGGGAGTGGAAGATATTTGGTCATAGCACTGGACACTGCCTCCTGTAACATGGATGTGTTGAAGATATTTGGTCATAGCACTGGACACTGCCTCCTGTAACATGGATGTGTTGAAGATATTTGGTCATAGCACTGGACACTGCCTCCTGTAACATGGGGAGTGGAAGATATTTGGTCATAGCCCTGGACACTGCCTCCTGTAACATGGGGAGTGGAAGATATTTGGTCATAGCACTGGACACTGCCTCCTGTAACATGGGGAGTGGAAGATATTTGGTCATAGCACTGGACACTGCCTCCTGTAACATGGGGAGTGGAAGATATTTGGTCATAGCACTGGACACTGCCTCCTGTAACATGGATGTGTAGAAGATATTTGGTCATAGCACTGGACACTGCCTCCTATAACATGGATGTGTAGAAGATATTTGGTCATAGCCCTGGACACTGCCTCCTGTAACATGGATGTGTAGAAGATATTTGGTCATAGCCCTGGACACTGCCTCCTGTAACATGGATGTGTAGAAGATATTTGGTCATAGCACTGGACACTGCCTCCTGTAACATGGATGTGTAGAAGATATTTGGTCATAGCACTGGACACTGCCTCCTGTAACATGGATGTGTAGAAGATATTTGGTTATAGCACTGGACACTGCCTCCTGTAACATGGAGGAGTGGAAGATATTCAAATATTAGTACTTGACCATCTGCTTCTTTATCGTGCCAGCTGCCAATGAGACTTCTGGTGTCCTCGGTCCCCAAACTGCTGTTTTCTTCTTCAAAATTGGGAGTAGTGCATCCCACCCAAGGAAGGAGCCCAGTCTTACAGGTCCCTAACTAAACCATAAACTTTTTGCAAACAAGTATTCTAGCCTCCACATAAATTAAAAATATACTTTAAATTGTTCTAATGGGAAGGGAGCATTATTATATAACACTCATGGTTTCTTTCTCCCCTTTTCAATATCTTCCTGTGTATCGTCATCTTTTCACTTTAGTGAAAATGTTCAGGTTTTTCTCCTTTCTATAAAAATTCACAATGAATTTAGATACTCTATTAAGTATTTTAAAATAAATGATATAATTTGTTTTATTTCTTTCAATCTATTTATATTGTATTTGCCACTAAATTTTGAAATGTTTTGTTTTAGTTCAAAAACCGTCGCTGCCTCACTGAAAGAGAATGTAGATCTGTTGCGTATAATTTCAAGTTATTGGAAGCTAACATGACTACTAACAGGACTGCCCTTTGTACTGTACATTGTCCTGTTGGATATATTGAAAATCCAGATGACCCCAATCGGTGCCTGAAGTGCAAAGCCAGATGTCCAAAAAGTTAGCAATTTTATTTTAAATTTTACACCTTTTCATTTGAATTACATTATTCAATTTTGTTACTTCAAATTAATGGATGTTTGACAACAGTTTATTTTATATGAAATAAATTTCAACAACTTTCATCTCTATCATCAACATTGTTTGCCATCAGATTTTTTCATGGATCATCTTGGTCTAAGTCAGTTTTTATTTAGATTTATTATCCTCCAAGATGGATGATTGATCATGTTTCTCTTGTATATTTTGGCATGGTTCAATGTCTTCCTTTCTGTTGCCAACAACTCTACACAGTGTAATGGCTACATTTTGTTGTGCAATCAGCACTAGAGAGGTTGTCCACAGTAAAATTAAACGGTTCTATATTGTTTTTGTTTGTTTGCCAAGCATTTGTTTATACACTATTCACTCTTTCTCTTCTTGTCTTCTTCTTTACCCATTTATTCCTGAGATAATCATTAAGGCAGGGTCTCTAAACATGCCTCCCAGAGGTCCCTATCAGAAGCAGTCATCTCCAATTGATCTGGCTTCATCCCTAAGTGAGACTAATTGAGCTCATTGATGTTATCCAATCATCTTGCTCTTCTTTATCTGGATCTCCTGCCAGTTGTTTTTTCCCATAAAATCTATCCAGTAATTCTTTCCTTAGATATTCTAAACACATGCCCATAGTACTGGAGCTGTGATTTCTTGATTAATTTTCATTATATTGTTTCTACTTTTCCTTTTCTCTTTTCCACTACTTCTAATTCTCTCATCAATTATTATAGATACAGTGAATTTCAAATTCCTATAAATTTATGATCATATGATTTCTCAGTCTCCTAATATTATACTTTGTACTCTCTTATTACATTTTGTATATTGAGCCAATAATGGGGATACAAATTGTTATTGTGGCAAACAGTGCTAAAAGTTATTTAATTTTTGTTTCTACTTCCTCTGTTAATTATTCTTGAAAGTAAGAATCCAATGTTTAAAAGCATTTGGATTTGATACTATTCCAGTTCCCCAAGTGAAGTTAAATATAACTGATACTTCATGCTGAACTATATAATGAACAATTAGCTTTTAGATATTTCTCAGGAAAATAAATGAGGAATAAAATCATAATACAAAATGACAATTGCTTCATTTTGTGCCAATTTATTCATAGAACACAGTAAATTGTAACTCTAAAATGCTATAAAAATATTAAATCAGTGTTGTAGTTTACTTGAAGCATTGTGTAAAGTGTAGAGAATAGTGTTTTATTATACTACAGCAATGTAAATGTTAAATTAATTAAATGTTAAAAAGAAAGATAACAAAGATGTTTGAATGTTACCTTAGAATTGTTTAATAGTCTATATATTTCAGGCTAAAATCCCTTCATTAAATGAAGGATTGAGAAAACTAATTCAAAGCAGGATATATTATTGTTAAGCTGCCAGGCAGTGTAAGAAGTATTCAAGATATCTTGTATCCAAATTAGTTTCCTTAATCCTTCTTTTGGTGCAGGGATTTTATCCTGAAATAAGGGCTATTAAACAACTCCTGAGGTAATATGCTAACATCTTTATTATCATTATTTTTTTACATTTAATGACCCTCTTGTATTGCTGTAGCCTTTTTCTATAAAAATCATTGTCATATTGAAACTACTATTGATAGAGCTGCATTATTGAAAGGTTGTTTAATATATTTTTACTATTTTCTTCTGTAGAATGTCCTGCCAAAGAAATAAAAAGTATCTCATCTATCCAAAGTCTTAAAGATTGTACTGAAATAACAGGAGAATTAATTTTACAACATCTCGATGGTAATTTTTATTTCTTATTTTTTATACACTTGTTTATCATTGGATTGGTCATACTGGGCACCATCTTCAAATATATATGTAAGTCTATTGTATGTTTAATGTAAATGGTAAATATCATCATCTTTTAACGTTTTTTCCTTCCCATGCTTGCATGAGTTAAATGACTGTTGCATGCTGAGTCAGGTGACAGGGTCCTGGCTATATGCTTTGTTTTCGCTTGGCTTCTACGGCTGGATGCCTTTCCTAATGCCAACTATTTTACAGCATGTACTAGGAGCATGGTTTCTACAGTTGGATGCCCTTCCTAACACTGACCATTGAACAAAGTGCACTGGGAGCATTTAGTTGTGACTTCATCACAGGGTTGACTGGGTGTTTTTTTTAGTGGCATCAGCAGTACTTCATTTCAGCTCGTGAGTTTATGGGAAGGAAGCTTATCTTGTAAAGTGTTTGTTCTGAGTTGGGGACATGAATGAAATGCACTATAGAGTTTATGAGCCACAAGCAAAATATGATAATGTGATAGTATTAATCATACTACTTGGCTTCTGCTTATTGTATCAACCTCAGAAATTTGAACTCAGAACATAAAGAGAAGTACTCAAGGTGTATTTTATCTCATGCTCTATCTATTGTGCCTTTGGTGGAAGCAAGGAGGATGTGACTTTACTTTTTCCCAAGGCTTGGAAATGATTAAACCTTTTATTCAGCATAATCATAAACTAATTTCTTTATTCTACCTTACTTATTATATACCTTCCATATTTTTCAGGTATTCTTGCTCAAGAACTGGAAGCAAATCTTGGACAAATTGAGGAAGTTCATAATTTCATAAAAATTACGCGGTCAGATGGTTTAGTATCACTGTCATCTTTCAAAAGTCTGAAGGTTATACATGGCAAAAAACTGGAAGATGATAGGTACAATTATATTTTTTTCATTTTCCTCTTTTAACTAATAAGGAGAGATTATTTTGTAATTATTTTTATCCAAAACATAAAATAATTTCACATCATTTTATGTTCATTTTTTTTTCCTCCGTGCTTGCATAGATTAACCCATTAGCATTTAAATCAGCTGTATCTGGCCAGAATTCTCACTTTCTGTTCAAAATCTCAGATAATTATGTGAGACAAAGCTTTTACCAATAAGATATAATAGTCAATATAAAGTAATAATAATAATAATAATGAAATTATTGTGTAAAGTGCTCAGGTACACTACAACTCGTCAATATAGTACATAGAATAATACACAAATGCCAGGGAATGTGAATTTTAAAGGGTTAAACAACAATGTTATTACAGAATTTAGCATGTCTTTCTTTCATCAACAACTTTACACTATGGTTTTAATATTTTCTATTATAAAAAATATTTGATGTTGTCATTAAATTTTCTTTTTAAATCTTCACTTTTTACTAAGTACAGCGTAATATATACTGTTTGTGGCGAAAAGAAATATGTGGGAAGAAATTTTAAGATCAAAGATGAGGATGTAGTTTCAGATGATCTGTTGCACACCCTATGTTACCCATTACAACATCAGAAAAGGGATATTAAAACACTCTTATTTTTAGTAGTTGTTTTCAGGGATTTTAAAAGCCAGGCTGCCAAGAATTGGTTCGCTATTTAAGATAATTGTTCTCAATATAGTGTCAGGTCGCTCTTGAGTGCTACTTCAAATTAAAAGTGGATTTCCTGGACACTTGTAGGTTGTCAATGAAGAGAATATGTATTCTTTTGACACATCTGTCTACAGGCACTCTCATCTTGTACACACTTGGTTATTCAAGTAGCATTGTGATGAATATTTCTCTAAAACAAAATCCACCTGGAGAGTAAATATTCCCTTTTAGAAACCCCTATATAATTGAGATCCAGTGGCTACTAGGTCACATTTGCCAGTCTCATCCATTTATCTATCTTTTTATTTTCAAAGAACATACTAGCTCTAGTACTCTTATCTTTATTCATACATCATAATCAGAAAGCTACAACCAGATTTTGATGGTATAATTGTATCGATTCATCTTAGTATTTCAAATATTATCAATATGTCACATAGACAAATTTTACTGCTTTCTTAAAGTATGTTTATTGACTTACATCATAATTACATGTATAGATTGTTAAATGAGTGAAATTGTTAGATGGAAACTGTTCTGAATCCTGAAATATATCTGTGTGTGTGTATGGCACCATTTAAGCCCAATTTGTTTACAACCTACAGCTTAGCAGTTCAACAAAGATCTATGGAAATAAATACCATACTTAACAAAACAATAAAGCATAAGTTGGCATCAACAAGGGCATCTGTCTGTAGAATACTGCCTCACAATGACTCATCCAACTAATGCCAGCATGGAAAATCAGGCTTAAAAATGATAATAATTACGTGTCTACTGTTTTGCGGGTTTCCACTGACAATTATATTGTTTCTTTTCATTTTTAGATATGCTCTCTACCTTAGAGATAATGAAAACATTGAGAATCTATTTTCTGAAGAAGTGGAAAAGAATTTGGTCATAAAAAGAGGCAAGGTGTTTTTTCACGATAACAGACGTTTATGTCAATACAAAATTCGCAGACTAATGAATTATACCAAATTAAATGCTTCAAACCACACAGAGCATGACATATCTACCTCCAATGGTGATCTTATTCCTTGTAAGTACAAATATTTTCTTATTTTATATTACTTGTTTTTTCTCTCCTAAATGTGTGTTTTTTTATGCAGAAAAGCTATTAAATCATTTCATATTTAAATTAAGAATAGGAAGTTGACTGTGTACAATGTACAGAAAGTGTGTTGGAGTGAACCCCATTAAAAGTATGATATGCATTGGGTGGGTACATTGAGAATGTGGTGTGAAGGGATTATTATATAATATAGCTGTTACATTTAAGTGTAAAGTGTGTATGGAGGGAGATACAGATGGAGAGGATTTTCAGCTGGGAATGGTGTGAAAATGGAAAATGTTTTTTATTACCTTGGAGACATGTTGAATAGAGAAGATGGATCAGACTATCAGACTATGTGACAATATCTAGAGTAAGATGTGCATAGAAGAAATTATGGCAACTGAATTGTGTGCTAATGAGGCAGGGAGTGAACAGAAAGGTGTATGCTGTATGTGTGAGAAGTCCCATGATTTATGGAGGCGAGACAGGTGATAAACGGGGAGCAACAAAGAAGGTTGGAAAGAATGGAAATGAGAATGATCTGGAGGATGACACTTTAATGGCAATGTTATTAAATACAATCATTTTTAACACCATTTTGCCTGCTAAAGCAGGATTTAACCTTGTTAAAAGCTTCATACTCATCATGAGGTCTATTTTGACCAACCTTTTTTCTCACCTCTTACAATATGCAGGGATACATTGAACCTATTCTAAATCAGATACCCACTGCAAAATATTAAATATATGGGGAAAGTATAAAATAAGAAATAAAAATGTAAGAAACATAGACATTGAATGCAGATGTTTGAGAAAGCTGGAGAGAAATGAAGCAAGCATGCTCCAATGGATATGAAATGTTTGCATGAATAATGGAGCATGGAAGAGCTGAGAAAGAAACTGGGTATAAAAGGACTGAGTTGTGTGTAAGGTTGTGCTAGTACAGACATGTTGTGTGTAGAGCATAACAATTTAGTAAAGAAGCACTAGACAAAACAGATGAAAGGAATCTGTGGGAGAGGAAAATATGAGAAGAGACAGTGAAAGTTGATCCCATGCAAGAATTGACAAAGGACTGCAACAAATAGCATGATCCTATTCTGAAGAAAAAAGTATAGGAAAAATAGATATAAAATGATGATTAATCATATTGGAATATTTTGTTTTAAGTAATCCAAAATATAATATGAACTTTTAATAAATATAATTTCATCTCCTGGTCTTAAAATAAAATAAAATATTACACCATATTAACAGAATGTATTTTTCATAATACTTAATATCACTAAACTATTGTATTTTTTTTTTTAAATCTTAAAACTTTTCTTTCTTTTTTTTTTTTTTTAATTCTAGGTCAGACCAAAAATTTAAACCTTACAATTATATCAGTTTCTTCAACACTGGCAATTTTGAAATGGAACAAGTTTGAAATGGACGATTCTCGAGAAATGCTTGGTTATGTTATATATTATCGTGAAGTGTAAGCTCAAATTTAGTTGTCAACCATATTTTTTATCCTTGCTCTCCCTTCTCTCTCTTCCCCCCCCCCCCCTCTCTGACTATTTGTTATGTATAGTAACCTATACATTTACGAACCTGCAAGAGAACATCTACATAGTTGCTCAACCTGCTAGAAATAGTAGTCAAATCTCCTTCAAATCACACCCTACTGACTTAAGAAAAGGAAAAGACATATTGGATAATGTAGTCATAGATATACTATGCCAGAAGAAAACGATGGCCTTGGTTGTAATACCTTTCATCGTTAATCTACACTACAATAACAACCTCTATGTTTGTATCAATCTTTCATTATTTGCTTTTTCCGGTGAATTGGCAGTATCGGTAGAGGGTCAGACGCCATGCTTTGACGCATAGAGTTACGGCATTTGCCATTCTGAGTTCAAATCCCGCCGAGGTTAACTTTGCCTTTCATCCTTACGGGGTCGATAAAATAAAGTACCAGTAATGTACTGGGTAATTGCTGGCCTTGTGCCAATAGTAGAAACAATTATTTGCTTTTTCCTTGCATTCAGTTGACAACATGCTTTGCAATATATAGTTACAGCTCTTTACGTTCTGAGTTTGCTTTTCATCGTTATGTGGTCAGTATCATAAAGTACCATTAATGCACTGAGGTCTATATTTATCATTGTATTTTTGTGGTAAAGTCTTTACCTCACATAATATCATTACAGCCAGTTTGAACAGAAAGACGTGAGAGAATTCTAGCCGGATACGACCGGGTTAAATGCTAAAGGGTTAATTGGTTTTCCTTTTCCCTTCAAATTGCTGGCCTTGTGCCAATGTTAGAAAGAATTATTCTCAATAATATAACTCCCTCATAAACATTATCAACAACTCCCACACATACATACACATATTAGTCCAACTTTTTTTTAAAATGCTACATCTTTGAAGAAAAAATATAAAGGTCAGTTGATAAATGAAATCATCAATTTTTCATTATAAATATAAAGCTGATTAAATCAACTCTAGTGCGTGTGTGTCATCATCATCATCATCATCATCAACGTTTAACGTCCGTGTTCCACGCTTGCATGGGTTTGGATGGGGGTAGTCCCACTTGAGGCAAGAGTGATTGTCTTGCTCGCATAGGACTGTCTGGCAGGTTTTCTACAGTTGGATGCCCTTCCTAACACCAACCACATTTACAGTGTGGGTCTGGGAGGTTTTTACCGTGTTGCCTACACGGCCACATTACAGCGTGGACTGTGTTTTTTTGTCGTGACACCTACACGATCTCATTTGTTTCGGCCTCGATGGCGCGGCACCAACATAACTTTACATAGAACGGGGTGGTGTGGATGGGGTGGGGGCGGGGGTGGTGGGACGGGGTGTATTTTGTTAGAGATGCCTACTGGCTGGAGTAGGTTTTACTATATATTTAGGTAAGGCGGGTCTTCTCTGTTACTGAGTACCGCCAAAGGTCTCGGTCCAGTGACATTGTCTTGGAGAGGTGTCAGTGTGTGATGTCGGAGTTTATCAGCTCGTCCCAGGTTTTTCTAGGTCTGCCTATTCCGTGACTACCGTCTATCTTTATTGCCCTGCACTTTGTTATACAGCTATCGACTTTCATGCGCATCACGTGTCCATACCAACGTAGCCTTCTCTCGAGTAAACAACATCTGATCCCTCTTATCTCTAATTTTTTCCTTAGTTCGTTTATGCTTTGCCGTTCACGTATATTACTGTTACACATCCAGCGGAGCATGCAAGCTTCGTTCCTCTCTAGTCTGCGTATATCCTCTGCACACAATGCCCAGGTCTCACTGCCATGCAGCATTGCTGTTCGTATGCAGGCATCGTACAACCTGCCTTTCATTTTTAGTGAGAACCCTTTAGCAGCTAATAGTGGTATAAGCTCTCTGAACTTTTTCCAACCAGTTCTGACTCTAGCTACAGTACTTTCAGAGCACCCTCCCCCACTGCTGATTTTATCGCCCAGGTAACGGAAGCTGTCCACTATTTCTATAGAACCCTCTGCGCAATTGAAAGAGCTAGTAGTTTGTGGGCACTTGCTGCTACTTATTGCACCAGAGCACCGGCCACATGTAAAATCTATGTTCTTAGTTAGCTTACCTGTGATCCCACTACATCTTTTATGCACCCATACCTTGCATTTAGGACATAAAATGGAGTTTCTACCTACGCCTTTCCTACACACCGAGCACGACCATTTCCCAGAAGGGACCGCCGCCTTGTTTTCTTTCCTACAAACTAGTACTTTGGTCTTAGCCAGGTTAATTTTAAGTCCTTTTGACTCTAGGCCGTGCTTCCATGTTTGGAATTTCTTCTCTAGCTCGGCCATTGATTCCGCTGAGTGTCAGGTCGTCTGCGTATAGGAGTTCCCATGGGCAGCCTGTCTTGAACTCCTCTGTTATAGCCTGAAGGGCAATAATAAATAGTAGTGGGCTGAGAACAGAGCCCTGATGGACGCCAACTTTTACGCTAAACTCTTCACTATATTCGTTGTTAATTCTAACCTTGCTGACTGTTTCTTTATACATGGCTTGTATAGCCCTCACAAGCCATTCGTCAACGCCTAGTTTTCTAAGAGCCCACCAGATAATGGAGCGGGGGACTCTGTCGAAGGCTTTCTCCAAGTCGACAAAAGCTAAGTAGAGGGGTTTACCTTTAGCTAGGTACTTCTCCTGTAGTTGTCGTACTATGAAAAGAGCGTCTGTGGTACTTTTGCCTGACACAAACCCGAACTGCATTTCATCTAGGTCAATTCTCTCTCTGATTAGTTGCGCTATTACTTTTTCCGTGACCTTCATGACCTGGTCGATTAATTTAATGCCTCTATAGTTACTCCTATCTAGGGCGTCTCCTTTACCCTTATAACAGTTAACGATGATGCTGCTATGCCAGTCCTTCGGAACAACCCCATTCTGTACGACTTGGTTAACTATGCGGGTGACCATGGTGTGTCCCACCGTGCCAGATGCCTTCAGCATCTCAGCAACTATTTCCGAAGGCCCAGCCGCCTTACCCGTCTTCATATCCTTGATTGCCTTACTTATTATACTCCCCTCGACTAACACTGCTGGTCCCTCTATTGGGTCGATATGGGGGAGACTGCCTTTCTCCCAATTATTCTCCTCATTTAGTAGCCTTTCATAGTGACACTTCCAAGCTACCTTCTTATCAGCGTCGGTGATGGCAAGTGTGCCATCGTCGTTTAGTACACACTTCTCCCCGACAATATCACGGTTTTCCTTGACGCATTGCCTAGCAATCCTGGTGTGTATATATATATATACACAGGCAATGACACACGACCATGACCTCTGGCGTCACACAGTAATACAGAAGACCCGACTTCCCACAGGAACAAGCCAAAGCTGAAGCATATAGACAATATGCCCCCACCTCCTCCCACTGCAAAGTGGTCATGGAGGTGCCACGGCAAAGAAACACCCAGCCAACACTGTAAAGTCGACGTGTAGGCGCCACGGAAAAAAAAAAGCACCCAGCACTCACTGTAAATGAGGTTGGTGTTAGGAAGGGCATCCAGCTGTAGAAATCAAGCCAGAATCAGTTTCTGTATGAGCAAGACAAAGTCAGCTGACTGGACACTGCCCACAACAAGACAGCCCGTCTAACCCAAGCTAGCATGGAAAAACGGACGTAAAACTGATGATGATATATATATAGAGAGAGAGAGTGATAAAATCCCAATAATAATAATTTTCTACTTTTGGCACAAGGCCAGCAATAAGCCCCAGTGCATTTCTGGTACTTTATTTTATCGACTCCATAAGAATGAAAAGGATTTGATCTCAGACTGTAAAGGGCCGTAACTCTGCTGCAAAGCATGGTGTCTGACCCTCTACCGATACTTCCAATTCACTAATGATAATTGTGTCTACTTTTGGCACAAGGCCAGCAATTACCCAGTTCATTACTGGTACTTTATTTTATCGACCCGGTAAGGATGAAAGGCAAAGTTAACCTCGACGGGATTTGAACTCAGACCGTAACTATCCACTAATGAACAAGAATAAGATATCAATATAGCATTATTATGTTTATTTTCATGTGATATGTGTTTTGCGAATGATCAGCTCGAGGTACAATCAGTAGTGATCCCACCCGACTCTGGAATCAATAGTTCATCAAATAACCTAACCATTAAGCCACATGCCTCCACAAAGCATAGTATAAATGTAAATGTTGAACTATTTTTTATCATTAAAAAGGTGGTCAAAAAAATTATATTCTTAGAAAATTACTTTCAAATAATAAATATTCTCAGATAATTTTTTTCCCCCTTAATATTTATTGTTTTTTAAGAATCCTATTTTGCTCTCTAATTTTAATGTTAATTTGTTATGGAATCTTAAATCAATTCTAATTATGCTTCCTTTATCAATCTCAGAGCCAACAGAAGTGTTCCACTTTTTGAAAAACAAGATCTTTGCAGTGAAAATTTGTAAGTTTATTTTCCATTATAATGTAAATGTGATCTGTTAAATGTGATATTTTTTTAACTTTAAATATTTAATAAATGCCTCTCCCCTTCCTTTTTCTCTTCCTTCCTGTAACTGAATTTGGTGAACAAATTACAAAACCTGTTATATGTATATACCTGTATATATATAAAATTAAGTATGTGTGTGTGTCTGTGTATTACCTATAGGGGCCTACATCTTACGACCGATTTTCATGAAACTTTACAGGCTCATAGATTAGTCATCGGAGAGTGTTTTCTATATATCAGCGTATCGTTTTTTTTATTCCGGAGTCATTCTGCAGATAAAAATCGATAGGGGAGGGTCACTTTTTTAACGTATCGAAAAATAAGATTTTTGGCTCTGGCTCCCACATTTTGCTACCGATTTTGTTCAAATTTTAAAGCAAAATAGAATTTATCATTGCACATCCTGTAATGGCTTTATATTTTGCATTTGTTGTTCAGGGACGGCGTGGCAGCCGCTTAAATATTAAAAAAATACCACTTTTAGACTCAAATTTCCACTTTTTCGGCTCTAGCTCCCACATTAATCAACTTACTTTGTTCAAATTTTACACTAAGCTAGACCTGATTATTTCACGTCTTAAATTGGCTTTACATTTTGGATTTTTTTTGTTCAGGAACAATGTGGCAGCCACTTAAATATTCGGAAATACCACCTCTCCGCTCAAATTTCCGCCTTTACGGCTTTAGCTCCCACATTTTTCAAACAATTTCGTTCAAATTCGAAACTCCCTCCCCCAGCATGCCCCTTCGTCAGTCACCCGCATTTCTCAGTGATAGAGGTCATCACCACCCTCCCCCGCATGGCCTATGTGTGACCATAGATGAGTCATCGAGAAGCAGTTGCTAAGATCAACACCTTTTCATCAAAGCAGATATTATTTTACCTACCCAGGCAATGCTGGGTACTGTTGCTAGTACATATATATATGTTTGTGTGTGATATTTGTTTATGTCTTATGTAAATAGATGTTTTGGAGATGAACAGTTAAATGCATAAAGATCTATACCTTACTTTAACAAACATAAAAAGTGATGGTTGACATTGGGAATGGCATCCAGCCATAGAATTCTGCCTAAAATAACTTCACCCAACCCATGCCAGCATGGAAAAACAGACATAAAACTGATGATGATGATGAAGATATCTCCATGTTGCCAACTTGGACAAAATGTTTTTGAGGGGTTTGTGAAAGACTTGAAGATCAATTATTTTTTAAAAAAATGATGCTTGTACCATTTTCAGAAGCAATGTACTTTGTTATACTTGAGACTAAAGTTATACGCTGATTTTTGTAATGAATGAATAAGACGAACTGACATAGAGGTTAAAATAAAATATTACATTTATAGTTTCTCTCTTTTTTGTTTTTATATGTTGTTGAGTAACTTCAAATCAACATCCATTTTTTTTTTTTTTTTTTTTTTTTTTCCACAGATGGAAAACTGTACAGAAGCAGAAAAACCGCAAAGATGGATCAAATGAAGAGATCATTGCACTTAGGGTACTTAAACCATGGACCCTTTATGCCACCTATTTAAAGACTGATACTCTTTCTACAGCCAAATCAACAGGAATGAGTAGCGTCAAATATTTTAGAACAAAGGCTGGTGGTAAGTACTCCATTTTACTCCTGTTTATAGGAGAATTTATTGTGAGGAGTGTGAGCATCGTTTACTTGTCTACAGCTCAGGTGACAGTACTACTATCCAATGAGGGAACTTATACATGGTCAATTATCATACCTTACGATTTTGAATAAGAGAAGACCTATTGAATTATGTAGTCCTCATGGAGGAATGAAATGGGAGGGTTATGGCTGGAATGATTTTAATAGCAAACAACAACAAAATATTTTTACTGCTTCTGAAGCGAAGAGCAAGATCCTGTTGTCTATTCAACCTTCTATCAGCAACCAAATCATGTAGCCTCCATTCACTATCTTTATTAGTCCCCTCCATACCATCCCATCACTATCTCCCCCACCATATTTATCATACATGCATGGCTTAGTGGTTAAGTAGCTGGGCTCATAATCATAGTGTCTTGAATGTAATTCCCAGATCGGGCTGTGCATTCTGTTCTTGAGTGCCTAATATTTGATCATGTTGCTCTATGTTCTGAGTTCATATCCCACCCAGATAAATTTCCATTTCCTTCGTCCAGGGTCAATAAGTTCCAAATAAAGTAATGAGGTCTTAAAATGAACTAAAACCCTTGAAGATGGGGCCACAACATGGCTGAAACCAGTAAAATAATAACAGAAAATAAACTCACTGAAGTGTGTGTATGTGTGTATCCATAAATCTTTATTTAAGCTCCAGCAATTGTTGAACTTTATGTTAACAGCTTTCACAGTTCATGAACATCTATAAAAGGTTATGTGCAAAAGAAAATGACATTTCTCAGGTTTATTCCTCTCATTTCCAATTAGGGTGGTGAATTGGAAGACTCGTTAGAGTGTTAGAAAAAGAATTCCTATAATTGCCCTAACTATCTACATTCAGAGTTCAAATCTCCCTGAGGAGAACTATGCTTTTCATTCCCTCCAAGTCGATAAATCAATAACTAGCAGTCAAGTCAAGTACGATGGTTGATTCTTCTCATTTTTACTCTCTCTCTCTCTCTATATATATATATACATATATATATCATCATCATCTCATTTTACGACCACTTTTCCCTGCTCGCAAGGGTGAGACTGGAACTGATTCTGACTTGATTTCTACAGCTGGATGCCCTTCCTAACACCAACCTCATTTACAGTGAGTGCTGGGTGCTTTTTTTTCCATGGCACCTACACGTCCACTTTACAGTGTGGGCTGGGTGCTTTTTTGCTGTGGCACCTCCACGACCACTTTTGCAGTGGAATGATAGGGACCCTAGTCCTATCATCTCATTTCTACAGCTGAGTAAACTGGAGCAATGTGAAATAAAGTGTCTTGCTCAAGGAAACAGCACATCACCTGGTCTGAGAATTGAACTCACAACCTTTCGATTGCAAGGCCAACGCTCTAACCACTAAGCCATGTGCCTCCATATATATATATATATATATATATGCCTCCATATACACATATATATATATATATATATATATGTGTGTGTGTGCCTCCATATATATATATATACACACACACACACACACACACACATCATACCTCATTCTGTACCCTTCTCTCCGACACACACACAGAATCAGCCACACTGCCTAAATTGACACAGTGGTGTGGGCTCCAAATACAGTTGGAGTGACACATCAGTTGGAGTAGATTGCCATCACATCAATAAAGCAAAGAGACTACTGAAGCTGTACAATGACTAGAAAAGAATTGCTGTTACTTCAAATTGAATATTTTAAATCATCAAAGTTGTTGGTTATTTGTCCATTTTAAATGGGTTTATCTAAATTTTTTTATACTAAAACAATCCTGTTTTCTATGAGTGTTAGCTGAAAAGTTCATAGGCTGACTAAGATACTCATGGAATAACCAAATGAGGTTTATTTTCAACATAGCCCCTAGAAAAAAACAATGCAGTTATTAATAAGAAGAGTTGAAATTAATGCATGCAAGATTTCACAGCTCTTGCATCACTCATTCATAGTCAGCTTATGAACTCTTCAGCTGACCGTCGCACAATACAAAACTGTTTATATGTATCTACAATCCTCCTATAATAATTCTATGTAAGAACCTCTGTTAAGTTATGCTCCAGACATCAGCTTGATAATATGAAAGCTAGTTATGTTTTCAAGATTATTTGGAAATCATAAAGCAGTGTCTTTCATTGAAAGGTTTAATGTCTCATTATCTTTACTGGGAACAACATTGCTTGATTCATAAATATTATAACTACTAAAATCTGTGTAAACAGTGAGAATGGTCTTAAATCTACTTAAACCCCCCCACCCCCCACACACATGCACACATTTGCTGACAACTTTTTTTTTAACATTTAGAAAATAACATCATATATTATTTCACAATATTTTTAACAATTTTCTTGTTCAAATTTTTTTTTTAACTTTCAGTTCCGACCAACCCAACCAACCTAAAGGTAACTGCCAAGAGAGTTGGAGAGCTGATAGTTTCATGGGACCCACCAAAAGAACCTAAGGGAGAAGTAGATCACTATTTTGTTTACTGGCAGCCTGAGGTTCTTAATGTTGCAGACTACAGTATAAGAGATTATTGTCAAAATCGTAAGTTTTTACCTTATTACTTCTAGCTTTATTGGATTTAGTGGATTGGCAAAGTCGTTAGAGTGTTGGAATCAGTATTTATTCTGACTCTTTACTTTCTGAAGTCAGATCCTGCCGAGATCAACTTTGTCTTTCATCCTTGTGGGGTTGATATAATTGAATTTTCCCTTCTCACAAATCATTGTTTCTAATTTATCTTATCATCTCAAAAACATTATATTTATATTTATCCGTTTGACTATTTCTGGAATCATTACCGTTTCCATTTTCTAGTCTTTAAATTAATTCATTGTGGTGAATTGGCGGAGTGGTTAGAGCATACGACGGCATTGTAGTGTTGATTCCGGCTTCTGCATTCTGATAAGGCAGTTTTGCTTTTCATCCTTTCAGGTGTCAATAAAATAAAGTAACAGTCCAGGCTGGTGGATTGGTGGAATTGTTTGAGGATCACACAAAATGATTTAGTATTATTTGTTTTGGCTCTTTGCATTCTGAGTTCAAATTGTGCTGTCACTTACTTGGCTGATCAACTGAATCCATTGCTCAATTTAACACCACCATCTACCTTTGCGTGCCTTTCACAGGATCCGCTCTGTTGCTAGCATTCAGGCCAGATTTCCACTTTCGAGATATCTCCCTCCTCATTCCAGTTTCAAAAGCCCTAAAAACAAAAAGTCATGGGTACTGCCCATTCTTTCTTGACGAGGCATTAAAGGAGGGAAAAAAAGGTTCCAACTATAAGTATATTGCTAGCATTCAGGCCAGATTTCTAGTTTCGAGATATCTCCCTCCCCATTCCAGTTTCAAAAGCCCTAAAAAAAAAAAGTCATGGGTACTGCCCATCCTTTCTTGACGAGACATTAAAGGGGGTAAAAAAAGGTTCCAACTATAAGTATATTGTATTCTTTTATTTTTTTCCAGGTTTAAAACCAATTATAAAACATGAACAAAAAGAAAAAAAGACTAACGAAACGATGAATCCAAACTGTTGTGTATGTCCAAAAGACAAAAAAGTTGATAAAACTGAAGAGTCTGAAAGACAAATGCAGATTTTCTTTGAGAATTTTCTGCATAACAATGTCTTTGTTAAGAGGTAATTTCTGTTTTACTTTTATTCATACTTCAGTTAACTTTTCCCATTACTTAACTTCCATCATCATCAGCAGCAGCATTTAATGTCCATGTTAGTTTTTCGCATATTTTTATGGGGAAAGGTGCAGTTCCTACACAAGTACCGTAATACTCAAATGTAAGCTGACCCTACTATTTTATGTCTGTTTAAATTTCATATTTTTTGCTACCCTTCTTGCAAAGTATACTTGTCACCTATCTTCTCTCCTAGTATCCTGTTGGTGCTTCCCCCATTCTGCCATTCTTTCCATGTCTGTCTTTTGCCTTAATTGTCTCCTCCACTTTACTGTCCCATCACCAAGTCACTCTCTTTCTCCCTAAAGACATATTCCAATCACAGATTTCGTTTGTTGCCTTCAGTAGGTTATCTTTCAGAAATTCTCACTGCTCATATTTATTTAATCAATTTAAACGTTCGTATAGAGCCAATAAGCCATGACTGACTAGGGGAAGTATCTGGCACTTCTTACAGTTGAAAAACCAAAAAAAAAACAAGATATACAGAGATAAGTGAATATAAAAATAAGATAAAATAAAACAATTAAATAGGGAAGGCCAACAGGAAGCAAAATAAACATAAAAAAGAAAGAAAAATTGGAAATCGAGGGAAGCTGTAAAGCAGCAAAGAGGTTCTGTTTTTGAATCTTTTCATAACCTCCATGTACACAAAGATTTTGTTTATAGTTGGTAAGTTTTTGTGTCTCCAATTTTGGAATGTTTTTAATGATTGGCTTCAAGATGTCCTCTCTCAGACTGATAGTTTCTACATTGGAACAAATAGTTCCAAAGAGTTTCAGGAAGTCACCACAAGAATATAGAGGTGATTCTCTATGACCAGTTCATGATAAAATGTAGTTCAATTGTATATATCTAGTTCAAAGCCAGCCTTGTCTTTTTTTATTAACATTGCTCAGTGTTTTATATGTTTTAAATGTTGTTGGATCTGGTCGAGAAAGTGGAAGATTGAAATTTGAGAGCTTGTCTCTAGATTCTTCCCAAAATTTTCCCCATCCTTGACTTATTTATATATATATACACACATATACATATATTATTTTCTTCCCCTTTCAGAAACCCTGACATCTCCCTCTCCGGAGATGATTCCCACAATCGACAACGGCGGGAAGCAGTGGTGGAAGACCTACATGCAGCTGGTAAATATTTGCCAGCACACAACAATTTCAGTCGACCCAATACTTCAAGACAGAGTACGGAGCAACCTTTTCTTGTAATGGCTGTCTATAACAGCAGGAGTGTTGTGATTGGAAATCTTAAACATTTCCAGGAATACAATATAGAAGTAAGTATTCATGTTTTTCAGTCTGTAAAGAAAAACCATATGGACCATTACTAAAACATTATCACAGACAATTTCCTTTATTATTATTCTGTTAATTATTGAATATTTATTAAGTAACTTCAATTTAACATATTATCATCATCACTGTTTAAACATCTATTTTCTACACTTGCATGAGCTTGACGGGTTATGACATTATGAAACACGTGTTAGGTGACAATACATGCTCATATGGAACTATTTCTGGCTTGGTTTCTACAGCTGGATGCTTTTTTTGTCATGTCACCAGTACAAAGGTGCTATTTGTACATGTAATGTATAAATAGCACCTTCATTTTACATAGATTTACAATGTACCATATATTTTGAATTGAGGTTTTGTAGATTGATACTAGTTTCTATTGGTGTATTTTCATGGAAAAGGTGTGACTTATACATGAATATATAAAGTAATTAAAATAGGAAACTAATCAGGTATATGTATTGATAAAGATATAGTGAAAAATATAATATGGGCTAGGCAGTGAATTGGCAGTCATTAGAATGTTGGATAGAATGCTTTGCTGGATTAATTAAGGCTCTCTGTGCTCTAAGGTCAACTTTGCTTTTCATCCTTTTGAGGTCGATAAAAAGGTACCAATCCAGTCCTGGGATTGATTCTTCCTTTATATCTCTTTCACACTTTCACTCAATCACTCTCTTTCTTTTCTGGAAGAAATATGCAGTGTCCAGACCTGGAGAGGGGAGGTAATTTGCCAGGTTTAAACAAAAAACCCAAGACATGCTGTATGTCACTACGATGTCCCGATGGCTCCATCAGGAATTAAAGATCCATACATACATATGAGCATATTTACAACTTTCATTTATTTGACAGTTTATTTTCTATTACAATTGGCAAACAATAACATTCTATCACACTATCCAATGTGTCTTTTTTTTTAAACATTAGATTGTGATTTGCTAAGAGTTGGCTGTCATTTTTAGCATCTCAAGTAACCATGTAGAGGCTCCCTTGGCTTATTATTATTGTTTACTTGCAAGTCAACTCTGATTTGAGTAGTTCCAGTCATGACTACCCTGCATTTTGTATATCTCTAGGAGTACATTGTCTAATATATCTTTATTTAAGACTGTAGGGTGTGATTTGAAGGAATTTGGCTGCTATTTCTAGCAAGTATAAACTTCCTTGTGGGCTTATACCTTCCAGTAAATGAAAACAAAAGAAAATTGTAGTGGTTTAATCTAACGGACAGTTACAGGGAAGTATTTACCTAGATGCTAGTGTGGAAAATGGATGCTAAACGATGATGATGATGATCTTCATACTGTAGATGAAGGGATTTTGATTTTGTGTGATATATTATTATAACATATAACCACAATTCCCTCAAGGCTATGCATGTGTATATACACAAAAAATGATATACTAACAACTAATTATACTTATTTTACATCCAGTGTGCACAATATGAGATTTTTGTACAGTCGGACTACTTGATATTAGAGGATATATTTATGTGAAATATATTCAGTGACATTTTCTAGGACCGATTATGTCATCCAAGGGTTATTTCTATAGAATTGTTCTTTAAGATTAATTTCTATAATAACTCTTAACACTTAATGTCCTATACCACATGAAACCACATTTGCAAGGCATTCTAAGAAAGTACAAAACAGCACTATTCTTGTATTACACCATCATTGTCTAAAGTCTTTAGTATAATGCAAATTTTCACAAAAATCTGTCCACTAGCAAAGATACTATAAACATTTGAATGAACAGCCCGTTTTTAGATTTAAATCATTACAGGATGTTAAGAGGTGCATTATCTCAAAAGATGGCTATATAGTTATTGCTCATTCTATTAATCTGCATAACTTCTGGTAAAGTTTTAAGGGTGATTATTTTTTTGTCTTAATTGCAATTATTTTATTTTATTAATTAATATATATTGTATTTATTTAAAACTAGGTTATTGCTTGTCATAAATTTAAGGAAGATGGCAAGTTTTGCAGCAACAGAGCTATTGTGACAGCTAAAACCTTACCACTAGGTAATATAACAGTTTTCTTTATTCAAACAGGATATATATATACACACACACACTCACATACGCACACACACGCACACTCTTACACACATACATTTATATATATATGAGAGCTTATACCACTATTGGCCGCTAAAGGTTTCTCTCTAAAAATGAAAGGCAGACTGTATGATGCCTGCATACGAACAGCAATGTTACATGGCAGTGAGACATGGGCACTGTGTGCAGAGGATCTGTGCAAACTGGAGAGGAACAAAGCTTGCGTGCTCCGTTGGATGTGTAATAGTAATATACGTGAACGGCATAGCATAAATGAACTAAGTGATAAATTAGGAATAAGAGGAATCAGATGCTGTTTACTCAAGAGAAGATTACGTTGGTATGGTCACGTGATGCGCATGAAAGACGACAGCTGTATAAAAAAAGTGCAGGGCGATCAAAATTGATGGAAGTTACGGAGTAGGCAGACCCAGAAAAACCTGGGACGATTTGATAAATAAGATGCGAGAATAAGTACTCAATGTAGAGTTTAGTTATTCTTTATTATGACTAAGTGATGTGGCTCAGGAGTTTTTTCACTTGTGAGTACCTAATTGAAATTCCAGAGTAACAATGCTCATCACTTAGCCATAATAAAGAATATATGTTATATATATATTTATTGTTTGTGGTACTGGGGTCGGAAAGACCACAAATCAAAGAAGTACTCAAGACATGGTAAGATGCAGAGTGGGTATATCAGAGTAGAGGATCTACCGCAAGCCAGTAACATTTGTTTAAGTCTTTATATACAGTGGAATGAATACCTATTCTTGTGCCATGTTTAGAAACCAGTAAGGATTAGCATAAGGGAAGGTATCAAGTTGTAGAATACTGCATTAAAAAAACTCTCATCTAAAATATACCAGCATGGAAAAGCAGGCATAAAAACAAAGTTTTATTCAAATTGAAATAAAACTTTGTGCAAACGATAAAAATAAATATGTATTAAGAAAGCATATTTATATAATTTAGCCTATAGATATCTAATTTAAACTACCAAAAAGAAATTTTTGAATATAATTTTATTAACAACATTGTATGCAAAGTTTAGATGGCAATTGTTGTCAGGGGCTGTCTAGCTCAATGGTAAGAGCAGCCAGCTAGTGTCTGAAAGATATGAGGTTCAATTCCTTGTAGCGACTACAGGCAAATTTTTTCTATCTGTAATAGGGTATTTATCTGATTTACTAAGCAACCAATTGTTATTTTCTGCACCTGAGGTTCCTACATTAACTATGTACCCCATAAATATTATAATCTTTGCTGTGCACTTTACTACATCTGGCAGTATATTGATTCTTCCTCTCTCTCTCTCTTTCTTTTACTCTTTCTATCTCTCCCCCTCTCTCTCACTTGTTCATTATCCCATTTTCTTTTGATTCATTAGAAGCTGCTGACATCATCAATAGTTCTTCAGTGAATGCCACTTTAATTGTCAACGGCACAGGTGATATGCTCATTACATGGGACGCACCTGCTTATGCAAATGGTTTAATTGTCACCTATGAAGTAGCATACAAGAAAGCAGCAATAAAAGTGAGTTGATTTTTTTTTTTTTTTTTTTTTTTTTTGCAAGGTCAGTAGAGCATCCATCAGATCAAATGCATAACCGTGTTTATTTACTGATATCACTACTTTACATTCTGAGTTTAACCCTTTAGCATTTACATTACTCTATATATTCTATTATATTTTCACAGTAAACACTTTATCTCACATAATATCGAATCTATGAGATTTTGATATCATTTATTTTGAGAACAATACGTTAACATCAGTATGAGCGGCCAGTTACAGCTGGTTTGAACAGAAAGAGGTGAGAGAATTTTGGCCGGATACGGCTGGTTTAAATGCCAAAGGGTTAAATTCTGTTCGTTCAACAGTGTGTTGTTTTATCATTAGGTGAAAAGAGGGCGGTGGATTGGCAGTATCGGTAGAGGGTCGGACGCCATGCTTTGCAGCATAAAGTTATAGCCCTTTATGATCTGAGTTCAAATCCCACCGAGGTTAACTTTGCCTTCCATCCATACGGAGTCGATAAAATAAATCACCAGTAATGTACTGGGGTCGATTTAATCGACTTTCCCCTCCCCCAAATTACTGGCATTGTGCCTATACTAGAAATCATCATTAAGTGAAATAAGTGCCAGTCAAGTATGGGATTGATGTAATTAATTATACTCCTCACCCCTTTCAGGCCTTCATCATCATCATCATTTTACGTCCACTTTTCCCTGCTTGCAAGGGTTGGACGGGTCCTATTCAGCACAGCATCTCTCCACTTGTCACGGTCCTTTGTCATCCCCTCGGTGAGTTTCAGGGATCTGAGGTCTGCTCTCACCACCTCCGCCCTTCCCTCCGCTGGGACTTCCTGGCACTTCACCCATCGGTCATCCTCTACGCGCATCACATGTCCATACCATCTCAGCCTTCTCTCTTGCACACCACAACTTATCCCTCTTATACCCAGTTTCTTTCTCAACTCGTCTATGCTTGGTCGTTCATGCACATTGACATTGCATATCCAACGGAGCATACTTGCTTCATTTCTCTCCAGCCGTCGCATAAGCTCTGCAGTTGCTGCCCATATCTCACTACCATGCAGCATTGCGCATCTCACACAGGCATCATAAGTACTGTGGTCATTATAATCAACTTCTCCCTTCCTCACAAATTGCTGGCCTTGTGCCAAAATTAGATATCATTATTATTACAGCTGGTAGGGGGGCATTTTCCCTAGCGGTGAAAGTGGCCATGGCTTTTTGTCGTCTTTCTCCGTAAGTGACCCTCAGAGGTCACCCCATATTGGAGAATTTTCCAGGCATATTTTTTAGATGTTTGGTCTTTTGTGCAGTGTGAGGTCTAACATGATGATGACTCCTTTTCTGATTTTTAATGATGGCCGTTTTTTTGTTGCAAAGCTGCTTTTAAACGTCTTCACTGTTAGCAATAGATTTCAGCTATTATTGTTTGATTATCACCTAGTTGCTCATGATAAATTATTCCCAGCATATCCCACCACACGCACTCAGAAGAATCTTGGATGCAGACCACAACTGAGCCACTGACATCTTCGCTTAACATTTATGATAAAGTATCCATTTCTCATCTCTAGTCAACATGTTTGTGATTGTCTGCAGAGAGATCATGTGGAATCCATTTTCCAATATTTGACACTTTACCAGACCTTTTCAATTCACGACAAATGGTGGTATGGCTCACATTGACATCTGTGTTTAGTTTCTGCATCAACAACAGCTTCCAATACATCAGAATCCATCCCTCTTGAGCACCCTTTCCTTGATTCATCCTCCAGGCTGCAATTCCCGTTTCTGAATCGTGAAAACCATCTGTTTGTTCTGGAAGGATTTTGCTGCTGAAATTGCACTATTACATTTTTGAAATTCTTAAAGAATAAATGACAAATGTGTTCTTTACTTGGAGTGAACATGGCACCAATATAACAGCTTCAGTAAAAATAAATTTGACAAAATCTGAAAGAGAATTAAACATATTCCAAATATAAATGAGAAGTTAGATTTAAATCTAACTGGAGATTTACTTTAAAAAACTCACAGAAATTTTGTTACAGCATTATATATATATATGCCAGATACAGTCCTATACGAGCGAGACATGGTCATCTGATCAATCTTACCTCAAGTAGGACAATTCCCGCTTAATCCATACTAGTGTGGAAGATAGACGTTAAATGATGATGATGATATATATATATATATATATATATATATATATTATAAGATGCTTAGTAATAACCCAGTTAGAAAGTCTAGTAATGGCATCAACTCAGTATGACTGTCATTACTGAACTATAAATAACCTATACTTTTGTCACAAGACGAGCAATTACTCAGTGCATTGCTGGTACTTTATTTTATCGACCCCGTAAGGAGAAAAGGCCGAGGTTAACTTTGCCTTTCATCCTAAACGGGGTCGATAAAATAAAGTACCAGTAATACACTGGGTGATTGTTGGCCTTGTGCCAAAAGTAGAAACAATTAATTATAGATCAGTTGTCTAACAGATCAGAGTGTTGTTACTTTTAGTTTAGAAATAAAACTCCCTATTTCTAATCCAGTCTGTTACTTATCTGTACATATTCAGTAAAAGGATAGCTGATGATGATGATGTTTGGTGATCAAAACATAGTATTATCATCACTGATTAATGTCTATTTTCCATGCTTGCATAGGTTAGACAAGTTGTCACGTATTGAGGATTTAACAGATTAGGTAACCATGACTGGCTTGGTCTCAATGGCTGATTGCCTTTCCTAACACCAATTCTTTTACTAAACATGCTGGGAGCATTTTATCATGACTCAGGCACTACTACTACCTTACATGGTGGTCTGGGTGTTTTTTGTTGTGGCACCAGCACTGCTATTTCATTACAACTTCATCTCTTAAGATGAGGATAATAGTTTTTATTTTCATGTGTGTATATATATTTATGAAATTGATATTACAGGCTTGTAAAATCCGCTTAAATTTATTAATTTTTTTCTTCGTATATTTTTCAGAATAAAGACGATTCGGTTGTTTGTATTACACAAAAAGAATATCAAATGACTCGAAGTTGTCGTCTGCAAAAGTTGGATGCTGGCAACTACTCCTATCGTATACGAGCTACTTCTTTAGCTGCTGTTGGAAACTGGACAGAATACAAGTTTTTCCTTGTGCCTGAAAGACCAGGTAAGAATTTAATATAAAGAGATGTGAGTGTGTGGTATATGTGTATGTCTGACTATGTACAAGTATATTTTTATATATACATGATACCATGACAAAAAAAACACCCAGTTCACTCTATCAGATGGTCGTTTTGTTTTTTTGTGCCACTATAAAAGGCATTGAAGCCAAACACAGTTCATGAGTTCACTTGTCTCATAACGTAATAGCCCTTCTAACTCATGTAAGCATGGAAAATAGATGTTAAACAGTGATGATGAATACTGTTTAAACTCAGGTGTTCCCTGTTTAAGCAGATACTACATCATCAAAAACGTCCCAACCATGACTTTCCCAATGTATATCAAGGGCTACATTTTCCAATGTGTCTTTCCTTGTAGGTTTATGCAAAGCTGGTAATATCCCCAGGCCAGATATGAAATGTAAACTCCATTTCAAATTGCTCACTAAGTATTTTAGTAATCAGTACTAAATATAAATGATTTATGTATGGGTTATAGGTATGTATATATGGTGTATATAATGTACTTACTAGTAACAAAACAAAATAAAAGAATTCAAATTTGAGGCAAGTAGGCCTCTTAAAAATCAATGGTCCATGCAAACTGGCCCACCTGTTCTTCACTACCTAAGACTTGGGCTGGTTTTAAAACATAACATGATTTGGCTACTATTCCTAGTAGGTCAATCAATCATATCAAACTGCTTGAAGCCACCCACGATTCTATGATAGTAAGCCACTTATTTTAAAAGAGTTTATATATCTAAAAAAAAAACTTCTGTTATGTAAGAAGCTTTGTTAAGTTATGCTCCAAAGACCAGCTTAATTGTTTCTACTTAAGGCATAAGCAATTTGAAGGGGAGGGAAAAGTCACTTAAATCGATCCAGTGTATTACTGGTTCTTTATTAATCGACCCCATAAGGATGAAAGGCAACAACACCATTACATCTCTACCACTCTACCACTACATCACCACCTCTATTCCACTATACTACAACACCATCACCAATATACCACCACACAATCACCCATTATCATTCTCTCATTATCACTACCTCTCTACCACCATACAATCACCCATTATCAGTGTCATACTCTTCATTATGTGTGTAAATGGATATAGTGTTATTATCTGAAACAACAGTTAATTCTTTCTAATATTGTCTTTATAGGTTCACCACCCCCACTCAACACTGAAATGATAATAATAATTTCATTACTAAGTGTTCTGCTCACTGTAACTATTATCACTACTATTTGTGTCCGATATGGGTAAGTCCTATTAAAATTAATTTCATACATGATTAATTATTAACTCTAAATTAGAACCCGTAACTCTTGCTGAGTCGTAGGGGAACTGTAGTGACATGCAGTGTTTCTTAGGTTGTTTTTTTTAAACCTTTCGGAGCTCCAGTCATACGTGATTATTAACTCTAATTTCCCTCAATTATCAATATTAAGAAAATAATTGTTTGTCTTTTTCATCTTAAGTGTATGGTGTGTGTTTGCTGTAAACAGATATTTATATGTTCATGGTGGGACCCCAGAGTAAATGGCTTCTACTGTAGCCTTGAGTTGATCAATGCTTTGTGAATGGAATAAGCCCAACGTGAGTGTGTGTGTATTATGTGTATCCTCCTGGTTTTTAGAATAGGTACACCATATCCCTGTGTGTCGTAAGAAGTGACTAAGAGTGTTGCCGCCAGGAAGGGCATGCAGCTGTAATACAGTCTCAAACCATCCTTTCCAACCTTTACCAGCATGAGAAAGTCAACATAAAAACGATGATGGTGATAGTAGTATACTTATGTTTATTTATCAGCATGGGATGAAAAATGGTATATTCAAACAGAAATATCTTGTAGCATTTATGTCTGACTGAATTATCTACCCTTACATTTCATAAGAAAATGATGAAATAATTAGCAAAGTAATGAAGTTGACATAAATTATCTGAAACACTTGAAATCGATGCCCTTCCTTCATTTAGCAAGTATTTTCCTCTTGTCTGCCACTAAGAAGTTGGTATGGTGTACCAAGTTTTCCTATGAAACTCTCACTATCTTCTTCAAATATTTCTTAAGAGAAAAATTAAAAAAAAATGAAATACATGAAAGGTGGCTGTGTGTGGCATTTGGATATTGAGGAATTAATCAACCCTTTTGTTTTATCTTCGTGTTTATGATGAATTGTTTTTAATAAATCACTTTTTGTAAAGAGTCAGCTATTTACAATCCATCTTTCATAAAGTTTAACAGAAATTATAAATTTTAAAGACTTATTTACCGTATATACTCGAATATAAGCCGACCCCAGTATTTTATGTCTGAGAAATGGGCAAAAATCCAAACCTTATTTACACAGAATTTGAAGTTGGTGAAAATCGTCAAAATATTGACTCCGATTATAAGCTACCTCCATCCCTCTTCTACCATCTTTTTTTTTTTTTTTTTTTTAAGGTTGGGGGTTGGGGGTCACACATTCGTCAGTTTATATTTGAGTATATAAATATTAAAAGATCCATGAATAATTTGTTATGGATCTTTTAACTAATTACATTACTACCAGAAATCAATTGCTTGTCACCAAAATGAACTGCTATTTGTGACAGTTTTTACAGTTAGATCCTTCCTTGAATTATTTCTCTGATTAACTAAAATTCAATAATTATTAATTACATTTAACCAGTAATAATTCAAAATGTTTTTATTTCATTTCGTTCTCAGTATTTGTAGCCGGGGTAAGGGAGCCTCTTATGTTTCTGTCAATCCAGAGTATGCTAGTGCTCGTGAAGGTAAGTAGATCTTTTAATTCAAACTCATTACTAATATTGATTACTAATTTAGGCACAAGGCCAGCATATGGGGTGGTGGGGGAGCAAAGTTGATTAAATCAACTCTACTACTTAACTGGTATTTTATTTTATCGACCCTGGAAGGGTGAAAAGCAAAGTTGATTTTGAACTCAGAATGTAAAGAACCAGAATAAATACCTCAATTGTATCCCATAAATATTGCTATATTTGTCCATTGCTTCATATACAGCCAGTCTATATTTGGATAAGGCTAACTTTGCCTTTCATCCTTTTGAAGTTGATAAATGAAGTCCCAGTGAAGCACTGAATTGGTTTTCTCCCCTTCCCTCTCCTTTTACTATGCTCTAAGAAAGGAACCTACACACTATGGCCCCCAACAATCCTTTCACTACCACATACTGTTTGGATATGTAAAAGAGAGGTTATCTTTCGATGTCACTAACAAAGAATGGTGCAACAAAATATTGTGAAACTTGCAGCACTGAAAAAGAGCTAACCATAAGAATTGTTTGTTTCTATATATTTTATGTTTCTAAGAATTGTTTTTTATTCTTCTAAGTAAAGTAACATTAAATTTAATGTTTGGTGGTCCTTGTAGCTGATGCTCTTCCTGTAATAGAATTTTCTTTTGTTAATACACAAATATATCTGCATTGTAATGGTTGTTTTTATAAGTTACCATAGACAGTTTGTTTGTGTATGATACAGCTGCATTTAATTAACAAAAGGGGGATTTTTTTCTCAACTGCTACCATCTATGAGGGGCCCACAGGAATAAATTTAATTCAGAAGAAAGCCTTGAGCAAAAAAAAAAAAAAGAAATGGGTTGAAATGTATTGGTCTTCATAATACACAATAACTTGTTTTAACACCCAAGAAATGTTTAAATAAATAAAATATCAGATTATTTAATATTAAATCTTTAACTTGATGTCTAACCCATGCTAGCATGGAAGATGGACGTTAAACGAAGATGATGATGAATTATTACCAAATATTAATTGTAACATAATAACCTTTTAATCTGTCTTGTTGTAGTTTATGAACCTGATGAAACTGAAGTGGATCGTGACATGATTAGTCTAATTAGAGAACTTGGTCAAGGTTCTTTCGGTATGGTTTATGAAGGTATCCTCTTAACAAGTGGAGAGGATGGCGAGAAAGGCACCACAGTTGCAGTTAAGGTAAATATGAAATCTCTTTTTAAAATTATTTATTCCTTGCTTTCTATTTCTTTTTGAAGGAGTTCTGTAATTAGTGTTGCCCTGTACCCATCATTTGTGACAAATTAGTTTTTACAAGCTGTTTTTAATTACACCAATTCTTGTATGAATACATTACATATCTGCTTAACTCTTTTGATCACAACCAACCCAAAACTGCCCGTTTTAAAAATGTTTGTTTTTAATGTTAAAACTTTCCAGTATAATTATATTTAAGACTATATAAAGAGTGATGTGCTCATAACTTATAAAATATGGTAAAGACAGAAAAAGAAGTCGCCATCGGCTGCTATGAGGAATCAAACCTTGTATCTCCCAGATACTGGTGAGGCACTTTGAAGCAACAAGCAAAGTGACCATAACAACTCTTACTATCTTAAATTAGGTAACTGAATCACAGCTTTTAAATATAAACAAACATGTATACACAATGTTTGTTTATATTAAAGATATTTTTTTTATGTTCCAAACATCAGCTTACTAGAGAAAACTTTTGTTATTTTATTAAATTCTTCAAAATTTTTGATTATTTTCAAAATAAATTGAAACACATAGGCATTAGAAATAAGGTAACAAAATTAGAAATAAGGTAACATTAGAAATAAGGTAACAAAATGGTTAAATCTAGATAATCTAATTTAGGAAATGAATTGATGGGTGTTATTTGAAGAAAGAGATGTCTAAGTAGTATTTAAACTGGTGAATGACTAGCTTCTTATATTTGTAGTAATTATCTGAGCCAAACATTAGTTTGAATCTGAGCAGTGACTGATGTATCACAAATACTTTCATAACTCTTTTATATTAGATTGTATAAAAAATACAATCTTAATTTTCTTTCTGCCTCTTTCTGCCTCTTAGCATTTACATTACTCTACATTTACTATTGTATTTTTATGGTAAAGGCTTTATCTCACATAATATCGAAGCTATGAGATTTTGATGTTATTTATTTTGAGAATAGTACCTTAACATCAGTATGAGTGGCTAGTTACAGCTGGTTTAAACAGAAAGAGATGAAAGAAATTAGGTCGGATACGGCCGGTTTAAATGATAAACGGTTAAATGAACATGTATGCAGTGGATAAGAATGTTACGTGTTACTATCTTTAGTTTATAAATAAATGTTTAACCCCTTTTCTTACTGTATTTCTAATACATTGCCTATGTGTGTCTTAATTTTGAAAATAATGAAGAATTCAGAAGCAATTAATAAAATAATAAGCTTTTCATTAGCAAGTTGATTTTTGGAACATTTATTTAACAAAAAGTTCTTAAATACAATTATGGCAGAATGTGTGCTTATTTTAAAATAGTCAGCTTTGTATCATAAATCCAGGGTAATTTGGTATCAAAAGGTTTAAAGGAATAAGCCCTGATGACAACCAGAAATCAATCTGATTGGAATATTGTGTAATTGTAAATATGAAAACAGTTTTCATCTCTAACGATGAGGTTAATAGTCTGGGATAATGATGATCTTTTTAATAACATTTTAGATGTTTCATATATATATCTTCTTTCAAACAGTCAGTTTGATTTTATTTCTTCATACTTACCACATCATTTTGTCTGATAACTTATTTCTACCAAAATTGACTCGGATCAATCAACAAACCCTGACACTGCCACCTGTAAAGTGGAGGAAAGAAAGATAGCTACATAACAGAACTTATCTGATGGCTTCCTTTTCATGTCAGTTGCCGTCAAGGCCTCTCATGTCCTTGGTCCCCAAAGTGCCATTTTCCTCCACAAAATCGGGATGAAATCATTCTACATGAGGAAGGAGCCCCATGAGGTAGAGTGGCTGATGTAGCAGCTGTTGCTGCTATTCTCTGCAACAATGCCTTTGCCATATTGTCTATGGGGCACAGCTGAGATATACCATCTAGACTGGGTTATAGAATCTGCTGCTTGCTCCCCCTCTTTCCAATACATACATAGACAACTACACTCAAGCATGTTATCAGCTGTATTAACTAATCACAAAGGCTCTATATATTAGGTAAATATGACGTCCATCTTTTTCTCAAGTACATTAGTGACTTGTGTGAAACAATTTTGCATGAATCGAGAATTCATACTTGCACATATATTGCTTTAAGCCATCTGCCAATTAAAACCAAAAAGTGCAAAAAGGGTTGAACCACTTGCTTGGGGGAAGGTTTCTTCTCTGAAGACCTTCTGCTGTCTAGCTCTGAGATTTTCTTACCACTTTATTACTAATATTAATTATTGTTCTATTTAATGATTCTAGTTTGTTAGATTTCTGATAATCTTCCATTCTTCCACTTGTAGACAGCAATGTCTGCTGATCGCCACAGCTTTTTAAAGGAAGCTACAGTAATGAAGTAAGTGTTCTTCGCTTTAATTTCTTTTGATATTGTCGTCATCATCATCATCACCACCATTATCATTATCATCACCATTAATACCATCACCACCACCACCATCATTATTTAATATCCATTTTCTCTGCTAGCAAAGGTTGCACATGTTATCACAAACAAAGTAAATATTTAATCAGTGCTGTTGAGCTGGTGGGCTACAAATCACTTACATATTCCCATATGTATGGAGTGTACTGAGTGCATTTTATCATAGTACCAGCACTAGGGTTGTGGTTGTGTCTTTGACATAATTGAAGAGTCCTCCTAAATTTTTGTTTGGCAAGGTTTCTATGATTAGATGCTCTTCCTACCCGCAATCACTTTACAGATTATACTGGGTGCATTTATCATATTACACAAGAGATGTTATGCCTTAAACATAACTTAAGAGTCCTCTTCCTATTTCCAATCACGTTACAGAGTGTAATCGGTGCATTTTTTATAGCACTAGCACTAAAGAAGTTGTCAGTTATTGATGCAACTGTAGAGCCCTCTCTACCCCATGGATGAGGGAGAGAAGTAAAAAGGATGATAGGTACATGGCAGGTAATTACTTTCAATGAATACAATGGGTCTTTATTTTAATAATAGCATACACAACAAGAAAATGGGTGATTTTCTCTATTATTGTGGGTATCAGATAAAGAAGGACTGTGACAACTGACAACACATTGCTGGTACAGAGACCCATCCAATTCATGTCAGTATTGAAAATTTAATGTAAAACACTAATAATGATAATCTGTTCCTTAAGTTATCTACATATCCAAAATTTGGTGATGGTAGCACTTGTTAGGGCAGTAGAATAACAACTCTTAACGGGATTCTTAGATGTCCAGAATTGCATGCATGTATGATACACTGGAGGTACCAGAAGGTCGGTATGTGTACATCCTTCCCCGGCTCTGGGCCCAAGAGGGTCGGAAACCTGTGAACCACCTTCTATGATGTGTGTTGATCCAACCTTATACACAAGGACTTTTCAGTAAATGCAAGTCATCAACCTTCACTCACACCCCTGCTTCTAAAGAGTCCTCTTGACATGTTTTGGCATAGTTTCATATGTAGTTTGTCTTTAAAAGATATTAGGTAGCATGTGTCTATCTTGTCTTCTTTAAGGAAACATTCTTCAAGATTTAATATGTATTTGTTTTATTTTCTTGTGCAGAGCATTTAGTTGCAATCATATTGTGAAGCTGTTGGGAGTTGTTTCTGTCGTATCCGCTGGCCGACCTTTGGTTGTGATGGAACTGATGGCAAATGGAGACCTAAAACAGTTTTTACGCAGACATAGGCCTGATGATGAGGTAAAATTATTCCAATATTATTCACCTGTTTGTTATGAAGAAGAGATTGCAGTGCCTGTGGCCTTTTTGAGTACCCCAAGATAGAAGGATTTAGTTTGGGAGATAAAAAATGTTAACTCTTTCAATTCTTGTGCTGTTTTGGGTATTTTACTGCTCCAGATTAGGATTACACATTAAATTTTGCAATTTTCCAAAACATTTTATAATGAAATAGAATTATTTTGATCAAATTTGCTTTATTTACTTTGCTTGGGTCTGAGCTTCACAAATTAAACATAACCATACAAGAGGCTTGATGTTAAAAAAAATGCACCCGTACATTTTTGGGACTCAAAAGGTTAATATTTGTTGAGGGTAGTAGATGGCAGAATCAGTATATAGTTGCATACCTTTACATTCTAGGTTCTGATCAAGGGGTCTTAAATTCAAGAACTCAAAAGGGCCATTATGTCCTTGGGATGAAGTGCAGCGAGGGCATGATTTTCACCAGTTATAATGCTACTCTGCAATACAGCTGAAAGGCTGCCATTAATTTATTTATTTATTCATCAACATGAATATACATATGATAATAAGTGGAATTTGTGAATCACAAAAATTATTCTGCCACGGGCCATCGAAAATATGTTTGAGACTTCTGCTTTAATCTATCCAAGGTTTACTTTACATCTCATCCTTCTGAGGCTGATAAAATAAAATACCAGTCATCTACTGGTTCAAAAAAATCTTCCATCATAATGTTACGTAGGAGAACTTTGTTAAGCTGTAAACAGCAGTTTATAATGAGAAAGATTGCTTTATTGTGATTCTTTATAGATTTATCTGAAAATCATAAGCTGTGTTTTCTTTCATTAGAAATATGATAACTAAAGAGTTAATGATATCTTATGCTGAAAGATATTCATATTGTACTTTTGTTAATTTATTTTGTTATTTTTTCTAGGAATACGATGGTCGTAAACCCCTAACATTACAACAGACTTTGTGTATGGCTGCAGAAGTTGCTGATGGTATGGCTTATTTGGCTGATAAAAAATATGTCCACCGAGATTTAGCTGCCAGAAATTGTATGGTATCATTTGATTCTGTAGTGAAAATTGGAGGTAATTATTCTTTGTTATTTGAACTTGCAGAAAAACCACACTTCGGGTGGTTTTTCTGCTGGCATATGTAGTGTGCATATTGATATACCCAAATATATATGCATGTAGATATGATACATCAAGTAAAATGTAATTGACAATATGCACAGAAATTAAAGAGAGACTGTTACACTCTCTTCTGTAATGGGTTCGACGGGTTGACCCATTAGAGGAAAGTTGGGTCAGGTGACCATATCTTGCTCATATAGGACTGTTTCTGGCTAGATTTCTACGGCTGGATGCCCCTCCTAACGCCAACCACCTTTACAGTGTGTACTGGGTGCTTTTTGTCAGGACTCCTACACGACCACTTTATAGTGTGGGCTGAGTGCTTTTAGTCGTGTCACCTACACGACTACTTTACAGTGTGGGCTGAGTACTTTTTGTCATGACGCCTACATGACTACTTTATAGTGTATATATATGTATATATATATATATATGTGTGAAATTATTTGTTCTGTAATATGATGTTATTTTTTCCAGACTTTGGTATGACGAGAGATATTTATGAAACAGATTATTATCGTAAAGGCGGTAATGCCTTGTTACCAGTTCGATGGATGGCACCAGAATCCTTGAAGGATGGCATTTATACAAGTCTTTCTGATGTCTGGTATGGAGGAAAATTTCTTATATTTTGTACTCTTGTTAGATTATTTTTAGATGTTGCTTGACAGATGAAAATAATAGCTTAAACCTCTAGATACCAGCCTTCCTGAGAACACATCTGATTCTATGTAAAATTTGTTATTTGAAACTGTCCAGATTTAAATTTAAACCTTCTATCATCATTTTCTGTAAAAACATTTTATTGAATTATGTTCCAAACTCTGTCTTAATATACTACACTTCTTGGTGTTTGTCACTTGACCTGCTAGAAAAAGCTCCTTGAAACTACACTCAAATAAAACACTATTTAGATAACAGTTTGGGATGGTCATGCTCGGAGCACTTTGATCATAAATTTATTCCATCAGGGTTTACTTTAAAAAATGGCGACAAGGAAGGACGTTTGACCACGTTTTCATCTCAAGCAAGTGACAAAAAAGGCAGTGCTTGAATTTGAACAGTGCATAGCAACCAATCCTGACAGTAAGGTGTTGGTCCTCTTCGCAATCCCCACACATGCCAGATCACTGACGATCCCAAAGAATGTGCAGAACTCATTGCTGAGTGCTATGCAAGCATTTTTATTGTTGAAAACCAGAATGTACCATCTCCATCGTTTCTAACATCAAATTCCATAACAACTATGGAATTTACATCTGCAATGCTGTGACGTCACCTTAAGAATAAGCACAACTATGCCTCCCCTGGTCTTGATGGTGTTACATACCTGCTTCTCAAACGTGGCGGGTACTTCCTTTTGCACCAGCTTTCTTTCTTTCTTTCAATACTGTCTCAACAATGGTGCTACTCTGGAGCAGTGGAAAACTGCCAGTGTCATTCCCCTGTTCAAAAAGGGCGACCACACGTCACCTGTCAACTATCGTCCGGTCAGTCTTATTAGCTGCATTGCCAAACTGATGGAATCCTGTGTCAGAGAAACACTTTGGAACTTCTGGAGCTCTCACAGCCTCATCCGGCCCTTGCAGTTTGGATTTATCCCTAACTCCAGCTGCTGTGATCAGCTTATCGAGTTCCTTGAAGACATTACCCGGATCACTGACAGCGGCTCATGGGTGGATGTTGTTTACCTTGACTTCGCTATGGCTTTTAATTCTGTGCCACACAAAAGACTTATGGCGAAACTCTCTGCAATGGGTGTGAGGGATGATCTTTTTAACTGGTTGAAATCCTTCATTCTCAGCCGAAAAGGGGTAGTCACGGTTCTAGGACAGCATTCTTCACCATATGAGATGTCATCTGGTGTACCACAGGGATCTGTTCTTGGTCCCCTTTTGTTTGTGGCATATATTAATGACATAGATGCCAACTTAAAGAATGCCACAGTACTGAAATATGCAGATGACATCAAGCTGTACCTTGAAATCAAAAGGATTGATCATGAAATTTACAACTCTTTCCTACAATCAGACCTGAACACAATGCAGCAATGGATCACAGACTGGCAACTGAAGCTGGCTGTGGACAAGTGTACCACCATGCATTTTGGGAGGAAAAATCAGGCGTCCACATACTCCCTCCACAACACTGATATCAAGAAGTCCTCTTGTGAACGTGACCTGGGCATTACTGTCAGCAACGATTTGCATTGGACAAAGCATGTCTCTAAGATTGTCAAGAAGGCCGAGGGTGTCTTGGCATCACTCAACAAGACTTTTGTTAGCCGCTCTCCAGCCATCTATTTAAAGCTGTATACAGCTATGCTACGACCACACTTGGAATTCGCATCATCAGTCTGGAACCCCGATCTTGCTCAGAATATTGACCTCCTGGAAACTGTTCAGTGACGTGCAACCAAGCGCATACTCTCCATCAGACACCTACCATACTCTGAACGCCTTGCTTCCCAGGGCATAGATTCATTGAAGCTCCGATGTCTGGCAATGGACTTGGTAAACACCCACAAAGTTATTAACCATCTCGCCAACAACAACCCTGAGCACCTTTTAGATCTCCATGTGTCTAACACACGTGGACATGCCTACAAAATCAGAAAACAGCACAGCTCCCATGACTTTCGGAAACATTTTTTGAGTTGCTGAAGCATAGAACAAACTGCCTGCGTCAGTTGTTAGCTGCTGAGACACTGCATCCTTTAAAACCCTCATGCTTCCCGAAATTCGCCAAAACTACACCTGATGTCCCCCTTCCATACACATGCACACGTGTATATCATGACTCATGCACTGTTCATTTTCCTGACGTTTGTACATTACCCTATGTACTATACATACACTGTTTGATGAGTTGTAGTGCACCTGAGCACTGTACACAATATTTTCATTATTATTAAACAACACTTATGTGATAATTATCTTGATGTCTGTTGCGGAAGGTGATGCGAGCACTGTCAGATAGGAGATTTTTTTTCCTTCAATCTGGATGCCAACAGTTCGGCAGAGGACTTTGACAAGCTGAGATCACGAACTAGATCATTTAGCTCCTTTTGGGAAAAAGAATGTGGAGCATCATCGTCAAGAACCACTTCTTTTTCTTCATTTTCTTCAATACTGGAGGAATCTTCATCACTAATGTCAGGAGGTTCTCCAAAGACAGGTACTGGAATTTTATCACAATGAGCTACAGAACAACGTGGTGATTCAAGATCAGGATACATGAGGCTGCTCTGTTTCTTTCTGTTGATCCCAGTCAAATCAATAGTGCAGAAGAAGCAGTCAGTGTCATGGTTTGTCAGCTTCCTCCAAACCATGGGAATTCCAAATTTCAGACAACTCATCTTTCCCTTGGTCAACGACGCAGATACTCAGTGCATATCTTGCATACCATGTGTGGTGCCCAAGCTTTATCCTGGTCACCAAGTTTCATACCAAAATAAGCATGGCAAAGATCTTTTGGCTGAATCTATTTCATTCACCTGCAAAAGAAAAATACCCGTTAGTTAAAAATTGGAGCATGTAAACTCTTCAGAATTCATTTATTTAAAGAAATTAGTAGAATTTTGCAACATATAAATAAAAAATACCCGTACATGTAAACAAAAACGTAAAAAACATCATGTGGTGATACATAAAAAAGTTGAGCTGATTGAGCAAAACCAATGTAGTTTTTGGATTCAGCACATCAAAATTGACAATAAATTTGGTGTTGGCCAGTGTAATCTATCAAAGTCTGTTTTTCTTTCCGCATCATGGATCTCCATTGTCTACTGAGTCACTGCTTATTTCCAGGTGCCCATGACTATTTACACAAGACAGTTATTCCCTAGATAGTACACTAATCTACTGTAGGTAACATTTTTTTCCCTCCGAGTAATGAAGCTCAGCAGTGTGAGTCAACAAATTTATTTATCATTTCTTTTAGTTTGCAGTGCAGTCCACTGCCTACTGCAGAGAATTAAACCACCCACTGTAACTATTTAGGGTTAGGTGAATTCAGCAATTGACATTTAAGTATCTTGGCCACGGACACATTGCAGTGCTGATACAAACAACGAAACCTCTCAGTCAACAATGTGCAGATATTACAACAAATTAGCTACGTGAAGCATATTGTCATGATGTCTGACTCAAAGAGCGAAATACATGAAGCTGCCAGAGACACAGTGACATGGAGATCTGTTGGTAAAGTCGCATCTCGCTTCTTCTCACCAGGATGAGGGGAAGCTGACCAATTATAATATCCTATAAGCTCATCCATTCAAACTATTTTCAAAGAACTGTGCCTGTAATAAAAATGAATATGTTGATTTTAAAAGCCTTAAAATTACATAATTTATGTTTTGAAAAGCTGCCTAGCATTGACTGTTGAGTGTTTGTTTATTATTTTCCTCTTGTATATAATCTACAGTAATTAAAATCTGTGGAGACGCATGGCCAAGTGGTTAGGGTGTTAGACTTATGATCATAATTTTATGAGTTTGATTCCTGGCCTAGGTTGTGTGCTGTGTTCTTGAGCAAAATTCTTCATTTCACATTACTCTTGTATACTCTGCTGAAAATGAGCACCAGCACCAGCAGTAGCTGGGGGTTTAACCCTGCAATGGACTGGCATCATGTCCAGGAGAGATGGGAGTCTTATACTCTCAGCTGCTTAACATCATAGAAACTGGGATAGGCACCGGCCTGGTGATCCTCCAGACTTTAGACTTTAGAATTAAAATCTGTAATCAATAAACAATCTAGTTATTATTTCTATGGATTGTACTGAGATCAATTCTAATTTATTGAATTATTATTTTTAGGTCCTATGGAGTGGTCATTTGGGAAATGGCAACATTAGCGGCAATGCCATATCAAGGATTATCGAACTCTGAAGTGGTGAAGTTTGTTTCGGATGGCAAAATAATGGAAAAACCAGAAGGCTGTCCAAAACGCCTGTAAGTATTATATTTATAAAATTAAGGGTTTGATCATTTTTGTTAACTTTCTCCTGAAATGGTAGCTGTTAATATGCAGGTATGCTACTAAATGTCACCTATATCAATTACATAAATACAGTTGAAGTTAAGAAACATTTCTTAGAATTTTCTGTCATGATCATTTTCAAAGCAGATATAAAGAATATTCCTCTGCGTGTGCAGTGTTTTTCATAAATCTTGTATATGTGCTAACTGATGAATAATTAGAAGGTGGTTGGATGTTCAGGATGACAGAAGATAGAAACCAGGGAGGATTTGTTCATATAACTATAACAATGGAAACAATGATGATATGATATTGGAATAATAGTTTTATTTTTAAAATAACATACTGTATTTCCCGGCAACGAAGACGTTTCTTCCTCGAGAACGCATCCTAATTTTGACAAGCAACAATTTGAAAAAATATAATAAACAACCTTTGGCCTCCAGGATGCATAGTAGATTTTTGAGACTTCATCATCATCATCACCGTTTTACATCCATTCTTCCATGCTAGCATGGGTTAGACGGGTTGTCCTGTTGTGGGCAGTGCCTGGTCAGCTGACCTTGTCTTGCTCATACTGGAACTGATTTTGGCTTGATTTCTACAGCCGGATGCCTTTCCTAACACCAACCTCATTTACAGTGAATGCTGGGTGCTTCAGCTTCGGCTTGTACTCATGGGAAGTCGAGTCTCCTGTATTATTTTAGGAAAAAAGTAGCATCATCGATGCCGAGAAATGTGGTAGTTTTGGTGTGAGATTATATTTAATTTGAACCAATGAGCCAATGAAAGAGTTGCTTTGTGGTGGCTTAACCTGCTAGAAATAGCAGCCAAATTTCTTGCAAATCACACACCTTAGGAAAGAAAAGGGCACATTAAATATTGTAGTTGTTTGATCAACTGGACTACCTAATCATTAAATTAACATGTTAATGACTGAGTATTTCCATAGACACATGTACCCATAACATAATTCTTAGGTCAAATCAGTGT
>OZ024746.1:69036883-69086883 GCA_964016885.1 Eledone cirrhosa | reverse complement strand
ACTCTTCTTATTAATAACTGAATTGTTTCTTTCCAGGTAAAGTGACATTTGACTGTTCAAAAAAGACTTCAAAAGTAACTAGTAGCGACTTCTCTTGAAAATAGAAAAAAAATTGACATTGTTGTGTTATGAAGTACCTGCAGAAAAAGGGTTTAGCTCCCAAGGACATTCATGCTGACATGGTTGCTACATTAGGGGATGACGCTCCAGCGTTATCAACAGTGCAAAAGTGGGTAGCTGAATTTTAGATAATCTTGAAGAAACCCATGCTAGCTTGAAAGATAGACGTTAAACGATGATGATGATGATGACTCACGGTCTGGACGTCCTGCAACTGCCATCACCGAGAAATATTTTGATCATATTCACCACATGATGATAATTGACTATAATTCAAATAGCCAGTGTTAGCATATCCTGTGAGAGAGTTGATCAAAAGTGCACCTGGCTGATCACATCATGGGGAAATCTGTTTGAGGCAAATCCAGCTGGTTTTCTTGAACGTTTCCTAACCTAGAATGTGTGTTGGGTTCATCATTTTGAACCAGAGACAAAGAGACAATCCATGCAGTGGAAACACCCCTCCTCACCAGCTCCAAAGAAGGCCAAGGTCTCATCTACAGGGAATGTGATGGCCTCAGCTTTTTGGGATGCAAAAGGCATTGTGTTTATTGACTATCTTCAAAAGGGCTACATCATCAATGAAAAATACTATGCCAACTTGCTGAGGCAATTACGAAAAGGGGTCTTGTTTCATCAGGACAATGCTCTAGCACACAAGTCCTTGGTTTCAATGGCAGCTGTTGATGACCTTTCAGACCAACAAGATGCACCAATGGGATCCAAGCACTGCAACATGATGGAAGAAGTGTGTGGATCACAAGGAGAACTACGTTTAAAAATAAACTTCATTTGGTCACATTCAATGAGAATATCTTTGTCAGTCTATGAACTTTTCAGCCAACCCCCATATTTTGATCAACACCAAACAGAAACAAAAATCGATCACAATGAGATATTTCAAAACAAAATGTCAAGGGAGGTAACTAAACACTGCAAAACATTTTTCCCATCACCAGAAGGTGGTGTTAGTTACTGGATATTTTAAAAGAAGGTCATGAATACTGACTGATATTCATCTCGTGTTAAATAATACATCATCATATAACACCTATCTTCCATGTTTGCACAAGTAAGACAGGTTGTCATATTAGACAAGTCAAGTCAGGTGGCCATATCTTGCTCATACAGATCTGTTTGGGGCTTGGTTTTCTACGGCTGTATGCCCTTCCTAACGCCAATCACTTTACAAATAAAATAATTTCAGTTAAGTGCTCTCTTGTTTAATATATGTTCATTGTTTCTGTGTTTTAATTTACAGTTCTTTTATTTCCCTCATCTTTGCCTGAGCAAGTAGAGTTATAAGCCTTGTTCAGACGTAGAGCAAGATGGTTGTACAAACCTGACCATGTGTTTATTAGACCAGATATTTAACCACATGACATTATGTCTATGTTAAGCTTTTGGACACTGAACTGACAGAATTGTCAAACAGAATATCCAGCTGAAGTCTATTTTGCTTTCACCTTTCCTGGGTTGATAAAATATAGTACTAGTCATGTTCAGGGGTTGATATAAAGAACTGTTCTTTTCCTCTAAATTTGTGACTTTCTGCTCGGCCCTGAATTAACCATGAATTAACTAAACATGAACTCTCGGGTCTCGAATAATTTTTCCATGCTAACATAGGTTAGACAAGTTGCCCTGTTGTGAGACAAACCAGGTCCACTGACCATATCTTGCTCATACAGGACTGGTTTTGGTTTGGTTTCTATGGCTGAATGCCCTTCCAAACACCAACCACATTTACAGTGTGTACTGGGAGGGGTGTTAGGGCGTGGATGTATATGAGGTAGGGAAGCATACTAGATGTATGCTTCAACCTGTGCACATGGGAAGGTTGGTCTTCTGATTTATTGCATAATGCAAGAGATCTCATCCTGTGTCATCACCTTCAAGAGGTGTAAGGTCAGCTTTTATCACTTCATCCCAAGTCTTCTTACTCCATAGCTTCCATCCATCAACTTTGAACGCTCTACAACTTATATACAGCTGTCATCCTTTATACACATCACATGTCCATACCAATGCAATCTCCTCTCCTGCACACTGCATCTGATCCTTCTTATTCCCAGTTTCTCTCTCAGTTCATTTATGCTTTGCCGTTCCTGTATATTACTATTACACATCCCTCACACAGTATGGAAGCTTCATTTCTTTCCAATCTTTGTAGGTCCTCTGCACAGTGCTCAGGTCTCACTGTCATGCAACATTGCTGTTCGAATTTTTTCCATTCCATTCTCACTCTGGTTATTGTACTTTCGGAATACCTCCACTGCTAATTTGGTCGCCCAGGTAATGGAAACTATCAACTACTACTACCAAGCCCTCTGGGCATTTAAGGGAGTTAGTATCCTGTGGGTTGTTACTACTTATTGCACCTGTGCAACAACCACATATAAAACCTGCATTCTTTGCTAGCCTACCTGAAATCCCACTACATCTTTTATATACTTTGCATTTGGGGGCATAGTATGGAGTTTCTACCTATTCCTTTCCTGCACACTGAGCAAGGCCATTTCCCTGAGGGAATCTGGCTCTAATATCCTTTCTATATAGTAGGACTTTGGTCTTTGCCAGGTTCACTTTAAGACCTTTAGGTTCTAGGCTTTGCTTCCAAGTTTGGAATCTCTTCTCTAGTTCTGCCATAGAGTCAGCTATAAGGCTTAGATCATTGGCATATAGAAGCTCCCATGGGCAGCCAGTCTTAAACTCTTCTGTTATAGCTTACAGGATAGAGATAACTGAACTGCTTGATCACAAATCTAAGGAACAGAAGATTATATAAGGTTACTCAAAATTTTTGAAATAGCAGCCAAATCACATACTCCTAAAATAACTTTATACTTTTTGGTACAAGGCCAGCAGTTTGAAGGGAAGAGGAAATTCAATTAAATTGGCTCCAGTGCTTTACTGGTACTTTATTTTATCAACTCCATTACGAATGAAAGGCAAAACTAACTTTGGCAGGATTTTAACTCAGTAAGTAAAGGGCGATAACTATATGCTGCAAAGTATAGTACCTATCCACAACACCAAACATACCCATAAAATAATAAGAATGTTTTTTATCATGTGTCTGCTTGATCAAAGTTGATTATGAGCTAAACACAAACAAATATATGGTTGCAATTTTTAATGTTAGAAATCAATATTTGAAAGTAAATTATGTTGATGTATCATTATTTCTTCAACGGGGTGGTAGGTTGACAGTATCAGTGGAACGTCAGACACCATGCTTTGCAGCATAGTTATGGCCCTTTACGTCCTGAGTTCAAATCCTGCCAAGGTTAGCTTTGCTTTTCATCCTTACGGAGTCGATAAAATAAAGCACCAGTAATTGCTGGCCTTGTGCCTAAAGTAGAAACAATTATTTCTTCAACAATAATAGTACAAAGAGATGTGATAATACTAATTGTACCTCACAGCAGTCAACATGGCTTTTCATCCTTTCAAGAGTCAATAAAATAAAATACCAGTCCTGGGCTATGGATTAGTGAAATTGTTAAATGTATCAAACAAGATGCATTGTAGTATTTGTTCTGGTTCTTTGTAACTCATTTCTTGAATGGTAAACTTAATCCATTGCCTAGTTTTGAGTGGACATTTATCAGAGTTAACATTGTTGCAAGCATTGGAGTCAGGTTTCCCGTTTAAAGATAACTTCTTTCCACCAATTTCAGAGACCCTGAAAAAATAAAGGGCTGTGGGTGCTGCCCTTCCTTCTCTGGTTAAACACTTCTTAAAAATGGGGGGGGGGGGGGGAGATAATTCAGATGATTTTTTTTCCCTAAAATTACTATTATGCAGTTGAATACTAAAGAATTCTAGATGGCACTAAATTAGGATTACTTCAGCCATGAAAAAATGGGCTTACCTTTTAGGGACTCTCTACACCAGGCATGTCAAACATGCGGCCCTTTACAAGCACACCTGCGGCCTGCACAAAGGTTTTTATAGCGTGAGTATGTTTTATCCTCGTAATATGAAATAAAAAAAATTAGTTGTAATGTGCGCAATTAATTGTGTATGGCCCTCAAGGGACCTTCAGTTTGACATGCCTGCTCTACATCAGAGCCCAGTAAGTTTTTTGATAGTGGTGATGAATTGTGTATATATAAGAACTTGTCAGGGTGCATCTGTGTTAAGAAAAATAGAAGTTTTATTTTTTTTATTTTTGTGTGTGCCACTTTTATGAAATTATATTTTTGGTTTTAAAGCTGAAACATTTTTTTCATGTGTGCAATGGATTCTCAACCCTTTCTTGACCTATCAGAAATCTCCCTCAAACCACACCTTACTGCCTTTTGGGGAGTTGATAAAATATGGTACCAGGCCGATACAGTAGATTAATAGAATTATAATGAACAGACAGGATACATTGCAGTATTTTGTTCCAGTTCTTGGGATTTGAACTCAAAGTACAGCAAACCAGAAAGGATACCTCAAAGCATTCTCTCCGACGTTATAGCAACTCTGCCAATTTGCCGTTTTAAGGTATACTTTAAAAGAAAATGTTTGGGATACACATGTCTGCTTTTCTTAAGATAATAGGGTGTGATTTGAGGAAGATTTGACTGCTATTTCTTGCAGATTGAGTGATTACACTAGGGGCCTCTGCTATGGTTCAATTGTGGCAGTTAATTCGTTGATATACAGATAAATTGTTTTAATTAAGAGAACATTAAACAAATATAATGGTACACATGCTGATCCTAATTAGAACCAGTATTCTTTATGATCTTACTGACTAGTAAACTTGGATATTTTAATGACAAATCCAAGTGAAAATACAAAGGAAACGTATTTAATTTTCCTTCTTAATTTTTTTTCCATGCTGTACTATAATGATAATGAAAATTATAGTGTACAGTGCTCAGACGCACTACAACTGGTTAAAGATGCATGTATTGTACATAGAATAATGTACTTCACATTGGAGAATTTCTATAGCATATCGACAAGGGTAAGCTGAAAAGTTCACAGGCTGACTATGAAGGATTGTGAAATCTTGCATGCATTAATTTCAACTGCATTGTTTCTTTCCAGGGACAATGTTGAAAAATAAACTTTTTCTGCCACCCTCGTATTTTTTTAAAGAGACGTGTTACTAGCTCCTCACTTATCTCTTTTGCATTTTTTGGAGAAAGGAGCTCTGTGAGTAACCTGGTTACTATTTCTTCTAAAGACTAAAGTCTGTCTCGAGACTGGCTGGTGCTTATCCTAGTTTCCTTGGCATTAAACAACTGAGAGTACAAGACTTCCCACTGGACAGGATTCTATGTCAACGATACTGCTGGAACTCATTTTCAACTGAGTATACTGGAGCAATGTAAAATGAAGTGTTTTGTTCAACAATATAAACACACAACTCGGTCCAAGAATCGAAATCATAACATTATGACCGTAAAACCAACACTCTAACCACAGTTTCTTGCAAATCATAAAATCTCTCTACAAGATATCTATCCAAAACTGGATAGATATCTTGTTTTCATGTTTTCTGATCTTTTTTTTATTCTCATATTAAATATGATAACATTAACTTAAATAATATTTTTCGCGTGGAAGGAGTCTCAGTGATTTATTTTTCTTAATATCCTTATTTCCGCTTAAGGTGTAGAATCTGTCACTCCCTGCTCCTTCCCTCTTTCCTTTTCTTTCGTTGCTTAATTTATTTTTATTTTTATTTTTATTCTCTATTTTTTCGTGTCCTTGTTGCCATTTATATCGTACAGTTTTTATGTACAAGGAATAGTTAATAAAAACAAAAGAGATGGAAAGGGCAAGGATTGTTAAGCAACGAAAGAAATAAAGAAACAAGAGGAAGTAATGATAGACTCTACGTAACTAAGGCAGAGTGGTGTTTCGGCTGCGCCCCGAGGACATCCGCCAATGAAATCCGCTGCAACAGCCACCCCACCTCGCGGGGCTCTTTCCTCAGACGGGCTGTTGTCATTCTGATTTTACAGAGGTAAGCTGTATGGGGTCCGGGGACACCTGAAGCCTCGACTCGACTGGTGTAAAGAGGAAGTGATCGGAAAAGCCCCAGTATTTGCTTACCTTCCTGTCCTATGCATTGCGGACAGTGGCAGACATAAATGACGTAACGAAAAATAACTCTGTCTTAATTATAAGTTATCTCCCTTGTATTCCGAAACCACAGCGAATAATTCTAAATTTATGAAATATGAGTAAGTTTAAATCTCATAATATTTCTTTTGCATAGTTTAGGACTGATTAGCAGTTTCATTTCCTGTTGTTCTAAAAATTACTTTGTATCTAAAACCTTTCTCGGGCCAACATTCTAAATTATATTTCATAGTTAGAAATAGAAGCTTTCATAGGTGTCATATCTTCTGTTGTCAACAATGGATGATTACATTCAGCATGCAGATCCACTGGAAAAGATAGTTGTTTACGTTGGTACATTAAAAATATGGTCACTTTGAAACGTGTGTGTGTGTGTGTGTGTGTGAGCCATTATCACCACCATCATCAACATCGTTTCTATGTTTGTTTTTCCAAGGCATATGTTGGACAAGACTTTTTGAGGCAGTAATCTATGGCCGAATGTCCACCTTGACACCAAAGCTCACTTGTCTTTTTGCATTTCTGTTTCTGTAGGACATAAACAAAATCACCACCAGAAGTGCTGCCAGACGATATATCTATGCAGGTAGTGTGTGTTTATTTTGAGCAAAAAAAAAGAAATTTTAACCTGATAGTGGGGTTTAGAACCTTCTAAGAAATGGAAAATGAAGGGTTCTAAACCCCACTATCAGGTTAAAATTACTTTAGTCAAAACATACGACGAAAGCTTGTATTTCTAATTTCAAACTCGCTCGCTGTTTCAAAACAAACATATTTCATAGTATTTAGCAAAAAGATGTAAAATTAGTTTCGCTCTAACAATGTTTGTTATTGCTTTAAGTAATACAAACAACAAACTTTCCCTTTCATCAGAAATATTAAATGTTTGAAGAACAACCGAAAATATACACTCCTAACTAATTTCCATCTTTCAGTGAAATATTTTTGCTCAAAATAAACACACAATACCTGCATAGATATATCGTCTGGCAGCACGTCTGGTGGTGATTTTGTTTATGTCCTACAGGAACAGAAATGCAAAAAGAGAAGTGAGCTTTGGTGTCAAGGTGGATATTCGGCCATAGATTAGTGCCTCAAAAAGTCTTGTCCAACATATGCCTTGGAAAAACAAACATAGAAACGATGTTGGTGATGATGGCTCGCGCGCGCGCACACACGCACACACACACACATTTCAAAATGACCATATTTTTAATGTACCAACGTAAACAACTATCTTTTCCAGTGGATCTGCATGCTGAATGTAATTATCCATTATCCTAGTTTCCTTGGCATTAAACAACTGAGAGTACAAGACTTCCCACTGACAACAGAAGATAAGACACCTTCTCCAAGTAATATGTTTTCTACATTAAATATCTGAGCACTGAGCCCTGTACACAATAATTTTCATTATTACTGAGTAATTACTGGCCTTGTGCCAAATGTAGAAACAATTATTATTATAGTGGTGTGTTGGCGGTAATGCTTTGATACATAGAGTTACGACCTTTGCCATTCTGAGTTCAAATCCCGCCGAGGTTAACTTTGCCTTTCATCCTTACGGAGTCGATAAAATAAAGTACCAGTAATGCACTGGGTAATTGCTGGCCTTGTGCGAAACGTAGAAACAATTATAGTGGTGTGTTGTCGGTGATTTGGCAGCATTGGTAGAGGGTCGGACGCCATACTTTGCAGCAAAGAGTTACAGCCCTTTATGATCTGAGTTCAAATCCCGCCGAGGTTAACTTTGCCTTTCATCCTTACGGGGTCGATAAAATAAAGTACCAGTCACCACTGGGGTCGATTTAATCGACTTTCCCTTCCCCAAAAATTGCTGGCCTTGTGTTGGCGGTGATTTGGCAGTATTGGTAGAGGGTCGGACGCCATGCTTTGCAGTATAGAGTTACGGCCCTTTAAGGTTTGAGTTCAAATCTCGCCGAGGTTAACTTTGTCTTTTATCCTTACTGGGTCGATAAAATAAAGCACCAGTAATGCACTGGGGTAATTGCTGGCCTTGTGCCTATAGTAGAAATCATTATTATTATTATTATAGTATTGTAAAGGCACGTGGCTTAGTAGTTAGAGTGTTGGATTCACAATCGTGAGGTTGTGAGTTTGACTCCCGGATGGGGTAGTGTATTGTGTCTGTGAGCATGACACTTTATTTCATGTTGCCCCAGTTCACCCAACTGAAAAAATGAGTTGCAATGACACCAGTGTCATGCTGTCCCAGCCTTTGTCTTTTCCTTGGACACCATTATATATAGTATATATATCGTGTATGTATTATGTGTATATGGTGGACTGGCAGTATCGGTAGAGGGTCGGACGCCATGATTTGCAGCATAGAGTTACGGCCCTTTATGATCTGAGTTCAAATCCCGCCGAGGTTAACTTTGCCTTTCACCCTTACAAGGTCGATAAAATAAAATACTAGTAATGTACTGGGATAATTACTGACCTTATGCCAAAAGTAGAAACAATTATGTGTATATGGTGTATATATATGTGATAAGACTAGTGCCAAACTGAATGGGCCTTTCCCTTGGACAACATCTGTGGCATGGAGAGGAGAGACTGTTATGCATGGGTGACTGCTTGTCTCCCACAAAAAAACATTTTGCCCGGGCCTATACCTTGGAGGGGAACTTTCATCATGGATTATTAGCTCTATACGGACATTTAAATCACTTAAATAAATAAATATATTTTCAGATTTTAACTCATTAGAGATAAGCATTTACATTTACAATACATTTTGATCAACTTGATCTCTGATCATCACCAGATGTTTTATTCCTGGATGTGAATGCAGTATCAGACTGTATTTGAACTTATCCCCATGACTACTGATTCCTGCATACATCTAAGAACAAGGCACCTAATATTTTGTGTTTTTTGCCTAGCTCACCCAAAGCAAGGTAATCAAGCCACTAAAATGCAAGGGTTTACTGAGAAGAGAGAAGGATAAGACAGAACATAATTCAAGGAGAAAGAAGATGATGATTGATGTTGCTTTTGAATTTTTTGCAAATTGTAGTGGTCAGGAAAGCAAGAAGCTGGAAGAGAATTCCATTGGTGAAATGTACAAGGGAATAAACTATCAGAATTTATTTAGGGAAAGAGCAAAATTGATAAAATTAACCCCGGTATTTGACTGGTACTTTATTTTATCAACTCCAGAAGGATGAAAAGTAGAATGTAAAGAGCCAGGACAAATATTGCAACAGTATTTTATTTGGTGCTTTACCAATTCTGCCAATCTTCCACCCTCAGGTGTCCGTCACATCTTCGCTTTCACTTTCAAAGTAACTATCATCATCAGAAATAAATACGTCTGATTCATTTGAAGCTAAATCACTAATATTATCTTGTGTTTCTTTTTCATTTCGAATGTCGTCGCATGTAAAACCTTCAAAGTCGGTATTTGCTACTTTGGGAAGCCGTGTTGATACGCTAAACATCTGTTATACTTTCAACGTTAAAAAACACGTGTTATTTCAAGTTGTTTCACTATATTAAGAGTTAATTTTCACGCTTAAAGGCTTTATCTCGCAGTAATCTCGAATTGACGAGATTTCGATGACGTTAATGGTTTGGATATATATCGCAACGGTGAAGTAATGGAAAACTAACAGATTATTAGTTTCAATTATCATAAAAAATAGTAATTTGACGGCCCAAATTTCAGTGCGACCTACCTGCGAGTCAATGGCAAATAGCCTATTTGTTAAATGAAAAGTGGGTGTGCGACCTATCTGCCAGGGCGACCTATACGCGAGTATATACGGTAATAATGGTCAAAGATCAAATCAATCACAACAGAGTAGATGTGGATATTAATATAATTCCTATTTCTAAAGATGAAGCTATTATATTCCTACACACATAACTCCCTGTGGAGTTGTAGGGGTGCCATAGTGTCATACAGTATTTTTTTAGTATTTCTTAAACCTGGCAAAGTCCATCTCCTCTCCAGGTCTAAACAGCTGATTTCTTCCAGAAAAAGGCAGTCAACCTTAGCAAGTTTAAATATTTTGTTAGAAATTTGGTCCTGGAGGGCTAAGAAATTTAGAGTTGTTAAATTAGTAAGACTTGAACTTGGAATGTAAAGAGTTGGAACAAATACCACAAGGTATTCTATCTAATGTTCTAACAACTCTGCTAGTTTAACACCTTACATTGTCAATATATTATCTAATCAAAATATCTTATTAGACTTTGGCTCCTGAAGCTCTAGAATATTCTTTCTAAGATGGTATAAATCTGCTTGTTTCTTGTTAGTAATTTATAAAGTAATTGTATTCTGAATAAGGCAGCCATTTGGCAGCCATTAGAGTGTTGGGTAGAATGCTTTTCAGTATACCTTCTGACTCTTTGGGCTTAGAGTTCAAATTGTGCAGAAGTCAACTTTGCCTTTCATCCTTTCAAGGTCTATAAAAAGTGTACTAGTCCAGTACAAGGATTGATTCTTCCTCTATACCTCTTTCTCACTTCCTCTCTATCACACACTCTCTCTCTTTCTCTAGAAGAAATCAACTGTGTTTGGACCTGGAGAGGGGATGGGCTCTGCCAGGTTTAAAATGCCATATGTCACAATGGCATCCCTACAATTCCACCAGGTGTTACGGATCCATACAAACACATTGTGAATATCATCATCATTATCATCATTTTACATCTGCTTTTCCCTGCTAGCAAGGGTGGGACGGGTCCTATTCAGCACAGCATCTCTCCAGTTGTCACGGTCCCTCGTCAAATGTGTATCATTTCACCTTGGAAAATAAACAACTTTTTATATCTTAACTATAGAGAGCTGAAAGCTACTTGGGGCTATAAAAATTTATATATATAATTTCTTATATTTGAGATTTAGATGGAGTTGTAAAAGAATTATCTGATATACATAAGGGACAGACTATGAAATTAAAAAACCAGAAGCAAACAGTAGAAAGCTTGAAGGTAATTTTCTGAATTTCTTTTAGTATTTTATTCATTGGCAATGATTTGCAACTGTTTTCTTAATTAACTATTGTCTTTGATAGGCTGCCTGTGATCCCACTACATCTTTTATGTACCCATAGCTTGCATTTGGGACATAGAATTGAATTTCTACCTACTCCTTTCCAGACCTTGGATCATCTTCAAGATTCTCCCTTCCCCTCCTAAATTCAGCTGCCCACTTTTGCACTGTTGATAAAGTTGGAGTGTCATCCCCTATGTAGCAACCATGTCAGCATGAATGTCCTTGGGAGCTAAACCCTTTTTCTGCAGATACTTGATAACACCATGATGCCAAATTTTTTCCATTTTCAAGAGAAGTCGCTATTAGTTTCTTTTGAAGTCTTCTTTGAACAGTCAGATGTCAGTTTACCTGCAAAAAAAGCAATGTAGTTATTAATAAGAAGAGTTAAAATTAATACATGCAAGATTTCAGAGCTCTAGCATCACTCCTTCATAGTCGACCTATGAACTTTTCAGCCCACTGCTGTATTATTTTGTTCAAAATCTTCGTAATTGGTATCATTTTTTGTTTTCCCTACATTTAAATTCAACATTTGTATTTTTTGTGTCAAGCTTAAAGAGAACATATCTGTTTGGTTGACATTTCACTTTGTTTATCAAGAGTTCAGAATGATTTTCATGGTATCCACCTAATTTGTCATGCAATAACTATAACTAACACACAAAATCAACTTTAGTTGGGTGTGTTCCCCTAACAAATTAAACTCACAGAATATCACATATAAAGGAAACCCAAAATATTGTTGTTTCTATCATTTTTTTAAATATCCATTCTCACATTTTAAACATCAAAAACACAGTTGCAGATAGGTTAAGGAGTAAGGCAACTGAACTGAAGATCATGAGTTATATACTCTACTGTAGCTACTGCTTGTGTTCAGAAGAAGGACACACAGTTGTGCTTGTTGTATCTTGCACCAGCTTGTAGTGACCTGCACCACCTTATAGTTTTAATACAAACAATTCACATACACCAAAGAAGAGAAGGAAGAGATTGAATATATCTAGGAAATACAATATATTTGGAGTTGTCTTCCATGCTTGTCAAATGATTCTTAATAATATTGATCAATGACAAAAATGTTTTTTTTTTCCCTCAAGCTTCTAGTTAACTTATTTAGTGGCCTCTATATTAAATATGTTAACACTAACTTAATTATCTATCTATCTATCTGTCCAGACCTCCAGGTGGAGAAAAACTGGAATGAGGTCACGGCCAAGGTGTTTGCACTCACCCAGAAGTGGGCAGAGTGCAAACTGTCCTTGAAAGGTTGAGCGGAGGTGGCGAACACTTTCATAGCGTCTGTCATCTACTACCGCTTGACTGTCGTGCCTTGTCCCCGTGAACACCTCGCCAAGATGGAACGCATGCTCTTCCAGTTTCTGTGGAAGAAGCAGGCTCCGCTGGTGAGGAGATCCGTCTGCTGTCAGCACCCTTCCAACGGAGGGCTGGGAATGCCGTGGCTGATGATGCACAAACATGCGCTGAGGCTGCGGCATCTCCAAGTATTCCTCACCGACCCCCAACCGGTGTAGGCACCGTTTGTGAGACAGGCTTTCCCACAGCTCGTCTCGCTGACGGAGCTGCAGTCCTGGCTCAAGAAAAGACCGAAAACGATGGGCGCCTGGCACATTGAATGCGCTCAGGCGCTCACAGTCCTCTGGCAAGCGGGCACAGCAATCAGTGGCGACTCCACTTCGACATTCTATAGAGGGATTGTACGTTACAAGGGCGACGACGTGCTCGGAGAGACTCTGGGCGTCGAAGACGATGAGGTCACCAGTCTATTTGGTAGGACTTTCCGCCCAGGACCTATGGACAACTTCCAGAGGTCCCTGGCCTGGCAGTGCTACCGAGGACCGCTACCGATTCGTGACAAGATCTACAGGCACGGATGCCCTGGCAGGGATCCTTCCAAGAGGACGTGTCCAAGATGCGCGCATGACATTGAAACAGTCCTGCACGCAATTGTACACTGCCCGGGCGTAACCGACCTGTGGAACTATGCAGAACAAATGCTGTCACGTATGGGACAAATCCAGTTGACTGCCAAGTCCATAGTAAGGATCAAACCGCCAGCCTCTTTCAAAAACGAAAGAGAGGCGGTTTTCCTCTGTACGGTGGCTATGGTGAAAGAAGTTATATGGTGGACGAGGTTGAGAGGACTGAGGACAGATGCCTTTCTCTCCGGACAATAATTGATTCCCTTCTTTAAGTATCACTTTAGAAGGAGAATCAGGGTGGAGAGAGAGGCACTGCACCCCAGTAAATTTACTGAAAGGTGGGTGAATGAAGCGAAAATGGCCCGAGTGATTGCGCCTTCTCTGTTTATAAGCCTGTAGGTTGAGGAAGAGAGCAAAAGGAAGAAAGGAGCACTTGCACATCACGCTCCTGGAGTTGAGGGTTGTTCTATCGACGGGGTATTAAACAACCCATTTATGGCGCCTCCCTCCTATTGGGGATTTCGATTGTTGTAATTGTTTGTTTTTATATTTTTTACACGACTGTATGTAAAATCCCCGGCATGTCTTTGTATTGTCCCCTTTTCTTGTGCGCCCTTGTGGCTAATAAAGAAATATATCTATCTATCTATCTATCTTTCTATCTATCTGTCTGTCTGTCTGTCTGTCTGTCTAGATAGATAGATACGATTTTTATGTAAAACCCTCGCCGTCACGTCTTGCAATGTCCCATTTCTTGTATGCCCTTCCCTTGTGGCAAATAAAGACAGATATCTATCTATCTATCTAGCTATCTACCTATCTATCTATCTATCTATTTATCTATCTATTTATCTATCTGTCTGTCCATCCACCCATACATATGTACATACATACATGTATATATGCACACATGCGTGCACGCATGCACACATGCACATACATACACACATTCATATATACATCTTTCCTCATGCTACCTTTTTAGTTGCCTCTTAAAACAATCTGAGATCCAATGTACCTATTTTAAAAGGGTTGGCAAGAAGGGCATGAAGCTGTAAAACATTGGTTTTAACCTGGCATCCTAACCCATGACAACATTCTAAAGTGAATCTACTGAACACCCTCATGCTTTTTAAATAATAATGAAAATATTGTGTACAGTGCTCAGGTGCACTACAACTCATGAAAGGTGCATGGATAGTTCATAAATTAATGTACAAATGTCAGGAAAGTGAACAGTGTGTAAGTCATGATATATACACACAGATACATTTTCTTCCCTCTGAATTTTTTTCTGTTTCTTCTTCTCACTCTCCTCTATCTTTCTATCTCTTCTTTAATTTTTCCTCCTATCTTCTGATGAAAGACTTGTGTTTGAAACGTTAAGAATCTTTTTCTACTAATTGGCAGTATCGGTAGAGGGTCGGACGCCATGCTTTCCAGCATAGTTACGTCCCTTTATGATCTGAGTTCAAATCACGCCGAGGTTGACTTTGCCTTTCATCCTTACGGGGTCGATAAAATAAGGTACCAGTAATGCACTGGGTAATTGCTGGCCTTGTGCCTAAAGTAGAAACAATTATACATTAAACAGATATATATCTTAATTGTACTGTATGGTTTGCTTTGTTGTTTCTATTTACTCTTCATGTGTGTGTGTGTGTATATCATCATCATCATCATCATCATCGTCATTTAACGTCCATCTTCCACTCTAGCATGGGTTAGACGGTTTTGTTCCATTTGATGCAGGAATGGGAGACCTGTCTCGCTTGTATGGAAGTGTCTCTGGCAGGTTTTTTTTAGAGCTGGATGCCCTTCCTAACACCAACCACATTTACAGTGTGGACTGGGAGCCTTTTTACTGTGTCTCCTACATGACCACCTTACAGTGTGGACTGTTGTGTCATCGATACAGTGGACGGAACGGGAAAGGGAGGATGGGGTAGGGTGTGTGGGGTGGGGTGTACATTGGGTTAAGAGGTGCCTACTGACTGTAGGTTTGTATGCAATGGGAGTCAGGTCTTCTGTACAACTGCATGGCACTAAAGATCTATATATATGTATATATATATGTATATGTGTGTATGTATTAAACCCAACATCATTGTATCTAGTAAGGAGTGCAGGGCTGCATCCGGAATATATTTTTTTATCCCGTTTGTAAAATAAGTTGGATTAATTTGAATAAATAATGAATGAATATTACATAATTTATCTACTAAATTTCGTTATTCTTGATTAAATATAAATAATTTTGTTGCTTATTTTAAGATTTACTTCTTTAAAATTTTCAAATTTCAACACTTCCGGTTAGCGATCACTTAAATAAACATTCAAATATTTCCGTCACATTTTCTGTGTATATTGTCAATTACGATTTTATTTGATGTATCATATCTACATGCATATATACTTGCATATAATATCAATATACACACTACACATGCTAGCAGAAAACAACCCGAAGGGTGGTTTTTCTGCTAGTATATGTAAATATCAGTTAGCAGCATCATCATTAACTGCTACAAGGGTAAAGGAGATGCTCTTGATAGGGGTAACTATAGAGGCATTAAATTAATCGACCAGGTCATGAAGGTCACAGAAAAAGTAATAGCGCAACTAATCAGAGAACGAATTGATCTAGATGAAATGCAGTTCGGGTTTGTGTCAGGTAAAAGTACCACAGACGCTCTTTTCATTGTACGACAACTACAAGAGAAGTACCTAGCTAAAAGTAAACCCCTATACTTAGCTTTTGTTGACTTGGAGAAAGCCTTTGACACAGTCCCCAGCTCCATTATCTGGTGGGCGCTTAGAAAACTAGGTCTTGATGAATGGCTTGTGAGAGCTATAGAAGCCATGTATAAAGAAACAGTCAGCAAGGTTAGAATTAACAACGAATATAGTGAAGAGTTTAGCGTAAAAGTTGGTGTTCATCAGGGCTCCGTTCTTAGCCCCCTACTATTTATTATTGCCCTTCAGGCTATAACAGAGGAGTTCAAGACCGGCTGCTCATGGGAACTCCTATATGCAGATGATCTAACGCTCATAGCTGAATCAATGGCTGAACTAGAGAAGAAATTCCAAACATGGAAGCATGGCCTAAAATCAAAAGGCCTTAAAGCTAACTTGTCTAAGACTAAAGTTCTAGTTTGTAGGAAGGAAAATAGAGCACCGGTCCCATCTGGGAAATGGCCATGCTCAGTGTGTAGGAAAGGAGTAGGCAGAAACTCCATTTTATGTCCCAAATGCAAAGTATGGGTGCATAAAAGATGTAGTGGGATCACAGGTAAGCTAACTAAGAATATAGATTTTATATGTGGCCGGTGCTCTGGTGCAATAAGTAGCAGCAAGTGCCCACAGAATACTAGCTCATTCCATTGCACAGATGGTTCTATAGAAATAGTGGACACCTTCCGTTACCTGGGTGACAAAATCAGCAGTGGGGGAGGGTGCTCCAAAAGTACAGTAGCTAGAGTCAGAACGGGATGGAAAAAGTTCAGAGAGCTTATACCACTATTGGCCGCTAAAGGGTTCTCTCTAAAAATGAAAGGCAGGCTGTATGATGCCTGCATATGAACAGCAATGTTACATGGCAGTGAGACCTGGGCATTGTGTGCAGAGGATATACGCAAACTGGAGAGAAACGAAGCTTGCATGCTCCACTGGATGTGTAATAGTAATATACGTCAACGGCAAAGCATAAACGAACTAAGTGAGAAATTAGGAATAAGAGGGATCAGATGTTGTTTACTCGAGAGAAGACTACGTTGGTACAGTCACGTGATGCGCATGAAAGACGACAGCTGTATAAAAAAGTGCAGGGCGATAAAAATAGACGGTAGCCACGGAGTAGGCAGACCCAGAAAAACCTGGGACGACTTGATAAATTCCGACCTCACACACTTACACCTCTCCAAGACAATGTCACTGGACTGAGATCTTTGGCGCTACACAGTCATACAGAAGACTCGCCTTGCCTAAGTACAAAGCGAAACCTACAGTCAGTAAGCACCTCTAACAAAATATCTTCCCCCCCCCCCCCCGTACCACTACCCCCACCCCATCCACACCACCCCCTTAAATGTGAAGTTATGTTGGTACCACAACATCCAGTCCGAAACAAATGAGGTCGTGTAGGTGTCACGACAAAAAAACACACAGTCCACGCTGTAATGTGGCCGTGTAGGTAACACGGTAAAAACCTCCCAGTCCACACTGTAAACGTGGTTTGTGTTAGGAAAGGCATCCAGCCATAGAAAACCCGCCAGCCAGTCCTATACGAACAGGACAACAAATCTTGTCTCAAGTGGGAAAACTCCCGTCCAAACCCATGCAAGCGTGGAAGATGGACGTTAAACGATGATGATGATGATGATGATGATGATGATGTACTTAAAAACTATTGACTAATTTTTCTTCCAATAGGCACAGCTGACACAAGGTAACATTTTTATTATTATTATTATTGGTAGAGCGTTGGACAACATGATTCGCGACATAGAGTTACGTCCCTTTACGTTCTGAGTTCAAATCCCCCAAAGTTAGCTTTGCCTTTCATTCTTACGGGGTTGATAAAATAAAGTACCAGTAATACACTGGGGTCGATTTAATCAACTTTCCCCTCTTGCCAAATTGCTGGCCTTGTGCCTATAGTAGAAATCATTATTACTAGTAGTATGGACGGTGGATTGGCAGTATCGGTAGAGGATTGGATGCCATGCGTTGCAGCATAGAGTTACGTCCCTTTACGATCTGAGTTCAAATCTCGCCGAGGTAAACTTTGCCTTTCATCCTTACGGGGGTCGATAAAATAAAGTACCAGTAATACACTGGGATAATTGCTGGCCTTGTGCCAAAAGTAGAAATAATTATTAGTATGGACTTTAGGGCGGTGTATTGGCCGTATTGGTAGAGCGTCAAACATCATGCATTGCAGCATAGAGTTATGGCCCTTTACGTTCTGAGTTCAAATCCTGTCAAGGTTACTTTGTCTTTCATCTTTACAGGGTCAATAAAATAAAACACCAGTAATACACTGGGGTCGATTTAATCGACACTTTCCCCTCCCCCAAAATTGCTGGCCTTGTGCCTAAAGTAGAAACAATTATTATTATGGGCTTTAAAGAAATAACCGAAGATTTCACTTAATTCAAAACATTTATTTTTCTACGAACATTTCAATTCATGAAGATAAATTTATAATTGATTAATAATTAAATGGTTAATTAATCATATTAATAATGTGATCACCTTAAACAATACACAGTGATTCATCACCAAAAATGTTGTTTTTCCAGATGAGATTTTGGTGATTAATCACTGTGTATTGTTTAAGGGGATCACATCATTAATATGATTAATTAACCATTTAATTATTAATTAATTATAAATTTATCTTCATGAATTGAAATTATCGTAGAAAAATACATTTGAATTGAGTGAAATCTTTGGTTATTTTCCAACAACACCCATGACCCACCTGAACTCTCCACCTTGGTCTCCACTCCCAAATGCCGGGCTACTCTCCTACCACCCACAGCCTTCTTAAATTGCTTTTTTACCAGACTCCAACTCTCTCTCTCAATTCTCCATTTCCTGAAAAGGGACTTATGTCCAAAACGTCAAACCTATTTCTTCCTAAGCGTGATTTTGTGTTTTTACACCTCTGTGTTTGTCTTGTCATTTCTTGAACTGACATTTCTTATACATACTTATATATATATATGTATATATATATATAAGTATGTATACGTACATACATATATGTATACAGACGTACAGTAGTATGTATATACATACATACATGCACACATATATATATGTACGTATGGGTTTACCGAACATTTGTTATAATGTTCGGTTTGTTTGTAAACAAACAGCCCGAATTAAGCCGTACAGTGTTTAGCAACTATCATTGCCATTTTGTTCAACACTAAGAGTGAGAAATGAAATTTCATTTTCCCATGTATATATATATGCATATATATATGTATATATATATATATAAAGGATTGTAAATAAAACGAGTAAATCAGACAAAGTTGGAATTCCTTTTATTAATATAATCTGCTATACACAATCATACACACCCGTGTATATTTATCTATCTATCTATCTATCTATCTATCTATCTATCTATCTATATATATATATAATACTTCATTTAAAATACTTATTCACTAGTCAAATGCCTTATGAATAATATACAGTGTAAATGTATCTATATTAGATTATGTCTTTGATTTCTTTCAATCATTTAAGTGTTACATATGTAGACCTTAATAGAATATTGTTATAGATTACATAATATATAACCATCATATAAAGTAAAAAATGTCTATTTTTAAGTGTTTCTATTAATTTTCTTACATCTATATTATTAATTTTAAATTATTGAAAGCCCAAACAAAGTGTATAATCATTTAAAATTAATATATTTTCACAATGCTTTAAAAAAATGCCTCAAAACTCAATTCATAAATCTATATTATTGATAAAAATCATTATAATAGAAGGATCTATAATTGCTAGTTATTATTCTGAGCATAAATGGGTTAAATCTATACAACAGTGGTGTTATCACAGTATGTACTATTCTTTTTCCTCCCCTCTTTGATTTTTTCTTAACTGGGATGAAATTCAGCCAAAGAGAATTATGATGCGAATATAAGAATGATGTCAGGACTGACTCAACAGATCAATCAGTGTGAAACCCAGAAAAAGTTACATGAATGCACCAAACTAGACAAAGGTAAGTTATACTATTTTCTCCTTTTCTTCTTTTTATTCATCCTTGATGTTTTATCATAAAAAACCTTAATTCTTTATATACTCTCTATATACTATTGCATTTTTATGGTAAAGGCTTTGTCTCACATAATATTGAATCTATGAGATTTTCATGTTATTCATTTTGAGAACCATACCTTAACATCAGTATTAGTGGTTGGTTACAGCTGGTTTTAACAGAAAGAAGTGAGAGAATTCTGGCCGGATATGGCCTGTTTAAATGCTAAAGGGTTAAATGTTGAAACAATGCACATGTTTTAGTCACTTTCTTGCTATCATCATCATCATTTAATGTCTATTTTCCCTGCTAGTAAGATTTGGACGGATCTTCATAGACTGAGTCAATACTGAAACAAGGATACTGACCTCGCAGACAGGCTGGAGATCTGCATTTTGCTTCCATATGCTCCCATGTTCTAGCAAATGCATTTTATTGTGGCATCGGCACCAAAAAGGTTGTCATCTTTGACACAACTGAAGGTCCTTCCAACACTTTGTTTGGCAAACTTGCTATGTTGCATAATAAATTTTACCTGGTTTTTAGGTGCCTTTAGCAGAGTCACCTCTGTTGCAAGTATTCATGCCAGGGCTTTAGTCTAAATATAACTTCTTTGATCAGTTTCTGTGACCCTTTAAAGGGTCATGGACACTACCCCTTCTTCTCTGTCTAAGCAACACAATATTAATATAGGAAGATATTTGAGTTGCCCAATAGAAATAATCTATTGGCGGTATCAGTAGAGCGTCGGACGCCATGCTTTCCAGCATAGTTACGTCCCTTTATGATCTGAGTTCAAATCCTGCCGAGGTTAACTTTGCCTTTCATCCTTACGGGGTCGATAAAATAAAGTACCAGTAATGCACTGGGTAATTGCTGGCCTTGTGCCTAAAGTAGAAACAATTATTGACAAAATGAAAGCGGAGGATTGGCAGTCTCGGTAGAGTGTTGGGCATGCTTTGCAGCATAGAATTATGGCCCTTTAAGTTCTGAGTTCAAAGTTAGTTTTGCCTTTCATCCTTACAGGGGTCAATAAATAAACTACCAGTAACACACTGGGTCAATTTAATCAAGTTTCTGACCTTATGCAAAATGTAGGAACAATTATTGGCAGAATCATTAGAGGGTCAGACAAAATACTGTGTGTGTGTTTTATGTGTGTGTGAGTGCGTTTGTGTGTTTGTGTGTGAGTGTGTATTTGTGTGTGTGTTTTCTGAAACCATAAAATCTTGCCTTTTGGTATTTTTGTAAATTTTACATTTTCTTCTTTCTTTTCGTAGAAACTTCTGATCTGTTAACAATGTGTCAAAATGTACAAATGGCAACAATACTTCAAACAAAACTTGTTGCAGAAGAAAAAGAGTAATTGTTTATTTTTGGTTGTTCTATTTTTATTTCCCCCACTCCATACTGTTGTAGTTGTTGTTGTTGTTATTTAGCTCAAAGTCTAGTATAACTGAGAAGACTAATTATTAAAACTTTCAAGCCACCACTACCACCACCACCACCACCACTACCACCACCATCATCATCACCACTGCCACCATTACCATCATCATCATCATGTTTCCCCAGTTAGTAATGGTTGGAGGAGTTGTCACAGACCGAGTCAGCTGTCAACTAGGGCCACTAACCTTTCAGATGGATCAAAGGCTTCAATCTCACTTATGTTCCCACACACTACAGAGTGCTTAGGTAGGTCAGGGGCCTACATCTTACTTACAAGTCATTCTCACATTCAACCAAGTGCATATTATCATGGCACCAGCACTAAGGAGGTTGTCATGTCTGATATAACTCAAGAGACCACCTGACCCTTTTTTTTGGCAAGTTTTCTACAGCTGGATGATTTTCATATCACCAATCCCTTTACAGAGTGTACTGGGTGCATTTATCATGTATGACTATCCTATTTTATTTTCTGGAATAGTCTATTCTGGACTACATTATTCAATGTGTTCTTCTTTTTCTAAGACAGTAAGGTAGGTTTCTGTGTGTTTCTTTCCATGTCTTTGCCTCAAATTCAACACCCCTAAGGCAGGAAATGACCTTAGTTTATGTCCTGCATATACAAATGTCTTAAGGCTCAGCAGTTCTATGTGTGAAAATCTATACCTTATTATTTTAAAAATAAAAATATTTAAGAGTTTGCAGCAGGTAATGGCATCTAACTGCAGAAAACTGCCTGAAAAAGGTCATATCTAACCTATGCCAAGATGGAAATGATGATGATGGTGACAGCTGGTTAATCAGGCTATAGTAGAAGAAACTTGCCCATAGTGCCATACAGTGATATAAAACCCCAAACCCTGTAGTTGTGGAGCCAATGTTTTAATCACAGAGCCACATTATATGATGTGTTATATACAGATATTTTTATTTAGTTCTTGAGAAATCCCTTACCAGAAACATGAACTCCTCATTCCAAGTAATTTTTTTTAAAAAATGTTTATATCCATTTTTTATTATTGGCATGAAGGAGGGGAGTGGATGTGCATAATCAGTAAAGTGTCAGGCAGCATTCAGTTATGTCTCTATGTTCAGAATTCAAATCCAGCTGAGGTCAGCATAGCCTTTAATCCTTCTGGGGTCAGTAAAATGAAGTACCAGTCAAATACTGGGGGTTGGTATAATTGACTACCCCTCCCCACAAATTGCTAGCCTTGTGTCTAGATTAGAAATCATTGTTGGCATCAAGGTAGAAGGTTTTTGTTTTCAAATTTATAAATGTTGACGAGAGAAAATTATTCATAGTCTATAACAAGGGAAAATAAATTATATAAATGGAACATTTGTGTATTTCCAAAGGGTGTAAATAATGTAAGTGAAGTAAGGTAGGTTCAAGAATTACACCTCCACAATCAAGCAAGGAAGCTGCTACGTAGATGCTTAACTTGCTAGAAATAGCAGTCGAATCTCTCACATATCACATGCTGCACCATCATCATATTCACCATTTTAGTCTGCTGCCTCATTGGTCTTTTCCCCCACAGCATCAATCCACTCATTTTGTTCCTTCACCATGTCCTCTGTGAGCTCTCACAAACTCTACCCAGGTCTTCCTTGGTCTCCCTTTACTGCAGCTCCCTTCCACAGGATTTCATGACACTTCTTCACCAAAAGATCATTATCCATATGCATCATATGTCCATACCAGCACAGTCTTCTCTCTTACACACTACATCTGATTCCTCTTATATCCAACTTTTTTCTCAGCTATCTCTGCCCACATTTTCTTTGGTTTTCCTCCACTGCAGTTCCCTTCCACTGGGATTTCTTAGCACTTAAAAAAGGAAAGAAAACACATTTAATAATGTAGTCTTAGATACACTGTGTCTGAAAAGAGAAAAATACAGTAATTTCATGGCTGGAATGGCTTTGATCATAGTTTGGTATGATCAAGATTGGTGTGATGCTAAACATCAACAGCAACAACAACATCCACAAAGAAGAAGACGAAGACAAAGACGATGATGACACTGTATTTGAATTAAATAATCCTTTAGCATTTAAACCAGCCATATCTGGCCAGAATTCTCTCACCTCTTTCTGTTTAAACCAGCCATAACCAGCTGCTCATACTAATGCTAAAGTATTGTTCTCAAAATAAATAATATCAAAATCTCATAGATTTGATATTATGTGAGATAATTATGTGAGGTAAAGCCTTTACTGTGAAAATACAATAGTAAATATAGAGTAATGTGAATGTTAAAGGATTAATGAAGAGTCTGGAGGGATTTACTAAAATTATTAATTAATTATTAAGATGGTATTTGTTACATAACTTAGCAAGAGGTTTTCATATCAAATTATATTGGAGGACTTTAATTTCAATAGATACCCTTTATAACAAACTAGCATTAAAGCCCGGCGTTGCTCGGGGTCATTAAGTTACCAAAGTTAGGTTGCACCACCCATTTTATGGCAGCACTTTTTTGTCTGCCAGGCACTGGGTGAATGAATTGCAGACCTGGAATCATGAGCTGCGCCAGCAGTGACAATTGTAGTTTCGCCTATGGATATTATCTCTGTGCAAAAAAGTGTTGAAATTTATTGTTTCACAGTACTTGCGCAACACGCGCGTAGACAATGCCAGCCGAACAACAGAGCTGTGATGGAGTTGTTCTGCATGGTTGTCTGTGTGTTTTCTAAATTTAAGACAGTAGGGAGTGGTGTGGGGAGGGGTGTGATATGGGGGAGAGTTAGCTGCTGTTTCTAGCAGGTTTAGTAACCTCATAGAGGATATGTGTTTTCTAAATTTAAGACAGTAGGGAGTGGTGTGAACGGACAGTATCACCATCAAGCTTGGAAAGAGAAAGTAGCAGAAAGTATGAAGTTGTATAGATTTTGAATGGTAGTAGAAAGATTTCAGCAGTTTAAATGAGAGAGAAAAATCGTAAAATATTGAGTTTGATCTATTTTTTGCGTAATTGTGGGTGAAATTGAAAAAATTATCTGCGTCAAGACGCAATCGAAACTATTTCGAATACTGAATTGTAAATTTCAATTGAAGAAATTCTATATCGTAGATTTCTATAACGAAGGAGCATGACCACACACTGAGCTTTATAGATTATGATGATGATGATGATTTGTTTCATAAAATCAGTTGGAAGATAGTGTGTGTTGGTATAAAAAGTGTTAAGGTAGATCATATAGCTAGTTCTTTCAGAGTGAGCAATCCTAAAGAAATGTCTTCTAAAGTACCAAGCTTTCATTTCATTTTGATTTTTCTTTCCTATCTCATCTCATTCAGGCTTATTAAACGAAGTAATAAAATGATGCTGGAACATAAATTGAAGGTAAACCAATTATGGAGTAATCAGGAAGATGATTTAAACTTACAGAAACAGAAATTACTTGTTGAGTCTCTAAGAGAAAAATGTGAGATTTTTATTCTTCTTTTATGCTATGTTTGTTATTCTTTCTCTACATGCATTGTGTGCATGTGGCTTAGTGATTAGAGAATTGGATCTGCAATTGTGAGGTTGCGAGTTTGATTCCTGGACTGGCCGACACTTTATTTTTCGTTGTTCTTTCTGCCAGGAGTTGCAACCAGTAGATAGTACCAGCAATAGAATACCTATGGAAACATTGTTTCCTTGGTCTGGGCATTGGTATTGCATCAAAACTATGTATGCCCATTGAGTTTTTTTTACTTGTTGCCTATATATAATAATAATAGTTTCTACTTTTGGCACAAGGCCAGCAATTACCCAGTACATTACTGGTACTTTATTTTATCGACCCCGTAAGGATGAAAGGCAAAGTTAACCTCGGCGAGATTTGAACTCAGATCACAAAGGGGCGTAACTCTATGCTTCAAAGCATGGTGTCCGACTCTCTACTGATACTGCCAATCCAAATAATAATAATAATAAAGACTTTATAAGGTTGCTTGCCCCATCAGAACTGGCAGTCTAATCTCTCTCAAATGAAAGCTTGTTAGCTAAAAAAAAAAAAGAAAGGAAATATTGGATGATATAGTCCAAGATACACTATGTCTAGAAAAAAACAAATGTTATTGTAACAGCTGAAGTGCATTTGATGATAGGTTTGTTTGGCCAAGGCTTGCCTGAGGATCAAGGACAATGATAATGTTATTTTAAATATCGTGTAATATGATCTGTAAAATACAACAGGATTCCTTTATTCAAACATTTGGTATTCAATATTTTCTTTAGTGTAATACAAATATAATAGGTAGCAAATTGACTGAGTAGTTAGTATATCAGATAGAATGCTTAGCAGTATTTGTTCTGGTTTTCTGGTCTCTAAGTTCAAATCCCGCCGAAGTCAACTTCGCTTTTCATCCTTTCAAGGTTGATAAAAAAAGTACCAGTTTGGTACTGGGGGTCGATTCACTCTTTATATCTATTTCTCACTCTCTTTCCTTACTCTGAAAGAAATCTGCTGTGTTCAGACCTGGAGAGGAGATGAGCTCTGCCAGGTTTACAAATGCCCTATGACTCCACCAAGAGTTACATGTAAAAAGAAAGAAGGAAGATACAAAGACTAAATTGAGCCAGTGAGAGAGTGTCTACTCTGTTCCTCAATCTGTCAACAACAACAGTCAAATCTTCCTCCAGTCACACCCTATTGTCCTAAAATAGTCCCTGCGTGTGTCTTTTTAATGGCCGACTTGAAGTGAGATTAAATGTTTGTATATGTTGGTGTGGAAGGGATAAGGTGTTGAAACAAGGACAAATATATAAAAGAATAACAACACTTCATTAACATTGTAAACATCTATTACTTCAATACAGGACGACAATTTCATCAAATCATGTTGGCACTAATGGTTGATGCTACAGAATGTTCATACTAAATACATGTGGTTCAATGTGTATGTGTGTGTGTGTGTAGTCAGCTCTTTTTCTGGGGTTTTCAAAAGTAACATGGCAGTCAGTGCCCACGTTATCATTTGAATTCTTCAGGCTTTGCAGTGGTGGTCAGGTGGTCATACCTGGAAAACTTTTGAAAACCTTTGACCATAGGTTTGACCAATAAACAATATAACCCTTGAACAATAAACAATATAACCCTTCCAGCCAACAACTAATATTTCATAGGATATGATATATTAAACAGGGAAAGACATAGAATCCATAGAAGAGATAGATGCTGTGGTAAGTGGGGTGGCAGTGAAGCAGAAGGAAGAAGAATGTGATGCAGTGAAAGAAGAAATAGTGGAGAAAATACAAGAAATTCAAGAGATCAAAAGTCAAGTAAGTCTTTGCTATGTCATGTGTTTAGTTGTTACATTAACCCTTTAGCATTTAAACCGGCTGTATCCGGCCAAAATTATCTCACCCCTTTCTGTTCAAACTGGCCATAACCAGCTGCTCATACTTATGTTAAGGTATTGTTCTCAAAATAAATAACATCATCAAAATTTGATATGTGAAATAAAGTGTTTACCATGAAAATACAATAGTAAATATAGAGTAATGTATGTAATAAAAAAGGGTTAAGTCTTTGACCATGTCATGTGTTTAATTGTTACATTAAGTATTGACCATGTGATGTTTTAGTTGTTACATTAAATACACATCTGTACATAAATATATCTATATGTGATATAACTGAACTAACACAAATGTGTAAATTAATACACTTACAAATATAAACATGTCCTTTTACATATTTCTCTGTGGACAGAAGACAGATGAATGATTGGTTCTCAATGTTTGACTGTAATTGGAATCTGCTTCAGTGATCATGTACACCTTCTTCTGCCCACAAAAAAATACATAACTAATGGTTTTATAAGCCCACCAAATAATGTAATATCACCAAATTGAAAATTTAGTAGCTAATTTAGAAACTAATTATTACTTTGTACCTTTTAGAATTTTTGCCCATTTTTTAGACATACAATGAAGGGGGGTGCTTTTATTCGCATTGGCTTATATCGAGTGTATATAATATATTGGTACAGAAACTGATGTGACATTCAGTAAATTGATTGCTTGTTTAGCTAAAACGTGGCTTGTAATTAGATTGCTGAAATCTGATTGTACAAACTGGTGAATCTGTTTTCATTATATTCTGCTGCAACAGCTTGCTACTGTTTTATCAAGGCTAAACTAAAGAGAATGACACAAGCTTGTGCTTTATTTATATAGCCAAAATAACTAACAAAATACTGACTTTTCATTGGCCCAAATAAAACCAAAACTGTTTGTAGGAGTGTTCTACTTGCTTTTATCCCCTGCACCAACAGATGTATGTGTATTATCAACACCACCTTTTTATGTCTAGTTTCCATGCCTGCAAATGGGTTTGACAGGTTGCCGTGTTCTGGGGTTTGACCGGCGAAACTCTCTGGAGTAACAAGACTCACCACTTAGCCATTATAAAGGATCTCTCTCTCTCTCATATATATATATATATATATATATATATATATATATATATATATTATAGTTAATATGAAGCATTGAGGTATGTAATAAGTGACTGACAAGTTTCAGAAAGCTGGTATAATGTGCTAGAAAAATATAAAGAGCAAAGGATGACAAGTTAAACTAAACAAAGTAATGTTTTATCCAGGATATTTCAACATGATATTTCGGGCTAATATCCTTTTTTCAAATGTGTAACAGAAACGGTTAGAGGATCGGCCACCAGCTCAGGTGGTTTCAGCTAGTAATCTCTTTATATTTATATATATATATATATATATATATATAGAGAGAGAGAGAGAGATCAGGATTTTACCAGTTTAAACTAGTAAGACCATTATTCAGCAGAGTACTCGATACTTGGGATAGAGTGTAACTATACTTGAAAGCCTGGAATTTGTTGGCAAAACGGCAAGAGCTCAGACATCAGGCCTAAACACTGTACTATATATACATATATATCATCATCATCATTTCATTTTACGTCCGCATTTTCCCTGCTTGCAAGGGTGGGACGGGAACTGATTCTGGCTTGATTTCTACAGCTGGATGCCCTTCCTAACACCAACCTCATTTACAGTGAGTGCTGGGTGCTTTTTTTGCCGTGGCCCCTCCACGACCACTTTGCAGTGGAATGATAGGGACCCCAGTCCCTATCATCTCATTTCTACAGCTGAGTAAACTGGAGCAATGTGAAATAAAGTGTCTTGCTCAAGGAAACAACACATCACCCGGTCTGAGAATTGAACTCACAACCTTTCAATTGCAAGGCCAATGCTCTAACCACTAAGCCATGTGCCTCCACATATATATATATTACATTTTGTTTTGTTTCATTATTTTACCAGGTGGAACAGCTAAAAGGAGAAAGTCAACAGATTGAGCTGACAATAAGTGTTTTACATGTAAAATTTCCAATTTTTATTATACAATATTATATTGATGTTATTAAATTTATACTGATATCATTAACATGAATATAAATATAATTGAATACAAAATAATACTAAATATGATTCTAATAACTTTAATACAAATAATATTCAATACAAAAATATATTGATTTTATTGACTCGAATACAAAATTTCTTTTATTATAAAGTTTATATTGATATCACAATTGATATATTGAAACTTGCAGAACAATCAAACTGAAATTAGTATGGAAATATAAATTAAAATATAAATGTTGAAAAACTAACATAATGAAAGATTTAATTGTAATTGCGATGAGAGGGCAGGTGAAAGAAAGCTGTCAATATATTTCATCTGTAGAGTGTCAGATAAACTGCCCTGTGTTATGTAATTACTGCTTTTTGCATTTTGAGTTTTAATCCCCCTTAAAGTTATTTTACTTTTCAAACTTCTGGGATTGACAAAATACACTCTATTATCTTAAGACAGGACACATTGGACAATATAGTCCATAATATATAAAAAGATGGAATGCTTGTACTGGAATGCCTTTGATCTTAGCTATACAGTGGAACCTTGGTTCATGAACTTAATTCATTATTGAAGGGCGGTGGATTGGCAGTATTGGTAGAGTCGGACACCATGCTTTGCAGCATAGCTTTACAGTCTTTTACGGTTGGTCTGAGTTCAAATCCCGCCGAGGTTAACTTTGCCTTTCATCCTTACGAGGTTGATAAAATAAAGCACCAGTAATGTACTGGGGTCAATTTAATCGACCCCCCCCCCCCCCATTACTGGCCTTGTGCCTATACTAGAAATCATTATTGAAGGCCATTCATCAGCCGAAATGTTCATAAACCAAAAACTATTTTTCTCATACGAAATGTTGCGAGAGAAATACAGTGAGAGAGAAATTGTGTGTGAAAGAGAGACAGATATCACCATAGTAACTAATTACACAGCGAGTGACACTATCCCACCAATACTCCAAGCTTGTTGCCAACTGTTGTTGCTGGCTTGCATGTTTGTTACTCATGAACTAAGATGTTTTATGTTCAGAAAATTTGTTCGTGAACCAATTTGTTCATGATGAGAGGCATGCGTGAACCAAGGTTCCACAGCACTTGATTAGGGCAATCTTGGAGCTAAACAACAACAACTCTAGGCATTGGTTAAGTTTAACGTCCTCGAAATTGAAAGTGGATTTTTTGACAAGTGAATGTGTTTTTTTTTTTTTTTACAGTGAAAGTTACGATACACTCTTTGTTTATTTACAACAGGTCTCTATAGTGATATGGTGTTAATTAGTATTGCGTGTGTGATTATTTTCTCTTATATATATATGTGTGGGTGTGTATATGTGTGTATATATATGTGTGTCTGTATGTATATATCTGTGTGTGTTTGTATATATATATGTGTTTGTGTCATCATCATCATCGTTTAGATGTTTTTGTAATATCTTGCCAAAGTTGGCACCAACTATAAACAAATTAAGGCCGGGTCATAAGAAGGACAGAGAATGATAAGGGATTTGGGTAAAAACATCTAAACGATGATGATGACACAAACACATATATATATACAAACACACATATATATATACATACAGACACACATATATATACACACATATACACACCCACACATATATATATAAGAGAAAATAATCACACACGCAATACTAATTAACACCATATCACTATAGAGACCTGTTGTAAATAAACAAACAGTGTATCGTAAATTTCACTGTAAAAAAAAAAAAAAACACATTCACTTGTCAAAAATTCCACTTTCAATTTCGAGGACGTTAAACTTAACCAATGCCCAACTCTAAACTTTATAACACTGCCATTGTAATCACTAACTAACTAATTGTGTGCACTCTGTATTTTAAAATCAGTTCCTCAAATACAAACTTTTTATTACATTGAGTGAATGGGTATTGGCTGGAAATTCCTGAAATAAATTTGGTGACTTTTGTATATTGTGTGTGTATATTTATAAAATTAACATCAGTGTAGTTCAAATGATTTCAACTATTTTCCTTGCCTTTTTGTTTCAGAAACGTAACAAAGCACAGTTAATAAGACTAAAGAAACAATGTAATGTAATGAAGAACCAAACTGCAAATCTGAAAGAAAAAGAGTCTCAGTTAAATAAACAGATTATTGATCTACAACAAGAGGTGTACATAAAGAAAGAAAACCTTAACATGTAATATTAGAAATATAACATAAAATTTAATGTAAAGTTATATTAACTCTTAAAGTCTTGTACCACATAACACCACATTTGAAAGACATTCTTGAAAAATACAAAACAGCACTATGACTGCATCACATTAAAAGTTAAGTCTTTATTCTAATACTGCAAATATTTACAATGATCTGTCCACTAATAAAGATAATATAAATATTTGAATTAAGAGATCCCATTTTTAGACATTTTCTACCGAATCATTACAGGGTGTTATGAATTAAACATTACAAATATTACAAGAGAGATGAAAAGAAACAGACCCAGTGATAAGTCTGTGTATCTATCTTTTACTGGGGTGAGTCTCTTTTCTTTCTGTCTCAAATTGGTGCAATTAATGTGACTGATATCACTTTATGTTGAACATTTTAACTGTTATGACAAGATGGACAAATAGACCCAGTGATAAGACAACATATTTATCACTTGCTACAGTTAACCTTTATTTCTGTCTCAAATTGTGTCTAGTAGCACTTTATATTAACCCTTTAGCATTTAAACCAGCTGTATCTGGACATAATTCTCTTATCTCTTTCTGTTCAAAATGGCTATAACTGGCCGCTCATACTCATGTTAAGTTATTGTTCTCAAAATAGATATCAAAATCTCATAGATCCGATATTGTGTGAAGTAAAGCCTTTACCACGAAAATACAATAGTAAATATAGAGTAATGTAAATGTTAAAGGGCTAAACATATTAGTTACTTGACAAATCCATCTTGTTATTTCTTGCTGAGGTCTTTTTTTTTACATTCTCAAATTGCTGTTTTTAATGTGTAATAAATATCACTTTACATTGAAAAATCTTAACAGTTAGTTCAATCATATTATTTTAATGCCTGCAAACAGAAATCTTTAAAAGGAATTAAACATTAATCAAATGAAGTGGAAAGAAATATCAATGACTAGGTCACAGTTGTGTGATGAAATAAGATGTATTTCTTTCTTTATGTGGTCTAGTTAGGAGAGGAGCAACGAATTGGCAGGATGATGATGAAGTTAGAACATTGAATAGAAAGTTTTGTGATATTCATTCCAGCTCTCTGTCAAAGTCAACCTTGGGTCTCCGACTAGTTGGTTTTGCCTGTAAAATCTGTCTAGCAATTCTTTCCCGAGACATTCTAACTACATGCCTGTAATATTGGAGCTGTGATTTCTCAATTTGGAGAAGTAGCGGCTCTACCTGAAGTGACTCTCTGATGTCCGAGCTACGCACTCTATCAAATAACGTAACTCCAAAGACACTTTGGAGGAACCTTATTTTGGTTGTTTGTATTTGTTGTGATCGTATTCTTTCGGTCATTACCCAAGATTCATGACCATAGGTAAGGATTGGCACAAATACCAAACTGAATATAGCAAGTTTGTCTTTTACACCTACCTCCCTTCTTCTGATTACTGAATGCTAAAGCTGGCACATTACTGCACCAGCTCCTGCAATTCTTACACTTAATTCAGCCTCCTGCCTCCATCACTCATGAACAAAACCCCGAGAACTTCTCCACATGCTTTTGTGGAACTCCATTCACATGTAGAGTGCACTGCACAGGCTTCCTTGTTTCTTCTAAATAGTCAAATGTCAATGAAATTAGGTCTCTATGTTGTCATTTGATTTGCTGAAAATAGCAGTTAAATTTCCTTAACCCTTTAGCATTTAAACCAGCCGTATCCGGCCAGAATTCTCTCACCTCTTTCTGTTCAAACCGGCTGATCATACTGATGTTAAGGTATTGTTCTGAAAATAACTGATATCAAAATCTCATAGATTCGATATTATATGAGATAATTATGTGAGGTAAAGCCTTTTATGTGAAAATACAATTGTAAATATAGAGTAATGTAAATGCTAAAGGGGTACACCACATTCTACTGACTTGAAAACTGGATACACTGGATAATGTGTTGCAAGGTAAATTATGTACGAAAAAAAACAAGGAATGATTACTGCCAGAGTGCTTTTGATCATGTGTCTGCACTATCAGAGCTAACCCAGGGCTAAATAACAACTACAACCACATGAGAGTCAATGAGAAAGCTTATACATTATGCTGGAGTGCTTTTGGTCATGTATATGCTCAATCAGTGCTAACCCAGGGCTAAATAACAACAATAACAACCGTCATATGAAAGTCAATGAGAAAGCTTATACATTATCACTTGCTAGAAATAGTAGTCGAATCGTACTCAGACCATATTTTAGAAGGACACAATGGATAATGTGGTCATGGATCTGAAAAAAGAAGGGATAGTCTTGTCGACCCTTTGTTTAGCAGGTTTTCTATGGTTGGATGCCCTTCCTATCACCAACCTCTTTACAGAGTGTATTGGGTGATTGTTTATCATGTAGATCATCAACCTTAACCCTTTAGCATTTAAACCGGCCATATCCGGCCAGTATTTTCTCACCTCTTTGTTTAAACTGGTCATAACTGGCTGCTCATACTTTCATTAAGGTATTGTGCTCAAACTAAATAATATCAAAATCTCATAGATTCAATATTATGTGAGATAATTATATGATAATTATATGTTTACTGTAAAAATACAATAGTATATACAGAGTAATGTAAATGCTAAAGGGCTAATTCTTAACATCATGTATTGTTGGTATAAGCTATCAAGAGAACTTGCTGAAAATAACAGCCAATGAAAAAAAGCAAGCATGCAGTATTTAGTTCTGACACTTGCAAAGGTGGGGAGGGAAGATCTGTTAAAAATAAAGTACCAAAGGTAAATGTTTATAATTAAACCCACTGGAAATTATTCAATTTTTAGGGAGGTGGGCAGCCTCGGAGTTTTCGTGTTTTTATGTTTACATACATTTCATGCTTGTGAAATATTATTTGTAAATGGATTTAATATTCCATATAGGTGACACGACAAAAAGCACCTAGTATTCATTGTAAATGTGGTTGACATTGGGAAGGGCATCCAGCTGTAAAAACCAAGCCAAAATCAGTTCTGTATGAACAATACATGATCACCTCACCTTGCCTATCTCACAGCAGGACAACTCATCTAACCCATGCTTGTGTGGAAAATTGATGTTAAACAGTGATAATTGTTTCTACTTTAGGCACAAGGCCAGCAATTATCCAGTGTATTACTGGTACTTTATTTTATCGACCCCGTAAGGATGAAAAGCAAAGTCAACCTCGGCGAGATTTGAACTCAGATCGTAAAGGGACGTAACTATGCTGGAAAGCATGGCGTCCGACCCTCTACCGATACTGCCAATCCACCGCCTTAAACAGTGATAATGATGATGATAATACTTGGATTTCATATTCCATATACTTGTATTTTACTACAAAGATACAATTATCCCTATCTATTGTTAAGTGCTACATTTATCTACACCAAGTATCAGTAGACAGTAAATATCAATTGTTCCTCGGTGATGAAGATATTGAAGTCTACAATTTTATCATCATTTTTGGACATCATCACCTTTGCTTTTCTATACTTCCATGGGCTGGATATGTCTTTTTCAACACAGCATCCCTTCACTTGTTGCGTTCTTTCGCCATATTCTCTGTGTGCTTCAGTAACCTGATATCAGATCCCAACACCTCAGCCCAGGTCTTCCTCTACTGCATCTTCCTTTCACTGGAATTCCTTGGCACTTCATCATCCACACACCTCACATGTCCATACCAGAGCAGTCTTCTCTCTTGAACACTTCATCTGATTCCTCTTATACCAGAGAGAGAGAGAGAGAGAGAGAGAGAGAGAGATAGAGATTGACAGAGGGAGAGAGACATTTATATACAGTGAGTGAGAGAAAGAAAGAATGAGAGAGAGAGAGTAAGACATTTATATTCAGAGTGAGAGAGAGAGAAAGAGAGACACACATATACTTAGATAGCATTTTAAAACAACAGGAGCATGTATAAGTCAAAGTAAATGCTAGAAATAGCAGCCAATTCTTCAAATCACATAATATAGCCCCCCCCCCCCCCCCAAAGGACTCGTATGTGTGTGTGTGTGTGTGTGTATATATATATATTCTGGTTTCGCTTGATTAACAAGTCTGATGAACAGATAAGGGCGGGAGTCAGGCTTATAACACTAATATAGATCCTGAGTCGCCCATCTGTGTAACTGAGCCCAATCAATTAAAACCTCAATGTGAAACCTCGTTTTCTTCTTCTTAATATATAATATTATTGTAGGTAAATTTATAGTTCTACACCAGTATCGCTTTCGATGTGAAATTTCTTTTCTTATTGTTTTTGATGTTTTGAACGAACATAGCTTCGAAAACCAGCTGGTTTTACCCGTAAAATCTGTCATGCGATTCGTTCCTGAGACATTCTAACTACATGTCCGTAGTATCGGCGTTGTGATTTCTCGATTCGGAGATTGTGGCTCTACCTAGAACTACTCCCTCATCTCCGAGCTTACGCAGCGTAAAAGTATACCGTACTAAATGCTGAGCATGAGTTTATTTTCATCGTAGATGTGAAGGGAATTATAATAGAAGACAAGCCAAGATTGATGGTCTCGGTTGGACTATATTTTATCATAGTATCTGAGGCTGAACAGTCAACACATAAAAATAGACAATGTTTTCGCATGGAATGTAAAATAGCATCCACTATAGTAAATAACATCGATCGAGTTCACATTCACCTTAAACGCTTTTATAGCAACATCACACACAACAATTTACTAGTAGATGCAGCCGTGAGTTGTAAAATGAGTTACATAGAAGTTCCCATATTTGTCCATTTTCGAAAATAAATTGCCTCTGCAGATCTTAAACAAAAGTAATTTACAAATATAGAATTCAAAGCAGATAAAATAAAACATGTACTAAATGAATATTATTTATATACAGTAAATCTGCAGTCATTTAATCAGAAGACGAGGTGGCCGAGTGGTTAAGGCGATGGACTGCTAATCCATTGGGGTCTCCCCGCGTGAGTTCGAATCTCATCCTCGTCGAGCTAAATTTTTTTCTCAAAACTTTAAAATCTATTTGTATAATAATTACTTTGAGAAAATTTTGCCATTTAAGAACACAAAAAGCTGTTATATTTACTTTTTAGGCGCCAACATTTTTATCGCACTTTTACGACATGATGTCACTGATAGGGAGGAAAGAGTTTCGAATTCGCCGTAGCTTAATGAATTTTTTTAATGATTATTAAATTAAAAGATACTGGTAAGCGCGTGACGATGGACTCAAAACTCCGCCGGCACAAGGTAAATATTTACTTTTGAGTGCTTAGTACCAAGAAATGCTTCTGACCTACCGGCGAACCGGCTTCTCTCTTTGTCTATTCTTTTGATATTATAATGGCGCCTGCTTCTTGGAACTAGCTCGATGGTGATGGTCTGCAAGAGTCATATCTCCTAATTAATGGCATAAAGTAAATAAAGTAAATAAAGTAATTACGTTTGTTGTCTCATTACAACTGCAATCCATCTTCATCAGTGCAGACGAGCAAATAATGAAATTTCTACGTGGACGCTTGACTTAGAAAAAAAAAAAATGCAAATCATACTATTTTTTTTAAATGTCAGTTTGATTAATATAGTCTTCTATACACTATTCCTGAAAACAAGATGCGTGTGGTCACAGCTGGAAAGCTTTCGGCCATAAGTCTGCTCAGCTCAATAAGGGCTGACCTGGAGTTAAACATTAGTTAAGTGTGCACAAATCAATGATGGTCGCATGACTTATTAAAAATAACAGCCAAATACTTTCGATTAATACTCTATCATCTTTTAAAAAAAAAGATAAAAGCAAGGACACATTGAATAATGTAGTCCTAGATACACTATTCCTGAAAAGCAAGACGGAGTGAGTGATCACGACTGAAAAGTTTGTTCAGCTCAACCAGAACTGGGGAATGCTTCGCTTTAGGTATGGCAATAAAATGAATGTGAATTAAAATGAAAGAGGGGATAAAAGCACAAAATGAAACTAAGAACAAATGAAGCTTGTCAAATTAATTAATTTACTCATTTTTCGCTGAATTTTTTATAAGCCTCTGTAACAACGGTGGAGATAGTATTGAATATATTACTAAAAGTAATTATTTGTTTCCCAAGTTATTTTTCATGCTGAGAGGGGAGGAAGGATGGCGTGTGAGGCTAGCAACCTTACTTCCATTATTCAAAATGGAAACCTCGTACCGTCGCCCAATATTCCATAGGAAATGAAAGAGACTAAAGAACGTGTGAATACACAAACATAATAAACATACACTATATTAATGCCACTTCGAATTACCTCCCTTATACCAGTCAATTTCGCGCTATATGCAAATGAGCGTCACCAGCCGAGGTTTCATACGTAATAGCCTATTTTTGTCTCAGTAGCATGTGAGTAAATGACACTCATGACGGATAAAATCAAAAAATAGCTACCAGGCATTCTCATCACTACTGAGATTACCCCCACCCCACACATCTCTTATTGAAAAGAAAACCGAATGCCATTTATGATTAGGAGAAAATTACCCTATGTTATTTCGTAGCAGTCTGAATTCTGATCTTACCTGGGGTCAACTTTTTGTTTAATCCTTCAAGAGTAAATAAAATAAGGGCTTCGACGCAGTCATAGCTGTGTGGTTAAGAAATCCGATTCACAACTGCGTGGTTTCAGGTTCATTCCCTCTGCGCCGCATCTTGGGTCTTTTATCATAGTCTCTGGTCGACTAAAGTCCAATGAATGGAATTTGGTAGATGGAAACCACAGACCACCACCAACTAGCTAGTTCTAAGAAACAGGTGCAATAATAAGTCAGATGCAGGGGCCATTGTAGGTCAAAAGAATTTCTTTGGATTAAGCCCCTAAAGTAAACATTACCCTTCCCCGACGGAGTTTCGGGTCCGTCCCACTCGCCTAGTATTTAAAAGTTTCCTCATCTTTGGTTAGAAGGTATCTCGTTGATTCGTATTTAACACTATTTAGACAAACATAACATCTCGAGCCAACGAGGGAACCACTACATCGTCACACGAGCTTCAAGTAATAGCAGCTAAATGTATTTTAAAATCACACGTCGCTGTCTTTAAAACGTGCATATTAGATAATATGCTATAAAGTTTCCTGCAGATACCAAAAAGACAGGATAGTCATGAATGCAATGCCTTTGATCATAGGTTTGTTCAATGGTGGCTTACAACAACTGAAGCATTTTCAACGATCTACTAGAAATAGAATCCATATAACTCTCAAATCACACTCTAACAAGGACTTAAAAGGGCTATTACATCACGAAGGAGAGGCACAGCGGGACAGCGGGCCAAAAGTGAGATGGGTGAGGCGAGGGCGTAATTTCAACCAGTTACAATGATAATTTGCAATACAGCTGATCGGCTGATTGTGTATATACAATGATCAACATGAATGCACATATGATAGTAAGTGAATTAGTACATTTAGGGGGGACACATTTTCCGTTTCAAATTTCCCTAAATTCCGTTTTCACTTTTGATCAATTTCGTTTTTTCCATTGTATTGTATTTCATTGTTAAATTGAAATAAATTGTACTATAAATATTATTAAAACAGGGACAAATTTTAGTACCCAAAATTGTTCTACCACGAGCCATAGAAAAGTAGTTTGAGGGCGGCATGGAAACCCATTTGATAATGGTAGCCATAGATAACCCTTAGTCGTGGTGGTCATAGTTGGTATGACTATAGATTTGCTCAATCAGAGTTAACTAGGAGATAAAGAGCATTACAACTAGAGCGCCTTTGTTATTGTAAAAAAAAATCAAATCTAAACGAAAAGCAAATAATTTGTATAAATGTATTCGTATCTATAAAGATAATTTTTGTTTAAGTAGAAAGCAGTATCTAAACGAACCTTGCTATTGTTGTTCTTTAAAACTTTATGACGATATTCGAGATAATATACTTTTGAACTTGAAATCTAAAGATTAGAGAAATGGTTCTATGAGAGAGGGTTGACTGAACGATAAAGATAGAACAATGAGAGGGAAAGATAAAGGTATGTCCGTGTTTGTAGAAAGGTAAGAGATTATGTGTAAGAGGAGATAAAAGGAAGAGTGATAGCAACGAAGTAAGAGAGCGAGAAAAGGGTAAGAGATTATGTGAGAAAAAATGAGAGGTATATATATATATATAGAGAGAGAGAGAGATGTTTCTTTATTAGCCGCAGGGGCACACAAGAAGGAGACAAATACAAAGGGGGAAGTTTACATACAATAAAAACGTGTAAAAGAGAGAGAAAGATAGATAGATAGAGAGAGTATGATGAATTGATATAGAAACATATGGATAGAGAGGGAAGAATATGTTTAAAAAGAAAAGAGAGAGACAAAGGTAAACGCCAATCAAATCTAGAGAGAATTAAATAATTAGAGGGGTGAGATCTGTTTTGAAATCGTATGAAACAAATAAGACACTAAACGTTTTATCATCAGCTATCTGTATATTAAGGAATGTTTTGGAAACATGTTTCAATCGGGAAGGTAAAGTTGTAATGTCTTTATTTTATAATGTTGATTTTTTTTTCTCCAGAAAATCGATTTTTGCAACCAATTTAAAATTGTCAATTTCTCGCTCAGTAGTTTCCTTTTCCTGTATCATAACTGTAATTTGTGCGAAGTTTGTTATTTTTTTCGTTTATTTTTAGCTTCTACCACCCTGATTGGTAGGAATATCTTTCGAGGAAAGTTTCTTTCAAAAGAATACATTGCATGGGGATGATTCTAGTTAAGAGGATTTTGTGTTGGGAGTCATATCCAAAGTTATGTGAGGCGACAATATATAGAGTATGCTTTCAGACAGGATGCTCGTTGTTAAGGAAAGACATGGATGCTTTAAAAAAAGTTCAGAGAAGGCCAACTAAATTCGTTCCGGAAATAAGAACCTGACATATAACAAACGACTACAAAGGCTCAACTTGATCACTTTGTAAAAAAGGAGAAATAGAGACGATTTAATAGAAATATTAAACTATTAAAATGTTGGTAAATGTCGGATTTTCATTTTTCTTTAAGAAAATATAAGCAGATTAAGAAGAAATGACAAAATCTTTCAGAAACAGAGCAGTAAAATCAGATAAAGCTCAACTATCGGAGATCAAACGAGTATCTAGTAAGGATCCACTGTGGTATAATGAGCCAAAGTGTTTCGTGTCAACAACCAGCGACAGTATTTACTTTTATTCCTTTCAGTTGCACCAAACATTCAATGCTCTTCAATGGTACTCTTCCCTGTGAGATTTCCTCAGTACATATATATATATCGATTCATCAATATATATAGAGAGATAGATTCGTCAATTTTAATTGGGGATCGTAACTTTTTCTTGTTTTAGAAATACTGTAATGCGAAATTAACTTTCGTTTCTTATTTTTATTTCTTCGTATTTTACATTCACTTTTTTGTACTCTAAAATATTTCTCATAACGTAATGAAATAGTCAACTCCATCACATTAAACCAATTTAAGAAAAAAGTATGATTAATTATAATCCAGCAATAATGTAAGAAACGGTTCCTAATAATTGTTTCTACTTTTGGCACAAGGTCAGCAATTACTCAGTACATTACTGGTACTTTATTTTATCGACCCCGTAAGGATGAAAGGCAAAGTTAACCTCGACAGGATTTGAACTCAGATCGTAAGGGGACGTAACTATGCTAGAAAGGTTTAGAAGCGTTCAGAAAAAGCACCATTAGTAACGAATAGGAAAAATTACGCACGTAATCGGCAAGATTGCTTGTTAATAATACTTAATTTTTTTCTTCAACTTGGTATTTAGAAAAGGTTAAGAGAAGAGCAACTAAATTAGTCAAAGCAAGTAGACAATATGAATAGAAATGAGTCGGAGAAAATAAAATACATGGATACTCCTACAATTACATGTTACATCAGGAATGCTGGTGTTTCCCTCTAAAAATGTTCAATGATGTAGTTTTTGGTTACTCATGACATTTTTCCACATCTCATAAGGTAGCCTTTATGTGGTTGTTCGATCAGTCAAATCTCCCTCAAATTACGTACTACCTTCTTAAATCATTGAGTGTGCAATATTCGTCACCCTTAAAGGCATTCCATGTTTTCCTGAGTTCAAATCCCGCCGAGGTTAACTTTGCCTTTCATCCTTACGGGGTCGATAAAATAAAGTACCAGTAATGTACTGAGTAATTGCTGGCCTTGTGCCAAAAGTAGAAACAATTATCTAATATACGGTGGATTGTCAGTATCGGTAGAGGGTCGGACGCCATGCTTTGCAGCATAGTTACATCCCTTTACGGACTGAGTTCAAATCCCGCCGAGGTTAACTTTGCCTTTCATCCTCACGGGGTCGATAAAATAAATGACTAAGTTTTATATAAATAACAGGATTTACATTCTACTATATTTATACCCAACTTTGACATCCGCAAATAAAAAGAAAGATAATAAAAATTAATTTTAAATCAAACTAGTATTACTACATAACCTACTAATACTTGTTTGTATCGTTTTTTTTTTTAGAATAGAATTTATTGTAAACCAGCACAAAAATATCAATGTATGGTATTGATAAATGTAGTGGTCTTTTGTCTTAAAGTAACTACATAAAAATATATTTATCAACATGAATCGGGATTTGTAGAGGATTTACTTAGAAAGCGCTTCATGATATGAAAAATGTGAACCCCCCAACCTTTCCTAGCAACTTAAGAGGAAAATTTTCATAGCAGCAACTGAGAGAAATCCTCCTTGACAGTTGTAAAACTTAGATCCTCACTAAGACCATGACCAAAGTCCATCGATGGCTGCTAGACTTAGCTGCTCCAAATGTCCTTCAGTGTAACTTGAAGAAAAAAAGAGACTAAATGAATAACTTAATGGTGATTTCCAGTTGATGAATAAGATAGCTGGAATACGACTAAAACATGCCGGAGTACTTTCTGAGACACACAGTTCCTCGCCATTTAAGCCATCATTTTGGTTTTGACGCATGGGCGAATTAACCGTTGGCATCCATACACAATTTAAAAATTTATGATTAAAATTCTGATGGAGACTGCTGATGCACTCCGGGCACTGATATTGGAAGGGAAAATGGGTCTCGGCCCGCAAACTAACTTTTCTGTGGTGCGCAGCAGAACAGTTAATTAAGGAAAATGTGAAACGGAAAATTTGTACCCCTAAATTTTGTACTAATTCACACATCCCATTTACTTTCATATGATGAAAATAAATAAATAAATAAATAGCAGCCTATCAGCTGTATTAGTTTGAGACCCCTGACCCAGGGCTGGATTTAATGGGAAACAAAGGGGGCAATTGCACCGGGCTCCCTGCAGTGGGAGGAGGGGGGGGGGGGAGCACCAGCGATGGTCATAGCAATTTATTTGTGCCCACAGCAGCCAGAATTTCTCTTGGCACCCTACAATGGACAATGTAACCCCTGGTATAGAACAAGAAAAGTTGGACTCCAAGTGTCAAGTTATAATGTTAAACCAGTATTTATCACCTCTGGAAGGATGAAAGGCAAAATTGATGCAAGCGGAATTTGAACTCAAAACACTAAGAGTCGAAATAAATACTGCAAAGCACTTCGTTGATAACACACATACAGCTAAACGAGGCAACCTTAACAAAAAAGGTGGAAATGGGTGATGATCACGGCTGGAATGTCATAGGCCTTTTTGATCAGAGCTGACAAAATCTCCACTAAAATATAAAATATTGTCAATAAAAAAGACAATGCCATTGTGTTGTTTAGCTCCAGGTTAGCCTTGTTCGAGCAGACTTATGTTCAAAGCATTCCAGTCATGACCAGCGCGTCTTTTTTTATTCTATACATAGTGTAACATGGACTACATTATTTAAGCAACGGGGTCGATAAAATAAAGTACCAGTAATGTACTGGGTAATTGCTGGCCTTGTGCCTAAAAATAGAAACAATTATTTAAGCAATGACGGTAGATTGGCAGTATCGGTAGAGGGTCGGGCGCAATGCTTTGCAGCATGGAGTTACGGCCCTCTACGGTCTGAGTTCAAATTTCGCCGAGGGTAACTTTGCCTTTCATCCTTACGGGGTCGATAAAATAAGGCACCAGTAATGCACTGGGATAATTGCCGATCTTGTGCCAAAAGTTGAAACAATTATTTAAGCCATGACAATTTTTTTTTTAATTCAGACGTAGTATGTCTCGGACCTATGATTAAACGCGTTCCAGCCACGACAACCCCGTCAGTTTTTTATACTAGAAACTACATTGTATCGCTGGGTGTGAATCGAAATAAATTTGGCTATTTCTAGCAGATCTAGCGTGACACCCTCCTTGACATGGTTACGACTAGTAAATGTAGCAAGAAATTTAAATCTTTATTTTTTACTTATTTAAAAAAAAAAAAAAAGATCGCGTTGAAAACTCTTAATAAGATCTGCAAACAGTCAAATTATATTACGCTGTGCGTGTATGTATACACACACACATATATATATATAGTGTGCCTTTCTCTTTGAAAATCGTATTTTATTTTATGGTTTTAATTCCCTAACATAGACATAAAGCATAGACATATAACAGACATAAAGCATAGACATATTTATAATACAGCGCAATCGGGATTGTGTGTGGTGTTTCCTAAAAAAAAACAAAAAAACATTATAAATGAAAGTGAAATAACGTATCTAACGACTAGGAATTGAAACCAAGTTGCAGGCTACATTTGTCGACGATGTACCACACTACGCTCAATGAAAATAGCGTACTACCTACTTATATTATATAGTAAATAGCGTACAATAAATATAGTAGTTGATAGTAAGATGTGAATTGTGAATGGAAATATATATAGTAACCGGATAGACTCACGGTTTAACATATACACACACACACACACATATATATATATATATATATATATATATACACACACACTATATATATATATATATATATATATATATATATATATATAGTGTGTGTGTGTGTATATATATATATATATATAGTGAGTGTGTATGTTGAAATACATAGGAGGTATTGGGAGATATAGAATTGCCTCGCCTTCAGCAAAATCATGTTTTCATTCTTACTTCATCACTAAATTTTTCTTTCTCTGATTTATGTGCGAATAAAAATATGTTATTTTTTTTCCATCCCTTTTAATTCGTTTTAAAATAAACGAAATAACAATAAACACACGCATATAATTAGCGTTGATTATAACACAAAAAAATATCTTTAAAAAAAAACTTGAAAGTGTAACAATGAAAATATAAATTTTTGTAATTTGGTTTAAAAAAAAATATTCTAAAAACTAACTATAAACAAACTAAAAATAAAAAGGTAAAAATTATTAACAAAAATAAATTGTCAAATAGAGAAAAAAGACAATAAAGCGTGTAGCCGTAGAATGACATTAAAGTGGAAAAAAAACATCATTGTAAGTTTAGAATTTAGAATGAACGAATTTTAAATTTTAAATTTTCAGTTTAAAATTTTAAAAAATTTTAAATCGTTTTTATTCAACTTAAATTTAACTTCAGTTGGAATTATAAAATCTGTTGTCGCTAATGTTGGAAAGTCAAAGAGTATCCTTCTCTCAGCCAGTTGTATCGATTGACTTGGTAGCAGACTAAGTGATGGCAACTAAACGACAAAAGTACTCGCTCCGCCAGGAAATATCTGCTAGCAGATAAAAATTTCAGCAGTTCATTTGTCCTCTGCAGCCAATAAAAACAATCATTTTTATTTTTGCTTAGATTCCTTAATTTTACACCCCTCATTTTTTGTTGTTTTGGTTTTTATTTAAATATTACTATTTATTTATAACAATAGTATGGAATTAGTAAGCGAAATATATAAACATAGATCGCCTTTATGCCATTCGTTTCTCACAACAGCTCAGTAATGGCACAGCTTTGCTGAGATAGTAAGCTCAGTGATTCCAATTAGCAACCATTATTAACCTAGGGAAATGTTATTAGTTGATCAATGCTACTAATAATAGTGTTCAATTATTATCTTTCTACCGACATATTGGTATCTTAAGCATCTCATTGTTTACTTTATCTTTATTTTAATACTACTGCTATTCATATTACCTAAAGAAACTTTTAGCTAATATGTGTGCGTGAGATTTCATACTAAATGAGATGAGCTCATTCATAACTTTTACACAGTAATTATATGATTATATTATATGAATAAAAGATATTACATATTTACACCTTCCACTTATTCGAAATACCGTTGATTATCATTAAAATAACTCTGACTTTCCTCCCACCCAACATTATCAACGGTTGTATTTTTAGAGAAAATATCACTCCTGTCACCTCACACACAGTTTCAACGTTTTAAAGTTTTGAGTAGAAAGTGTCATATATCATTTTTTTTTATATACATCAAGAGTAAAAAATGCTGAAAGAGAATAAATACACTCGTTCGGCTCGTTATTATTAATTTTAAAACTAAAATTATTTATTTATTTATTTATTAAAAAAAAAAAAAAACAACATTACCTCTGTAAGATAAGTCTTCCACGGCATTACCAGTGGTTATATTTAGAGGAGAAAATACATAACTGTCTGTTTTGCTCCTACTCAAGATTGATATTTAATTTTTTTATTTTAGATATATAGTTACAATGCCGTTTCCAAACAAGCCTGTTGCTTGATAAACCATTTCTCTAATAGACAATTAGAGTGAAATAATTTTTTTTTTCAAGAATTCAAAACAACGAGAACAACTGTACAAAGAAGAAAAATGACAAACTTATATAAAATTGTATTGAAGAAAATATCATTGCACACATTCTCTCTCTCCCTCTCCCACATACACACGCCCTGAAAGAAGTTAGGAAATAACCACAGTTAAATAAGGTACTCTCAATACGTTAGTAAAGAAGAATAAACATATTTATTTTATATAGAAATGAATTCTACAGGACTAGAACTGTTTCATTCGTACGAAATCAGGATATTAGCAACCAAGTGTCTCTAAAAAAATGGGTAAGATACATTGGTTAATATAACCCAGGGTACGTTAAGCTTAACAAAATGGATGGGATGATCGTGACTGGTGTGCATATACTGCTCAATGTCATGGGGTTAAACAATTTGCAGTGATTTTGTATGATTTCCACAAATGACTGAAATATATAATATACTATACAACAGAACCTATATGTGATGATTTGAGCAGCTAGAAATACCAGCCAAATATTCTTCAAATCATACTCTCAAAGCTTAAAACACACACAAAGATGTTAAGGTTACATTTGGAACAACCGATGTTGCCATCCACACGCCCCTTCCCCATAAACACATACACACATCACATATATAGAGAGTGAGGGGGTGACTACAGGACTAGAACTGTTTCATTCGTATGAAATCATCAGAAATCAGGACATTTCTGATGATTTCATACGAATGAAACAGTTCTAGTCCTGTAGAAGTCACCCCCCCCTCTCTCTCTCTATATATATATATGTGTGTGTGTGTATGTATTATGGGGCAGGGGCGTGTGAATGGTAACATCGGTTGTTCCAAACGTAACCTTAACATCTTTGTGTGTTTTAAGCTTTGAGAGTATGATTTTGAAGAATATTTGGCTGGTATTTCTAGCTGCTCAAATCATCACATATAGGTTCTGTTGTATAGTATATTATATATTTCAGTCATTTGTGGAAATCATACAAAATCACTGCAAATTGTTTAACCCCATGACATTGAGCAGAATATGCACACCAGTCACGATCATCCCATCCATTTTGTTAAGCTTAACGTACCCTGGGTTATATTAACCAATGTATCTTACCCATTCTTTTAGAGACACTTGGTTGGTATTTCTAACAGGTTGAGTGATATCCAAAGACTCCATTCTTGGTTCAAAATTATTGTAAGGGAGCCTCTATGTGGTTATTCGATTTACTAGATATAACAGCTAAGCCGCCTTCAAATCACATCATATCATCCTAGACATACTGTGTTTGAAAAGGTTAAAATGACGTATGGGTTCCGACTAGAGTGCTTTTTGATAAGTGACTTGATCAGGGTTGACCTGGGACTAAACTGTAGCAACTGCATGGCCAGCAGGGTTTCCACGTTGGGCTACAAGTAGCTGATTATACTATCTTTCAATACTGCATTGCTAACACACACACACATATATATATAATAATAATAAAAAGGACGAGGTGTTAAATCTTCATTACATTTGAGGCGTGACGCGCGTTTCGAGATTGATCAGTTCAAGATTCGATCGAACTAAATATATATTTTACTTTGGACCAAATGTCACTTTGAAATAACACACACACTTTAGTAGCAAATTTTTTTTCGTTCGAGATTACTTTCAAAATACAATTAACTACGTTTTGAAAATTGTGATCCTTTATAATAAAATTAACCTACCAACTCTCATGACAGACATTTGCGATACGAACTGACCTGCTGGCTTTACGTAATCTGTCATTCCTGTCAGTTTAATGAGGAATGTCAACGTTTGACAAACTTTTATATTTTAATTATAAACGTTTTCTCTATTCTGTTCACTGGGACCACGAGGCGGAATACAAATGGGCTCCCACACCCCATCTGTTTTGGGGTTTAAATACCACCAGGATCAACTTTGCGTGTCATCTTTCTAGGCCTAGTTAAAACAATTACTAATCAGGTATGAGAGGGGGTGGGAAGTGATTTAATCGGCTCTACACTCGTCCTTCAGATTTGTGTCCATTTGTGTTGTATCTTAGGTTAGACGAATATATTTCAGATTTATTTACCCAGGGAGAAGTTTTGAGTAGATGCATTTCGCTGTCGTCTCTTTCATAAGATTTAATCAGTGGTTAGATGTAGAGTGGGAAATTTTTTTTTCTGTAGCTCCTATTCGAAGGTTTACAAATATGCATGCCAACAGACTTCAATCTTTGGCTCACATACCTGCTGTCAGGATCTCATGCCGCTTTTACCCAGACTTGCTTGATCCACATGTCTCTCCTCTTCTTGCTACACATATTGTGAACTCCTCTCTAGATCTTACACTAACCACTACGCTCACTCTTTACCCATCTTCAGAACGCCCCCCCCCACTGAAATTCTATCCGTGTCACATGTTTTTTTCCCGGCAACCATCAAATTGTAGATATTCAAGAAGAAAATCAACCGTGTTAATCTCATTAATCTTAGAGGGCTTGTGCAAAGGACATGATTACACCCCTTTCCTCCGGATTATACAATAAATGTAATAGCTTCTAATTGAGGCACACGGCCAGCAATTTTGGAAGAAAAGTATAGTATGGTATGGTCCTGAAACTCCTGATGGAGTCGTAGGGGCGTCACATATGACGCTTCTTTGGCATTTTAAGCCGAGCAGAGCCCATCCCTTTCCAGGCCTGACTACAGCAGATTTCGTCCAAAGGAGGATAGTAAGAGAGAAGTGAGAAAGCGGTATAGATGAAGAATAGACCCCAGTACTTGACTGGTACTTTTTTTTATCAACCTTGAATGGATGAAAGGCAAGATTACAATCCATGAAATCAATCTCAGCACTTAGCTGATGTTTAATTTTTATCGTATTAGAAAGTATCATGTGACCAAAAAAGCAGACGATATTAATATTGATTTCTAACATAGGCACAAGGCCAACAAGTTGGGGACAGAGGGAAGTAGATTACATCAACCCCAGTACATAAGTGGTACTTTATTTATTTTATCGATTTCGAAAGGATGAAAAAAGAAATTGACTTCAGCGGAATTCGATCTCAGAACGGAAACAACTGGAATAAATACCGCAAAGCATTTTGTCCATCGCTTTAAAGATTCTGCCAATCCTCCGCTTACTTCATATACAATATTGTAGATCTACCTACTGGTTCTCTCAACACTATTTCGGCAAAGTCTATGCTTCGCCGAGGAGGTCATAATAATACCGAACTATTGTTTCTCGTCATGCCGAGATGATTGAGTTAATGCGAGTCATTGAGTTAGTGTATAGGATGAGTCATAAGTAACCGGGGAGTTAATGCATTGGATGAGTCATAAGTAACCGGGAAGTTAATGCATTTTCATTTCACAGATAATTTAAAAAAAATACTTTTGTTTGCTGTATTTATAATTTCGTACTGTACGACTAGAATTTTAGTTATTCGTTTTTATATTCAAAATAATAATTGTTTCTACTTTTGGCACAAGGCCAGCAATTACCAGTACATTACTGGTACTTTATTTTATCGACCCCGTAAGGATGAAAGGCAAAATTAACCTCGGCGGGATTTGAACTCAGAATGGCTAGGGCCGTAACTCCATACGTCAAAAAATAATAATATAAAGTATTTCTTATACGATTTTTGAACGTTCCTACATTAAATATGTAGGCATTGATATTTAAATATCGGCGGTCTAGGTAAACTTTCATTTTTCCGTGGCCCATAAAATGAGTACCAGTCAAATACTGATTAATATAACCGGCAATTTCACTTCCTTTTCTGACCTTGTGTCTTTTCTTCTTTTCATGTCACATCATATCTGATGGTTGCCAAATATACGATGAATAGTTATGACATATGTGCGGTATCGTTCAATATATTTTTTCATATACAGATCCTCGTATAACAGATGCTTTCCTAGGAATCACCGCATGGAAGTGAGGTTGGATCGTTTCCTCCTTGAATCGCAGAAAACATAACCATTGTGCACTGGTAGAATCGTTAAAGCTTTGCGGTATTTAGCTCTTTACGTTCTGAGTTCAAATGTTGGTGCGGTCAACCTTACCTTTCACCATTCTGGCTTGTGTCTATATTAGAAATTATATTATTCATTTCAAGTTTAACTAGACCACCCGTGACCCGTTGGGTCGCGTTCACTTAAGAGTATTAAAAAAAAATCATGTTCACTTAGAAATAATTTTTAAATAATTAAAATATACATAGACATGTATAAAATGTAAAATGAAATTGAAAGGCCCATATACATATATATATATA